>JAODKC010000088.1:289022-315961 GCA_026777985.1 Mormyrops attenuatus
ATATATAGAGAGAGAGAGAGAGAGAGAGAGAGGACAGAAGTATGGCATGACCAGCTAAAATGCAATGTGACTTAAGACAAACTAAATTTTGGCTTCTCACCCAGTGTGTAGAGATACTCATAGCTGGGCAAGTTGTAGCCAATGATGTAATGGGTCTTCCAGCCACCAAAAAGTGGGAAGCGAGGCCGCACCTCCACCTCCACAGAATCTTCCAGAACCAACAGGTGGGAGGTGGAGATGTTGCCTATCTCATCCCGGTAGTACACATCCTGAGCAGAAGCGGGAAGGATGGTCTGGGAAAACAAAGAATCGGCCAGAATCAGTGAAAGAACAGCGGAGACAGGTCATGAAACCAAATGGACTCCACATAAGACCATTATATGCGTTAATGCAAGAATACCTTGAAGGATTTAACAGAAGAGATGCCACTGTCAGACTGCCGCTGATAATCATAGCGTGAGAAAGGTCCCTTTAGGAAGGCCCCCGTATGCCGCAAGTCAATGGTCTCTTCCACTGCAATATTACCCCAATGGGACACCTCAATGGTACGGGTGATGCTACTGATGGTAAGGAAAGGGGAGTTGTTCTCATAGTGGATTTTCATGGCGTCCTTAACAGTGGTGGGCGTTTGGGGTGAGAATTTAAAGAAAGAAAGAAAAAAAAAAAACATAAGTACACTGCATTCATATATTGAAAAACATTTGTTTAAAACTGAACAGTTACCATTTTTGAAACCCATGCTTTAAATAAAAAGCCCCCAAAAGATCCTTCAGCTCTACTGCAGCCATCTTTATACTCCTAAAGGACACATTTCATTTCATACACCAGTTATTCTCACACAACATATTATCTAGCAGAGCAGCACTTTATTAATCCCCGTGGGGAAATGGTCTTTATGCCTCCCTCAACTTGCTCTTTGTAGAGTAAGTTGTCCGCGAAGGGCAGCCACCTGTAGTGACGCCCAGGGAGCTGGGGGTTAAGGGCCTTGCTCAAGGACCTACAGAAGTGCTGAGGTTGGGTTTGAACCAGCGACCTTGTGATTACAGGCACACAGGCTTAGCCCACTGAGCCACACGCTGCCCCAAACCTACACCGCCCTACAGAAAACCCTGGGGCCTTAAGCATTACAAGCCACTGGAAGGTTACCTGGCTGTAAGGAGGAACATCGTGGAAGGGGCCATACTCAATATTCTCATCACTCTTGGTGGGGTTTCCCAGCTTGGTGTAGCTTTCCACGTTTTTGGAGGCAAGCCGAACACGTGTGGTTTGGGTCGTGGTGGGGTAGGGGGAGTACAGGTAATGGTTCGCCTGGAACACCACCAGCTGCCGCTCAGCCTGGGTGATGTGCAAGGGAAATGGCCGGAGCACGTGGCTCAGCACTGTTTCTACCTGCAGCTGCAGCTTACTGCCCCCTGCCAGAGGAGATGGCAACTGCACCTCAAAAAACACTCCACTGAAAATAAATAAGACCAAAATCAGATTCAAACAACATAGCATGACAGAGAATTACATTTATTTACAGCTGTTTTGCATGTGGTTTTTTCCAATGCGCTGTACAACTGAGAAAACAGGTCAGGCCGTCCCTGAAGAAACTGGAGTTAAGGGCCCTGCTCAGGGGCCCAACAGTGACGTTACTTGACCTTCCATGGGATATAAACCAATGATTTTCTGATCATAGCACACAAATTACAGGCACTTAACCCACAGAACCCAACAAAAACTCAACAGGTGTGACATTTATGCACGATAAAATATTAAATATTCAGAAGCTAATCATTTTCCAGGAACATGTCCAGACTTAAAGCGATATCAGGGCAGGTGAAAGGTGTTTAAGCCAAATCATCCAGGTAAAATATCCAGAGGAGTCAACAGGGACAAGCTTTTGACAAAAGCATGAGCTAAGTAAATGTGAAGTAACTTCACTGTCATCATACGTCCAACCACTGCACATGAATAGTGACTGACACTTGACCTCTCACCTCTGGCCTTTGACTCTGACCTCCTTAAGCTCCAAAGGTCTGTCCTTTTCTTCTTCATCGTTCACCTGAGTTAAAGATCACAAATGACACATGCATTTCAAATACAAGACCATCCGCAACGCTGCTATTAGCCTCAATGAAGCACGTGCTTAAAACGCTACTGCATCTCAGGCAGGATAATGCACAGAAAAGAAAAAGCACACGCCCAAAACAAGGCCTTTTGAGCTTATTTTATATCAGGCACAAATTTTGGGTCCTTGCGTGATATTAAACGGCTGCGTGAAAAACTATTGACCAGAGCATCGGAGCGACGTTACAGCGCGGCCTCAGCGCTTACGTGTCACACCTCCTCCACGGAAGTGCAAGCGCTGCACCGCTACGCTTCCGTGCGGTGCCTAATCCTGCACAAATAGCAGTAAAAAGTCACATTTACTAAAAACCCAGTGGTTGATGTGGCTATCCGCTGATTAATAGCTGCAGTTAGCTTTCGGTCGCGCTCTCTGCGGACCGGGTCCGACTGACGGGCCCAGCGGTTTTAGGGTACTCACAGACACTCCGATGTAGGCGAGATGAGGGGCCAGATCGGCCTCAAGTGCCACTACAAAGCTGTGGGCTGCGGAGCCTCCCTGGTTGGACAGTAGCACTTCGGTGCTGATCTTAGCTAGGTGTGTGCTCAGGTCCACTGTACGCTTCACCTCGTCGTTTACAAGAGAGACTTCAGCTCTCACTGTGCAGCAGAACGGCGACAAAAAGCACAGAAGAGGCAACAAAGCCTTAAACCAGCCCCACATTCTGATGCTGCAAACAAAGCTTGACGTTTTGAAAAGAATAAGCTGCAGTAGCGATTGCGATCCGTTAATATTTAATTATTTACAAATGGGTTTGAGAGAAGACTGCACGTATTGACTAGAATTGTGCCGGACGCAGCCGGAGCGATGACGCTTCATTCATTCCTGCTGACGCAGAGGGGCGCAAACCAGCGAGAGGTGTCGTAAATTCGCCAGGAGCACCCCGCAGTTGCAAATTCGCTAGCCTCAAGGCTTTAGATTTTAGTTTTTTAAATATAGCACACCTTATCGATTTTATAAGACGCAATATGGTGCTTTGTAGTGATTAACAGTACAACCGAAAATCACTAGAGGTTATTTAAAAAGCCGTTCATTTCGCGAAGGTTCCGATGGTCAGCAGCGTCACCTGCTGGTCAAAAGAGCTTAGAGCGTGACACTTTCCGGCACGTTTTACGACGGTACCTGACGAAAATGATCCAGTTACCGTTGATTTTCATGACACCGGGTTGATTTTAAGAAATTTATGTTTTTTTCACATTGATTTGAACTCATATAAGTTTGGCTGCAACAAACGCAAAATACGCCAGACCATATTTCAGTTCAGAGTGAATCAAATCTATAAGTATATATAAAATGCATAGCAGCAGTTTCGTGATAGAAAAAAGTGATGGAAATATATAACTAATAAATAAATAAATCATATTTAAGATATGGGATATTCATGTAATAATGTCGATCTAAAAACTATAAATAGACCAATTAACGGAGTGAGATCTAAAATCAAATCAGCTATATTTTAAGATGAGTCTTAGCTTTATATAATTGGTACTGGTCCAGGTTTGGCAGATGGTCTACAGCCATTTATTACGTGAATACTTAAATAATTTAACACTGTTGACTCCGTTGTTGCAAAGTCCGCTTATCATAATCGGCTTTTCTTTCTTTAGTCACGTATAATTTTATTGAGACGCGGGTTGCGGAACTTGTTCTTATTTTAAGGTTGTGGATTTAAGTTTTTATTATTATTATTATTATTATTATTATTATTATTATTATTTGAAATCGAATCCATCATCATAACCACTTAATCCTAACTGGGGTCACGGGGTGGACCGGAGCGCTTATCTCGGAAACAAGGCGCGCAGGTAGTAACCAACCCTGGGCAGTCGCCAACACACCGCAGGGCGCACGCATGCAATTACATGGTAATTTAGACTCGCCAATCAACTTGCCCTGCACAGTTTTGGACCGTGGGAGGCATCCAGAGCCCCCATGGCAGTGGAAACCCACGCGAACTCTGCATAGAACGCTACAAACCCAGCCCATCATTGATCAAATGATTGACATTTGACAGCTGACATAGGCTTAGGTGTTTGAAATACCTTAAAACACAAACAACATCATGCCATTAACCGTTGCCTTCCATTTAGACTGCTTGGGTATTGATTTCCTGCTGGGATCAATAAAGTTAATCTTAGTGGTAATCTTATTCAATTTTTTATCCCGTCGTACTGTCCATACATTACACCGCTGTTATTTTGGCCAGCCACTGCGACTACTCTCAATAGCTAATATCCAGGGTACCCTACAAGTTGAAACACCTCCTAGAAACATAGGCATGTTCTAGGCGCCTACCCAGACAGGCTGCCTCAGATTAGGACCTGAGTGCTGCTGTGCAACGGGCGACACCTCAGCACCACACCAGTTCCGATCCCCAACAGGCCTGACCCCACTGGCTCTCCGGCGATTTCGACTTTTTGAACAGCCATATATTTTTGATTTCACATACAAATGGTCGTTGTGATTATACACTGGCATTAAAATGATATATTATTTGATATTAAAAAGGATCATCATGCTACAGCACAGCTACATTAATTACATATAATTACAATTACCATTTGCATTTAAGCTTATTGCTTGACCACATAATAAATTGTGACCATATAAGCAAATATCTTCTTTTTGGAGCTGGATCTATGCCATGCTATGACATTTACTCCTCAGCAGAATCTAAATCTTTTTATTGTCCATATAAGCTAGAACCCCAATTGTGAAGACAAGCTATAAGGATTCCCTGTGTCACAGCACTTACTTGCAACTTTACTGAAAGAAATACAGCTGTGGTCAGAATGTTTGCATACATTCATCAGGGGCTTGACTGTCATATTAACATTACGGAAGGAATATTACATTAGGAATTTCTACAGTCCACACAGGGTGAAAATTATACATACACGCTCAATTATATATATATACGCCCTGTCACCCTCTCTAATATTTATTTAAATGTCCCTTAGCAAGTTGCACCTCGACCAGACGCTTTTTGTAGCTATCAACAAGCTTCTGGCACAGAACGTACACACCTACTGTGAATGTACGAGAGCCGCTAGTTTAGTTCTGAACGAGACTGGTTGGCTGCTGAGCAAGTGAAAGAACGAGAGTCTCTTATCTCCGACTCGAAGGAGTGAACGAGTTGGTGAGCGAGTCGGAGATAACAAAACGAGAGAGCCGTACTTCAGTTGAGGTACGGTCATACGATCAGTGGTTATTGCTGACACACCACAGCAAACTGTGTCCTCTGCATTTAACCATACGTGACACAGCAGGGGGCAGCTAATTCAGCGCCCGGGGAGCATGCATTACCTTGCTCAGGGTACCTCGGTGGTATCTTATTGGTCGGGGATTTGAACTAGCAATCTTTCAATTGTAAGTGCGCTTCCTTAACCATTAAGCCACTATTGTGACCGAAATGCACCATCTACTGGTGTAGTATATAGCCTAAATGGGCAGTGACTTCCCGTAAGCTGCAATTGGATTTTAGAGATGCAATATTTTCACAATTTAAAACGATTTTTGCCAAGTTTTTTAGCGTTTGTGCTACTTAACTGAATATATGGTGAGTTGTTATAGGGTTGCGCTTTTAATTAACAAACATGAGTAGCTAAGGTACAATGTTGAGAGAATTCTAATTCAATAACAATAACAAATATTCAATAACAACTATTTTTCTTATATGACTCATTGGTGGTATTTAGTTTACTCCTGAGCACTATTTAACCTAAATAGTAGGCCGTTTTTTTTTTTTTTTTTTAACATATCGGAACACGTGTTTCAGATTTATTTTATGCCAATCTCACTGTCGGCTCCGGCCTGCCCTGTCCAATCCCTGTGAGGGACAGCAGATGGCGCTGCTGGTCCTCCCACACCCTCCTTCCCAGTCTGGCCTGTAGTAGAGCTAACAGTCCATGCGTGTCCCTTTTTACCAACTCGTTAGTCGTGCATAAAAATGCCTCCCTGTTCTGTGTTACAAATTGTTCAGCGTGTTTAGTGCGTTTCGGACACATGTGGCATATATCCATGCTGGCTGTTCGCAGACTTGTTTTGTTTATAAACGATTCCTTCTTTTAGAACGTACACTTTAATGCAGTTAACGACCGCAAAACAGAGTCAGTATTAATACCATTTTGTTAAACATAGGGGCCACTCCCCAAACGAATATAATCCAAGGGAAGTGTCGGAAGTGACATAATTAATATTCTTTCTGAGTGATTCTTTCAAATGACCGAATTCGAAAGAGAAGAACCATGATTTCCACCTCTATTCATAAATATGGCGGTTAGATTTTTAGTCCTTTGAGAAATGTTTCATTTAATTGGTTATGGAAAAACGAATAAGGTAATAAGGCAAACACAAGCTAATAATAAACTGTATTACCAGTGCATGGTGGTTTGGGTGTTTCCAGACCCACCAGCCATTACTTCCTAATGAATATGTCACCGTTTTACAAAAAAAAAACGCATTGTGGTAGATTTTGTTTTTAATGCCTAAACAGATTATATGAATAAGCGATCTGAGCAGAAACGTCGGATTTTTATTTTAGTGTTTCATAATTTTTCGTAGCAATCCGAAGGCGTTAGCGACGTTAATCAACGTTAAATATATAATGCTAAGTTACTACTCTATGTAAAGTTATTACTGTGAGAACTACCGCTGGCCCGGGTTAATCCAGGTAAAATTGTAATAGGCCTACTTAACGGTATCCTTCTACTGAGAGGCATAGGGTGTATTTAACAATGGAAGTGAATAACGGCGGGAATAATTACTGGAAATGAGTTATTGGAAACGAGCTCGTTCGAGAGCCCTGTGTCTCCGCATTTTCACCGCCAGATGGAGCTCTAGCTTCCCCATGACGTCCAAGAGGAGACGAGCCAGTAGAACGCGCTTGAATAACCTCCGCGTCTGCAGGGCTCGCGTGTTTTCGGAAGGGTTGAGTTGTGTGTAAAAAGACTGTGTAAGAGACCGTAGCGTGATTTTGGTATAAATAATGACGACGTGACGACAAATCAAATTCAAAGATGACAGTGGATATTTTACTTTCGGTCCAGATAATATTCAAAATAACCAACTCAACCCTTGAAATACAAATGACAACCCCTTTATAACTTACGACTTGCAGATTTTAAGTGAAATAATAAGGTCGGATATGAACATGAATATAAAATGTGTTATTCGACTTTGGTAGGTACCAGTCCGTGATGTTGTGCACGTAGAGTTAGGGCCTAGGTCTTTATTTGCATGCGGAGGCATTCCCCTTTTCACATCCAATTTCCCGTGGGGCGCGGCGCATTGAGCCATTGAAGGCTGCGCTTCATTAAGCCTTTTTTTGGCGTTGTACACCTGGCAAGGTTCGAGTAAAGGCAACTGTCATGTATCCCCAGCCTTTAAATAGCATTTGACGTGTCATTAATCCCGGGATCTAAAACGGTGCATCGATCAAACAGCTGAAATGTACAAGTCATCCCAATGTGCATCTTGGCAATGCTGTGTGTTATAACAGTGATACCTGCGCTTCTTTTTAAGACACGTGATAAAGTAAATGACAGTGGGTGTCAAGACTGTATGAACAAAGAGGCCTGCCAGAGGTGAAGCCCCCCCCCCAAAAAAACAAAAAAACTTTGCCATGCCAGTAGATCAGTAACATAGATAACAGGGCAGTAAGTATTGTTGTGAAGTCGATGATTTCCCATCAACGCACCTCCTTAAAGTGGTGTTTGCCTCTGCCAGGAAACATGAAATAAGTAAGTCTGAAGGCTGCTGTTGTATGAGAACCTAGAGTGCTTTTACTGATGGGATGTCTCATCTTTGAATGGTAATAGCTTTGAGTAAAGGGTCCCTTTAGGTGAAGGGTCCTGCTGCATTGCCAGCATCTGGAACTAATCCAGCTGTTTAGGATAAGGCAGGAGTGGAGTAGGACGGGGGAAGGGATAGCTGGGGTTGGGCCGGTTGCCGCTTTGGCCTGGGGGTGTATGTGTCCCTGGCTTCAGCATGGCCGTGATTGCTACCAGCTGGCGGCCCTAACTCGCCCTGTGTCAGGGCCCTCCGCTGATGTCAGCCATGAGTATTAAGGGTGGGCAGGACAAAGGAAGGGCAGGAGCAGTGATGGTGTGTGTGGTGGGAGTGTTATTATGTACGGTACTGCCCTGTGATACAGGGAATGAACCTTTCATTCTCATCCTCTCTTGATCATAAGTGTGTTTTATATTTATGGTAAGTAGAACCTGGTGCACATCCTTGGGGTGCCTGACTTTAAATTCCTTCTGCTACATTTTGCTGGATGTTTACATTTCAGATCATGGAAAATGATCATTCTGTTCTAAATGCGTGTTAAGTGTCATCACTGGACCAGAAACACTCCTTATGGTTTAACCTTCCCTCTAAACACTTACTATTGTTAGAATTTTGCAGAAATGAGCTTCCAAGGGAAGGTGAATACGTGGCTAATGTGTGTAATATAATATCTAATATGGTAAAAAAAACTGCTTGTTTTCTGTCTTGTTGAAACCATCTGAAACTTATTTTAACCACACAGGACAATTGAAACACATATCTGATAGCTGCTGTTCAATAAAAAATTAATTAGGCAAACAATTACAGTATACTGGGGAATACTTTTATTTTCTGTTTACGTAAGCAGATGATATATCATTAAAAGTGTAAAAATGTATACATGTTTTTATCTCAAATGTAAAGTTTTATTGTATAAGCTGCAGACTCCCCTCATCCCTGTACTGATTAAGCAGTCATGGAAGTTGTAACCGCATAGTACAGAAAGCTTGCATTACATGGTTAGCTTGGTTAACTACTCAAAACCACATTCATTCTGCCAGTTCAGCATTGTCACTTATACTTCCTCCTATTTTTGATAGCAAAGTACCTGGTAAAATATGATGTTGTAGTAAGTTACTTGTAGATTATGGAGCCGCAAATACAATTCTGTTAAATCAGAGTTTCCAGTCCGTGGCGTTGTAGTCTCCAGACAGGAAACAGCAACACCGGCTGAAACGAAGTTTGTCATCATTCGCGCTCACTTTGAGGGGGTCAAGGCGTTTGAAGTGGAGCAGGGGGACAGGGCTGACTGGTTTGAGGTGTGTGAGTTTTCACAGTGTTGTTACATTTCAGACTGGTTTCCATATGCACATTCAAAGAGCTGTCCTGCAATGCTCCAGTCGACTAAACAAGATTGGCAAATATGCAACACAAAATTTTTACAATGTTCCCTATAAACGGTGCTTTTCACCTGCCGTGCGCTAGAAATATTCTACATGCCTGTATTTGTTTTTTAATGCGTTTTGGCAACCAAGATTTGAATTCCAATGCTCCGTGTACCAATGTATGTTCGGAGGCATAAGGAATTGTACAGCTGCTCTGATGCCTTTGGGAAGTCCTGCTTAGCCTAGAGGAAGAGGAAACCCTCATTGCCAGAAGGAAACTGATTGTGTTGATATAAGCTAAATTGTGTCAAAAAACTGTATTTTAATCCTATTATCAAACACTTCTCATCCACTTGTATTCTTCTAAGCTGCAAGGGGGGGATTAATCACTTAATTTTTAAAATATGGTTCATTGATTTGAAAAAAAAAATCATAGTTATGTGACATATTTGAAAAACGTTTATGAATCACCCTTGTTTCTGATGTAGGTATTAACTAAAATCCCCAGAGTAGTTGTCCTGGCACATATTTTGCTATTGTCATCAGACACTGAAGTAATTAGTTGTTGTTAGTTATTCTTAGAGGCATAGAGACATGGCTAACATACTTCAATATTATCATAACACACTTCAAAGACATGCCATTCCAGCAAGACTACAGCTGATTGGGCCGCAAATTAATGACCCAAAACACACCTCAAATTGTGCTAAAACTGGAGAAGTGGACAGCTCAAATCTATGGCCTGGCCTGCCTAGTCTGCAGACCTCAGTCTTGTAGAACTTGTAAGGGACAAACTTGACAGGACGGAAGAGGCAAAGTAAGACAACCCATAAGTGCCCTACATCTCTGGGAAGCACTGCAGGAGAATTGGGCAGACACGTCAGATGATTTCCTGCCAAAACTTGTTAGCCAAGTGCCTCGTCTTTCTGAAGTTGTTATCAAGGCGAATAGAGACAATTTCAGGAATCCAAAATTTAGAGACAGTGTTCGGGTTTCTTAAGCATTGCTTTGACATTCTTCTTGTGAAGTAATAATTGTATTAGGCTCAGTCAGGAAAGCTTCCAGGACCTTCCCTCTTTGAATCAGACTCTCAGACTTTTTGTGTCTTGTTGGCTGTTTACAGAATTGCACTGCAGTGACTGATAGCACCAGGTCTACAAACTGAAGTGAAATTAAATGAATCCCTCAAGGAAATACTGGATTTAGTTTGATGAGTTTCATTTGTCTGTTGGTTTCATTTCATTTGTCTTTTTTTCCAGCTTCTACTCATATTTAAGGCCATATGAATTCACATTGAATTCACTATAGATACTTTTTAGGTAAAATAATGAAGGTACCTGGGCAATTGCAACTTTTTAAAATTATAATTTACCATTCAAACTGTAAAAATCTGTTTATCATTGTGTGCCACCCATCTTTAACCCAATTCTGATACCTAAACCAGGACAAACTTTTTAAACTTATTATTTTTTTAATGTAGTAATGAGTAATATTTCCAATCTCTTACGCAGGCTTATGTATATGTTTTAGAGACTGAGAGCGTTTTTAAACATTAAATATTTCTACTTGATTATAAGAAACTACTAATTGTGTTATGTAAATTATGATTGATTTAAATTCTAGTCAATGTGAATAAAAAAAACTATTAAAATAAATGAAAAATGTAGAAAAACACATGACTACTTTTATACTTAACGTTTTCATTCCTCATTTGTTTAAATATCACCAAGTATTTGAAGTAAAATAGATAATTCCTCTATAAACAGTTGGAATTACGCTTTGTATATATATGACAGAAAATGACATGCTGCTGGTGTTGTGCTTTTCAGCCTACAGCTGTCACTCCATGATAATGTGCAGCCCCAGCATTAAATAAGTCTGCTGTAATTGAGCATATCGTGTTTGTTCTGGAGCCTGGGTCTTCCTGCAGGCCTATCATGGAGTCTGTGGGTCACAGAGTCTGTGATATGAGCTTGATTAGTCCCCCTTGGGGGGGACCTGAGTCTTTTGTGCATCTGGCTGCACAACAGTTGCTGCTCATTGTGTACTGTGCTGTGCTGTTCAGTCGACGTGCAGAATGCGGCACCTCAGGATGAGAACTGCATGACTGCTTGATTGGCACTGCCGTTTTGAACTTAAGCACAGGGAAGCTCTGTGCCAGACAGTGCCCTGTGATTTTCACAGGGCCCCGCTGCAGGATGTTTGTTTTTCCCTGCGGGCAGCACGCTCGCGGTGCCTCCCCTGGCTGCGTGTTGTGCAGCCTAAGAGGCAGCACCGTGAGCACAGAGCCTGATCCGTAAGTTCTTTGTGCAACAAAAATCAGGCCGATCTTTAAAAAAAGAAACTAGGTTTGTACACTTAAAAAGTCTCCTTGGCCAACTCTTGGATCATTTTACAGGCATCAGAGAGCCAATGCGATGACAGATGTGTAATGAGATCCCAGCTCCTCCTTCACGGAATCTGGCAAATTAACTTAAGAACTAAGAAGGTTCTTCTAATAACCTTCCTCTCCACGGGCCTCTCTCAGCGCTCCAGTAATCCTCTGCCGTCTTCCCAAGGTGACATCTGGGTTAGAACAACATTTGTGACTAAGGGAATTCTGCTCTATTTCAGGTGCCCTTTGTCCATCGCTGGAGGACAAATCTCACTCTGCTGTTGGCTCAGCCAAGGCATATATCTTTATTAGCATTTCAATTAGCAGCCCGCAGCCCGCAGAGCCTAATGAAGCGAGTGATGAATCTGGTCACCTGAAACAGAACCAGATCTGCGGCCCACTCTATGAAAATCAATTACTGCTTTAATAACTCGTCTATAGTTAATTCAAAGACAAATTCTGATATATTAAAGATAGAATTTTAATATGTCAAAGTCAGGTTTTAGCATAACGGCTTAATAAAAAACAAAAATGTAAGCGAAAATCTGGTCGCTTCCTATTTCAGAAGAACGACAGTGAGAAATTCAGAGTATAAACTTTAATCACATGGGTAGATGTGTCTTTTACTGTTTTCTTGAAATCTAAATCTCATACTCTTATTTTTACCTTTGTAGGGCAAAACTCCTCATCAGGGCCTCGGCTGGTTAGTGGACCTCAAGGCATCCCCTCTGTTTTCTACAGACCTTTGGCAGGTAACGGTAGGAAGAGATGGTCTAGTGACACCACACTCCATTTAAGTTTCACATCTTTGATGTTCCCCATTCATTTAAAAAGGGCAGCTACAAAAAAAAAGAAGTCTCACGCCAAGGCTGACATAATCTCTTTAATACTGAGTGATACTTTTCTCTTAAAATAGTCCTTTCTGAGGTAGACCATTACAGTTCAAGAACATTATCATTAGACATCAAAAAGTGACATGAAATAAATACTTTCATGTACAATGTCACAAAATGAGGTAGAAATGGTTACAAAGAATGTACAAGTAACAAGAACAGAGTTACTTAAAAACAGCAAATAAGTACCGCTTTTGTTGGACAGACATTTTCCACCAGTTTAATATATATGTGTCATAAAATGCATGACAGATGAGGTGATGTATATCATATGTAGGTGCATGTAACGTAATATAGTATTTAAAAGCATTTACATAGTTTAAGAATTTTACACAGCCTGATAGGATCCCATGCTGGTTTATTATGCAGTTTTGCAGTCTAGCCAAGGAACCCTACAGACAACATTTCAAATACCTGGATCACGGAAGCTGGAATGAGATCCAACACAATGAGCAAGTCACATTTTGTGATGGATGACTTTTTCTCAGGTGACATGTGGCAAGCAGTAGTTCCCCTAGAACATCTTGAGCTGCTTTTTAATGATCACTAATATATTTAAGCCTGTATGAGTGGTTACTAATGGCATCCCATCCTGCCTTTACGCCCCGTCATGGGATCAGGATCCAGGGTCACTGCCACTGGATAAGCATTTGAAAGCTGAATGGATGGATGGCTACAATGGATGTTCTAAACATTTGGACTGTTTCAGGTTAACGTCCATTGATACTTTTTAGAAATTCTGTACTTGCTGTAAAAATAGTATGTGGAACCTAACAGTAACAACCATTTGCATAAGTTTTTTTTTTGGGTACAAAGAATGAAGCTGCTTCTACATGTCCAAACAAACCTCATTCGTTCAGCCAGGCTTCTAGAACAACTGCGTAGGTACGTGTTTCTCTGTCTGTATTTCCTGTCTTCCCCCAAGCAGGGATCAATACATGCAGCTGGGGTCGTTCCGATTGACCTGGCTGTATGGCATGACTGAAGCCACCAGCTGGACTCCAGCGGCTGAATGGTAATATAAGGTTACTGGACATCAATCAGAGTAGCCCCATTCCATTAGGCCTGTTGTGGTCAGGGGGGGACTTGGCTCCATTGCACAGCAAGGTGCAAATGTGAGTGTGGGAAGCTGGGGGAAGCTGGGGGAAGGGAGGCCTGCACCTGTACAGCAACAACAACAACAAAAATAAAATAATAAATCCACCAGAGCCAAACTGCACGAATGGCACCGGGGAGACTGAGATGTGCTGATGCGTCATTTGAGACTAAGCTGGGAAGGAAAAAAAGAAGAAAAACATTTTCATTACTCTCTATCAGTCCAGAATGAAAACAACAATAATAGAGTAAAGAAAATGGATGATTTATAGGCATTAGGGGAGTGTGTTATGTGTCCCAGGTTTTTTCTGGTGAAGCGCTTAAGAGTTTGGGCGGTGCTAGATTTGGTTCAGTGCCCTTTTTTTATCACACTGATGCTGTGATGAAGGAGCTTTATATTCAAGTAAAAAAAACAAGTACAACAATAATAAAATGCTCATCGTAGAGCTAACCCTTTGCCACTTGCTTTTTTCATTCATACATATGAACAGCCATTCCGCACTTTTCAGTTTGTCCAACAAAAACGGCCTCTTTTTGTCTACTGAACACTTAATGAAGTCCATTGTCACCTTAACAAAATCTACCATAAAACAAGAGACATGGAAAAAATATATTTATGTGTAATTAAAAAAAAAATGATTTATGGCATCAAATATCACTTGAAAAAATACCTGAATTACATTCAATGTTAAATCTTGGTAGCAACTTCAAGTGTTTCCTGTGAAGGTGCAAGCAGAGTGTGTGCATGCTGGCTTGTGACACCTCACTGTTCACTGTCCACAGATCACGCTACTAAGACCCTACAGTAACATACATTCTTTCATTCAGAGGTAACGAAATTCTTCCTGAGTATTTGAAACAAAACTACATATATTTTTTGAAAAGCAAAAATAAACTAAACAAAAAAAAACATTTACTCAAAAGACATTACAAGTCTTTTTTAAGGTTTTAAGAAGCTTTGTCAGTAAAAAAAAAAAAGAAAAGACTATACTGGTTTGTAAACTGACTGCAGGTTCCCAACGAAGTTAACTTAAAGTTTGAAGGAGGACACCAATGGAAGCACAGTTGCATGGGAAAAGCCACTCATTTTTCTACAAGCACAATTTCAATGTGGTGACACTCTTTCTGATTTTGGGCCACATGTAATTTTAGCAACTGAGTCAGACCAGTCCAGCCAGAGTGATGACATTATTAGCATCAGTCAGCAAATTACAGTCCTTCAGACCAGTGGACAGGAGGACAGAACTGGGAGACCGTGCTAGAATTCCATAGTGGAAGCAATAACATTGTTTGTTTATTTTTTTTTTGGTTTTAAGCGATATGATTCTTATGGCTGGTTACCTTACATTCTATGGCCGTTTTATCAGTAAACCACTGGTTAACCCTAAAGCCCAACACATTGCCGTGTTGCGGAGAAGACCAGTAATAAATACAATCCTGAGAAGAGCAACGTACAAGTCATTCAGACTGTCCCCAGCCCCAAAACCCAGCTCTTCAATAAAGGTTTGTTTTTTGGCTCTTTGGAGAAAAACTTGTATATACATATAATGAAAACCATTTTCCTTATATTAATCAGATAATATTAAATCTTATGCTTCCACCCCAATCCTAATATTTTTCCATCCCCTTATTTTTGGCTGCAAGATAAGTACTTGGTTCAAAGAAAGATCCCCAATGGATACTTCTCTACGGGAACAATCTGGTGGACTGCAGTCCACTTCTCACTTCAGTGGCTGGGGGTCTTACTCCACTCCACATACAGGTCCAGCTCTTTGGGTGTGGCATGGGGCCGCACCTTGCAGAAGGCATTCTCAAAGTCCTTGAACGCTAGGGGTGCGAGGGGCGTGGGCAGCCCATGGAGGGGCGGCGGGGGGGAGGCAGAGGAGGCGGCTTGCTGGCAGAGCTGTAGCAGCTCGCGGACGGAGAAGCCTTCGGTGCGTTGGAGCAGGGTAGCCAGCTCACGCTCACTCAGACAGCAGCCCTGGGGCGCCAGGGCCTGCAGCAGCACCTGCCTGCGCACGCCCACGTCCGGAAGGGACACGTAGTAGCGCTTGGAGAAGAGGCGGTGTACACTCTCATCCAGGAGGTCAGGCCTGCGGGTGGCACAGACCACCACCACCAGGCCGGTGCTGCCCAGCTGCGTCGTCTCCAGATAGGAGAGCAGCTGCCTGCGCAGCCCGTCCTCCGCCAGCACCTCCAGCTCGCTGATGAGCACCACGCAGGGCTGCCGTGCGCCTGCCACCAGGAAGAGCGTGTGCAGGACCTTCTCAGCCTCAGCCTTCCACTTGGAGGCGAGTGCGGTCCCACTTAGCCGGAAGAAGGCACCCCCTAGCTGCGAGGCCAGACAATGGGCCAGTGTGCTTTTGCCCCCGCCTTTCGGGCCGAACAGCAGGATGGTCCGGGGAGGCCGGCTGGCACTGGCAGGCCGCAGCACCGGCCACAGCAGGTCTTCCTCCAGTGCGGCCTTAGTGTGGGCGTGGCCGAGCAGCTCCCCCCAGGGCAGCGCGGGGCTGCTGTCCTGCAGCTCCCCAGTAACCAGCTCCAGCAGCCTGGAGTCTGCTCCTTTCAGCTGCTCCTCTGAGCCCAGCTTCAGGGTGAGCCGGTGCTGCGGAAACCCGGGATCCCCTCCCCCGTTCTCACCATTTATCCCGGCTGTGGGGCTGTACTCCCCGGCTCCGCCATACGGCGGAGACACCAGGGGTTTCAGTCCGCTGAATTTGCCAACCTCATCTTGCCCCAGGCCTGGCTGCGAGGACGGTTTGCTAGGCTTGTAGGCCTGGGGGTCTGTGCTGGCTGAGCTGAAGCCATTGCCACGACACTCACCCTTGTCACTGACGCTGTAAGGTGAGTTGCCCCCTGACTTGTGGTCATACCCGTACTTCCTGTAACGTGAGCTGTCAGCTTCATCTTCCTCCACTGTCATCTCAAAGGCTTTTCTTTTCAGTGGCCCCGCAGATTCAGGAATCCCCAGGTTATGACTCTGGTAGCCATAGCTGCCCCCCACAACAGTTGGACGTGATGGCAATGGGGTGGGTGCGGCCAGTCCTGAGGGGAGGTAGGATGCAGGTGGGTGAGTGTAGCCTGGTGTCATGGCGGACTGGTGAGAGTAGTTGTAGACAGGACCAGGTGGGGTGTAACTGGGCACCAGGGCAGCTGAAGGCTGCAGAGTATGCAGGGATGCTGGGGGAAGTGCTGTGCCAGGCTGGGGGCAGTACCCGGAGGAGAGGTAGGTACCATTGTAGGCAGGGGGACCCCCACAGGAACTGCCACCACTGTAACCTGGCTCTGAGAGGTTACTGTTCACTGCTGAACCACTGCCTGCACCATTCAGGCCTGCAGTGGTCATGGTCTTGGCTCCAGTCAGGCCCTCTGCTCCAGAGTAGGCCTCAGCACTGTGTGTCACACACCATGGCTCAAGTTCGCTCTTCTGCCCACTTAGGCTCCCAAAGGCCCCGGCCTCGGGATAGGTTCCCACTGGGGCCCGGTCATAAGGTGAGTCCAGAACACTGGAGTACTTTTCTGCATAGCGCTTCAGGAGGTTGGAGGCAGTCAGTGCGGAGATGTCGTCATTGGCCCAGGCATAGCTGTAGCTGCGGCGCCCGTTTGGGTACAGCTCGGACTTGTGGGCCGGGGAGGGAGTGGTGGAGGAGACATCCAGGTGCTGTTCGGGCCACTGGCTGAGGGGCTGGGCATGCTCTGGGGTCCAGTGCATCTTCAACAAGCCTGCAGAGTAAAAGATAGAGGGCTGAGGACACACAGTGAAACTTATACACTGCTCACACTGTGTCACTGCGTCTTAGGTCTATGCGCCATTATGTTCAGATTGTGGTCAATGTCCAAGAAGAATTATCTTCAATCTGAGGAGTTAAATTTGTAGGAAACGTGTTGACAACATATCTTGTGACTAAACCTTCTTTTGAAATGAATTTGTTTCCCTTTTCCCACTGATTATGCAGTACTGGGGTGGATAGAGCCTGCAGTGTATCCCAGGCAGCACTGGGCATCCAATCGATTGCAGGGTGCATCACTGGAAAACTTACAGATGTGAATCACACAGAGCACAGCAAAACTGTAACCCTATGGAAAGTCACTTTGGATAAAAGCATCAGATAAATGAATAAATGTAAATCTAATTCCCCTAACTGCATGTTTTGTACTGTGGAAGGAAACTGGAGAAAAATCTTATTTTTTTTTTGGCAATTTTCAAAAATTCACATTCTGTGCTCCTTGAGGTAGCAATGAGCTTTTTAATTATTCAGGGAGAGGATTTAACTGCACTCCTTAGAAAACGAAGCCATTAAACTGCGGAAGAGCGACTATGCTAACTGCTAACACATAGACTAGTTTCTGGGCTGTACAGTGTCACCCCAACAGGCTTGGGAATAGACGTGGTCCCCTTTGATAGTGAGAGTGTCGCACCATCCCATCGGCCGCCTGTGCACCTCTCCCCAAGGACCTATTGTTGTCATGCTGTGCATGTTTCACTGAAATCCCATCCCTAGCAACACCCCCCAGCGCACACACCCTCCACCCCTCCTGGCCCCTCTACAATCTCATTCTCCAAAAACCTCAGGGGCCTGCTGGGGTAGAGCGATGGTATAGAGGCTCTAAGGGCGAGGGGGTGGGGTTGGGTAGATGGAAGAGAATAGCATGCCATTCATCTGCAGCTTCTTAAAAAACATTAAGAGATTGGCAGCATCTTTCCTATTGCCCATCTCCCGAATGGCAGCCCAAGAATTATCCCTATGGCAGTAGCTTGTTGGAAAAAAAAACCTTAACATTTCAAATATGCAGCTATTTGCAATGTATGTAGAAAAGATAAATACTTACTTACATGCATGTAAAATTATAATGGAATAATCAGACTACCGCTTTATAGACAGTATGCTTAGTTGTTCATACGTTCATCTTCTAACTGCTTATCCTAGTCAGGGTTGCCAGCTGTTTTGTTAATACTGAGCGCATCTTTCCACCATATTACTAGCAGGTACTTTATTGGCGAATGTAAGTTGTTTAACACACTTGCTGTGGTTTGGAGAGAAAATAGGTAACTTTGCTATCAGTCCCTAAAATGACACTGAAAACTGCAAACATCTTTTAACAGCAGATGCCTTTTATAGGAACAGGAAGGTTTTGCTGCAGAGTCCGCAAGAAAAGAAAAGGGCTTCTTTTGCCGAGAATAAAGCAGTTATTCACTTCCTGAGTCACCAGTGTGGGTGTTGCAAGCCCCCCTCCCCAAGCTCTGAAAACAGCCATTTCATAGGGATTTTCTAACTGCTCTTTGCTGAGGCATTAGCTGGACATTCCAGGCATAGCAGGGTATTATTAAACTGTCCCAATTCAGCCTGGGGTGAGTGTAACAGCAGCCACAAAGGCCAGAACGAGGGGAAAGCAGCGTCAGTCTTGTGGTTTGCTCCCTCTGAGGAGGAATATGGAGGTGCCTGTGTTGTCAGGACTATTTAAACTCAAGTTGAAAGTCCTGCACCATATAAGGCCTTATGCTTCCACCCCTCTCTCGTCTGCTCTGCTCACCCCCCCCCCCCCCCACACCTCTTTCCCTCTGTTGACGAATGTCTCACTTCCATGTGTGCCTTTGGATTATGCCTGCTGTTCTTCGATAAGACAGGACCTCCAGATGGCCACTGAATTAGCTCTTCAACCCTTCATATTCAAATCCAGTTCTCCCAGTTCCCAGAACGTTAACATGTTTGTGGATCTCGGTACCTTCGCGACAAACACGGCGATGTCTCGAGCACGCGTCGCGTTAGCCTAGCGCCACATTTCTAGCTGGATGGGCCTTGTTTCCAAGGTTGAAATTTGGTCCACGGAACCAAGCAGAACGGCTGAAGGCTAAAGGGGACATACATGTGACAGAGATGGATGGGTGCCCAGGGGCTGGACATAAAAACTGTGAGTGAACAGCAGGAGAGCGGTCACTGTGCCAGTGGCAGAAGCAGGCAGTAGGGGAGTCAGCCCTGCGACGCTGGAGGCTGCAATCTAACAAAACCTTCCACCGCTGCTCCCTCAAGCATGACATACTTTAATTGTGGGGCTATTTTCAGGGGCTGGCTTGACCGAGGACCAATGGAAGCCAGTTTATGGGTGGAAATGGATCTTTTTTTTTGCTTTCCTCATCACAAAGACAGGAACACAATGCATTGTTTGTATAAATGTATTCAAATTCACAAACAAGCCTCTTTTTTTCAAATTCAAAGACTGGGAATGTCAGCAATGTACAAATACAGTTTTATTAATAATGTGTCCAGAAAAGGATTTGACTCAGTAGGAAAATTTATTCCAATGCCCAAATTGTTTCCATAGGTTCTTTTACCATGTTCTCCCTCAAAATATCAACTCTCAAATCATTTGTTGAATTAATGTGTATTATAGGTCAACATATTACACTGGTGATTCATTTTTAAAACTCATTAAAAATATGAGTTTGATGTCCAAAGCTTGACCAAAGTTGAAATGTGTAACTCCCTCATCTTTTCCCAGCAGAACACCCTTACATGCTGGGAAAAAAAAATCCCCATTTATTTAGAAGATATAATACACACTCTTAGAACTGACAGCAAATGTAAAGGTGTAAAGACTAGAGGACTTGGATCTTATTTTGTTCCTTGAACTCTCTTTTCGCTCCATGACAGAGAATGTGGGATCTCTGAGCAGTTTACTGGGCAGTTGGGCTGGGTTATGGAGAGTGGGGTGGGCCTGGATGTCTTTTTGGGGCGTGCCTGCATGCGTGCTGTCCCAGGCCAGCAGAGGGACAGATGTTCTTCGCTGAGTAGCTGTCTCCATGAGTGGCCGTGAGAAATGGTTGTCCAGCAGCCGTCCCCTCGCTCCCATTGTCCCCAGCAATCCTGAGACAAAGCCGAAGGGATCCTATTGTTGAAAGGCTCCCTAATTATGGAAATCTTGTTAATCTATTCAGCAGCATTCCTCTGAGAGCTTTCACCCTGGCCTGAGACTATGGAAGGATTTGCCCATGTTCCGTGTTTGTGTTACACATTGGCTGCATGATCAAGACCCTTCCATGTCCCTCAGGGAAAGTAATAAGTCGTTTAATGTACGTATGCCTGCGGATCGTCTACAAATAGTTGTACTGATCTGCCGCTAACTAAGTAGAGGGAATTACAAAGGAAGGCCCTGCAAAAGGCTGAAACAAAGTGTTGCTGGCACACTGCAGAATTGGCAGGAGCTCGGAAGACTTGCATGCTGGTAGCCATCAGCTGGATCAACAGAAAGTTATTATTGGTTCAGTTTCTCAATTCCTGATTGATTTGGTTACTGTGTGTCTGAATGCAGTCAAACCCGTCAGTGTAAAGGCTCATCTATGCTATTTCACAACACAGGCAAGGGCAAGTATGAGGCCCAGAATAAAGACCTATACATTTAGGGCTGGGCAGATGGGGGCTCCTGAAATTGGAGACCTGCAGGAAGTGAACATGGGGGGACTACCCAGTTTTCCTACTCCCAAAGGGTTCCCACTCTCCCCGCACCTTTGTTTTCCTTCTTGGAGGAGCAGAAGTCTGCAAGGATGCAGGATGCCTTCTGGAAGAGGCAGCTATTAAAGAAGGCAGATTGTCTGGAGGCTACTTATAAAGAACAACTGGATCAATCCAATCAGGAGATGGGGTCTTTGAAGTAAGCGTGTTCGGTGAAGGCAATCACACCCCTCAGCGGCTGCTCCCATGACCTCACATCCAGTGTTAAAACACAGCACCCTATAAAAGTGCTTTGTTTAGTTGGACTGTTCCTAATTATGCAATTGGCTGGAGAAGTCTGTTTGTCTGGTTTTTCTGTGTTAATCTCTCCCCTAGTGCTTCTGAAGCAACAAAATGTTGCATTGGATGTATTTTACCAAATACGTTTAAAATGACACTAGTCACCAGTGAACTACGACAAACTCATGCTGAGTTCTTGCCATCTTGGTTTGGTGCAGCTCCGCACAGTGTTAGCAATTTGACCAGCATAGAATGACAATGCCCTTTTGGCATAATGCAGTGTTTCCCAACCCGGTCCTCAGGGACCAACAGACAGTCCACGTTTTTCTCTACCGGGAGCTGGGAGGGAGCAAAGACGTGGACCGCTGTGGGTCCCTGAGGACCGGGTTGGGAAACCTGCCATAACGTACCAGGAAGATGTCTGCTGAGAAGATAATCTCAAGAAGGTGGTGTTCTTATAAGTCTCATCCTCTGACTTTTACTGTTGAATGGATAGTTTTCATTTGAAACGTCGTCATCGCCTTTGTTGTTCCAGCTAATTTTTTTTCAGTGCCTGTCAGCAGTAGGGGCAGTGAGGTAATTAAGGTCCCATTACGAGGATGAAGTCAGGCTGGGGGGTTGAGGCAGGGTGGGCAAACAGGATTGAAGGGCTGCAGAAGATTGGTTTGGAATGAAAATGCCACAGTGGATTACGTCAGCCCTCCATCACTTTTACTGAGATTCCTATAACCGCGCTTTTTAAATGCCTGCAAGACAAACACCAAATAAGATAGTGGTTGAGGTTGGATACTGTCATTTTCAATAAACTGCAAATAATCTGCAGATTTTCACTGATACTGCAGTGGGAGCTTTGCAGTGAATCAAGGTGACAATGACCTAACTGAAATTTATCTCCCAAATCACAATTTCTGTGCTGGCCTCTCTCAGACTGTCAGCTGTCACAAAAAGACACTTAAAATGAGAACTAATGAGGTGATTTTCGAAGCACTAAGAAGGTACCACTCCTAGCAGTACTGAGGCAGATTGATCAGAATTCTGACTAGAAGCCCAAACAGCTTTATTTGTGCTCTAATTAATCACTGCCATAGCAGCCGGATAATCTGCCTGTTACTCGGATTATTAGCTGATTTGTATTCATTAAACAAACATGGGATCAATATGGAATAGAAAGAAGAGCATAAACAGGGCTTGTTGTGTTAAAGCAGCAGTTCATAACATTCAACACAGTAGAGTGGCTTTGCTCGCATCACTTTGGTAAGTCTAATTCATTATGTTTTACTTTCTGACATGGAAAAAAGTAAATATACAATATATGTGGCCACTTTGTTTTTGCCTCCAAAACCACTTCATGGATAGATGAGCATGCAGAGAAGGCATCCTAAACAGTACTGATGGGGTTTTTACCTTGTAAGCTCCCTATACACTTTAATGGCTCTGTTCACTCTCTTGTGACTACTCTCCTAATGAGATATTTGTGGCCACAGAAAGGGAGAGCTGTAGCCGCTGTTTCTGAGGTTCTGGAACCACCACATTCAAAACCGCTTAGACCTGGCGTCTTAGCCGTCCTAATGCTTTCTCAAACAGTAAGGGAACCTCTTGGCCCTGTTTGTGCTCTGCATTTATTTCATTACAGCTGCATGATATGAGGAGCCGGGCATCTTCTGTGTTACAGATGAAACATTTCTGGAGTCTGGAGAATGTTCCGCAGGCCTGTTGCAGCCATCTAAAGCGTTTACTATTATGGAAGTGTGGGTTCAGCAGCAAGTGAGCTAGATCTGTTATGTTCACAATGTAGAGTTGGGG
This sequence comes from Mormyrops attenuatus, assembly GCA_026777985.1. Taxonomy (NCBI): domain Eukaryota; kingdom Metazoa; phylum Chordata; class Actinopteri; order Osteoglossiformes; family Mormyridae; genus Mormyrops; species Mormyrops attenuatus. Next base: position 312,176 of record JAODKC010000088.1, read on the forward strand.
AATGTTTCTGAAGGACATCTGGCTTTAAGTCTTAACACTGCCAATCTCCATTTGAGGGGAAAATAACTATGGTCGCCGTAAGAAGGACCACGATTATGACAAGGCCATTAACCCACTAAAGAATTTCAACCTTCCTGTTTTCCAAGGCGCCTCACAGAAACCCACTCAAGGTCCCATTTTGTACAGATAATGCCTATAGTATGACAATAGCCTTGTTAATTTATAAACCAGGCACCATTAGGCAATGCGGGAGAAATGTTAAATTGACCACAGCATCACAGAAGCACAGTTTGTCACAGGACATCAGCTGATCTCATTGCCTGCCTCTATGCTTACAGAAGAAACCCAAAGCTATCCTATCTAGATATTTCTTTGACTGCTGTTCAGCCATCTCTCTTCAAAGTGTACTCAGCAATAGTATTAGCGGTACCATCTCTATCAGTAGCTGCTTCCCCTCGCTAGGACAGCAAGCCCTTCACATTGCATTGAAAATGGCTCTATCATTATTCTACCATTGTTTAGCCATTCTGGTTAAAAAAAAAACAAAACTTGCAATTCAAGCTATTTATATGGTTGAGCAGCTGAAAGGTCATCTGCACCAACAATATTTGTCTTGCACATCCACGTCCTTCACTACCGTGGCCCTAAGCCCTTTAATGCTTCCCATTTTCTCATTGGCGTTAGTTAATACATGAAACAAAACTACAGAGGTATCATTATATCTGCTGACAGCTGAGTGCAGTGGGAGTTCCTCTCTTTGGAAAGAAGTCCATCTCTGGGAGTACACAGGCCTATCCTGATGACAGCATTAGAGGGGGGTTTATATAATATAGGCACAATTATGTTTCGTTTTAAAAAGATTCAGAATGAAGCCTCTGATTTAGCCTTAATTTAGCATTTATATTTTGTTGGAAAGCACCACGTATCACATCTCTCTCCAGGCTTGTGATTAGAAAAACAAGCTCCCTTCCCCCCTCCACGTCCTCATTCATGTGGCTCCACAAATGGCCACACCCCCACACACACACACACTAAAAAAGAAGTAGGGTCTCCATTTCTGTGGCTGAGACTGGGTTTAGGTCTTTGTGTCCTCTAATATATCAAGGAGCAGCTGTCCTGAGGCGCTGTGGTGACCAATCACTCCCCCGTCCATCTGTCCTCTTCTCGCTCAATCTCTCCATCCCTCTGTCTTTCCCTTTACCGTCCCACAGGGCACTTTATGCTCCAGGCCTGGTTTGTGCACGTCCTCCTGTCCTGTTCATGAATATCATGGTGTTTCAGTCGCACCCCTTGAGCAGTACTCAGTGCAGTTTATTCGTTGGTTATTCGTGATTTCCAAATAAGTTGCCTCCTGTCTCCGCAAGATTCAGCTTTTCCACAGTTGTTGTTGACTGATGCCAGAGACCTTGTCTATGAAGGCCTGCCCGTTTCACTTATCTGAACCCTTTTTTTAATAGCACTGAGCAGAGCAGCAGCAGAGCAGTGAGTCGCTGAAGCCTGTCTCAAAATATCTCAAAATCCCACCCACAGCACTGCCCACCCTCTTGGCCCAGAAGGCTAATTAAACTTCATTGACACCCTCCTAGTAATGACTTCTGCTCCCATTGACGGAAGCACTCCGGCCTGAGTTTGTGTTTATTCCAGGGTCTGTCAAAGCAATTTGGGACAGCACTCATGTTGGCCCTGTCGTTAGAATGGCTGCACTGGAGCCATCCAACCTTTGTCCCGTAATTTGCTGTCTTGCTTTTCTGCCCATACCCTTAATGGCTTAATTGAAACAATCACACTGTCTTTGGATCCAAGATGAACCACAGGCTTTTGGGCACACAAGTGAATGTGATCATTTAGTGGAGATCTATAAAGCCTCCAGAACTGTGGCTACTGAAAGACCACTATCGGATCAGTTTAAATGACAGCCCCCTTGCACTAATGGTGCCCTTAAGCAAAAAGAGTTAGGGCAGCATGGTGTTACTGGCCTGGGACTGATTTAAGAGCCTGTGAGAATAAAGAGCATGGATTTCTTACCTAAAGTCCCTCCAGGACTATCCACGGCACCTGGAATTTTACTCATGCTCCCGTCCGAACCTACTCTGGCATTTCCACAGTTTGTGTTCCCTGAACTGCAACTGGACTCCAGGGTACAGTCACTACTGTGCAAGAATGTGCTAATTCACCAGAGCGCATGTGTGCGTGGTTCAAGCTAATACTCCAACTGTGCGTGTGTGTGTGTGTGGGTAGGAAGTTCTGGTCACTGCAGAAAGAATTCCAGCAAGGAGGTGAGAGCCTTTCGTAAAGAAGAATCTTACAGATGTCTGGGGGGCAAAACCACAGGCAAGAAAAATAAAGTCTGTGAAAAAGGGCAAGTATACTCAATGAAGCATTTTAGAACAGTCCGATGTGATTGTTGCAGACTTTCTTATCTCAGTGAGAGGGGAGACTGGTGAGAAAAGCAGATTTTGCCCCGCAGATGGCAGAGTAATTAAAAACAATGTTATACCCCTAATCACAGTAGTTCAGTTAGCCTGATAATCAGATTGAAGCATATTCAATATGCCCACCACCGTGCAGATAAGCAAATGTAGTCGAGATGTATAAACAATGAAAGTGCTAAATTATTTAGAGATTTATGTCTATAATCATCAGAGTACAGCTCACAGCTCTTCTCTGTCAGAAGCATGGACTTCCCCTGGCATGACTATCCTGCAATAATAATCTGAACGCACTGAGAAACCTGCATGATGTTCATGGAAAAGGAGCAAGTGGCAACCACACTACAGCCATGCAGTGCTGCTTAATGACACGAGGCCAAGCAGGGAACAGTCATCCTCTCCCACAGCAGCTACTGCCAGCACACGGTGTAAATGGACAAAAACAAGCTCTGTCAGAACATGAATATATTTCAAAGCAGAATAACAAACAAGGACATTTGCACAGTTATATTTGTTAATCATCCTGTTTTTTGTGTCTACATTTGCAGGTTTAAATGTAACATTAAGACGTAAGAAATGCAAGGTAACGTTTCATTTACACCTATTTTAATGGATCATCCCTTTCATCAGCTGGACTTACAATGGGCTATAGTGGAACATAGCTAAATTTGTCTGCTAATTATATAGCGCTACCACAACTGTGCAAAACAAACACAATCTGTGACATCACACTGTCACCCTAGATCTATAGAGCGTAAATGACATTGACTCCATTTTCAGCTCGCGCCCTAACATCTTCCTTTGGAGGTGTCAGAGGCTCTTGTGGAACAGACAGACAGTGTTGCCCCATGCTGTCTGTTCAAACAATGCAGTTTCTACAGACGCTCAGGGGCAGAGCACCGGACTCCAACTAGCCTTGGCAGGGGGCTGGAGACTCGGCATGTCAGCTATCAATTCGGCGCCGAAAGGGCAGGAGAAGGAGGGAGAGGGTCTCAGAACACTCAGGGCGCCAAGGACTACATGTACTTTGTAGATACTGCAGAGTCTGTCAGCTGTGAAAGCTGTTGGCTCCGGCTGGGTGGAAACACACAGGCTGTCCGAGCGTAGTGCCGTCGGGCAGGTTTAGCTTGCTCGGTACAGCAGAACCAGCAGCGCGAGTTACATAACCGATGGAGTCCGGATGCTCTCTTTTCAGCACAGAGCGCTCATTCAAGACCTTTATGTCCTTAATCAGCACCACGGGGGGGGGGGGGGGGGCGTCACTTACACATAACCGGCCCCGGATAATTTATAAGCCCCCTTAAAAAAAATAAAAAAAAAATGTTACTAATGTTAGGGTAACATTTAGTACCAGAAG
>JAODKC010000088.1:328587-352226 GCA_026777985.1 Mormyrops attenuatus
TGCCCGACGTGTCCCCACCAATTTTTAATTTGGGTTCATTCATCTCCAAAATAAACATCCCATTGTATTTAAATGATTAATTTATGCCCCCCCCCCCTCCCCTGGGGAAGGTACAACAATCCGAACCGACCGTGGGTCCTCGAGGACCTGATTGGGAAACACTGCCCTTTGCCATTGCCCATTGCATTGAGAGTCTTGAAGAAACTGAAACAATAAAAGTAGACTGTCAACACTGTCACAATTCCAGCATGAGACTCCTAAGTATACTGGTGCCCCATTAACCCAACAGCCATCTCATTATATCTTATGTAACATCTTTTTTCATATCATAAACACTTCACAAACGCCAAAACTACAAACCAGTCTAGGTTTCTCTAAACACCTAAAATGGTGAATCCAGTTTAACTACGTGGCCAAGATTAAGATTGTTTAAGATTGCACTGGCAATATAATCTTCTCCAGCGACAGTTAAATTGACATCTTAGAGCATCTCATGTGCTGTCATTCATTTAAAATAACTGCTGGCGCCTTGAAATTCCTTATTAATGATGGTGTCAAAAAGTGTCAATCAGTGTACCTAGAAGAAGATTTCCATGGAGTTTAACCATGACGTGACTGAACCACTTTCCCCACTTGAAACATGCCCTACAAAGTGATCAGAAAGCCTGACTGACAGGAATGTTGCGCAAAAATTCCCACAAGTCTGATGTATTTTCCTTTAGTGAGGATGAAATTGTAATGCAGGTGATATGTAAGCCATCATACAGAAGCATGGTGCTAATGTACAGTCACAATAATCTTTTCATGTTCTGAATATTCTTTGTGTCAGACATAAATCAGTGAAATGACGTTGGATCCCCTTGACTTGAACATCCAGACCTCGGTGAGATAATGAGGCAAACAGATAAAGAATGAAGAATTATTGAAATACAATGTTTTTTTTTATCAACATCTTAATGAGTTTCACACAAATTTCATATGGGAAGGTTAATTAGGTTGAGAAATCTTAGCAATGCAAAATGCATATTTGTGCTCCGCCCATCAGACCCCCAAGGCATTGACATATACAAATTTTGCTGTTTCTGTCATTTTTCCATGGGAATTTCTTGTCTGCTCAGCCAGATTATAGCGTTCTCTAACAGAAAATAACCAAGAGCATAAACAGTGATGCTGGAGGGAACAGTAGTTGTTTATAGTACATATTCCAGTTATCAAAATACAGCTTCAGAACACTGTTCACACTCAACGGCATTCAGCAATTCGTGGCTTGTGCCATTAATCTGGATCTAGAAGCACACAGAAATGCCACTGATAAACTGGGCGGGAAAAGACATAGAAGATAAGCAACCCATGACCTTTTGTGGAGTTAGGCTTGTGTAGATGCTCCGCTTCACTGAGATGGATCTTGGAAGGACATAACCAGCAGTAGTTATGACATCATCTAGAGCAATAAGTCATTGAAGTAGCTGGATTATAGCAATGGGAGGGCAATCTTTCTGAAGTGCAGAGTTGCCCATGTGGCACCGCCCCCCCCACCCCCTACCACCACTGCTGCCAGCCCCACCCCCACCCCAGTGTGAACTGTCCACGACAAAGTGAAATTGGGTAGTGAAGCTTGGCAGGGGGCGCTGGTGGTCAGCTAAGTTGGCACCGCCTCAGAAGACGGGAGCCTAGGTTCAGGGGCAGATCTATGAGTGTGCTTCAAGTCCCTTTCATTTTAACTAATTAAATTGAATGTGAATTGTTTTGTCTTGGGATTTATTAGAATTATGTATTAATATTTTTCATAACTTCCTCTTACGTTTATTGACTGATGTTACGTTAATTAGGCCCATAATTCTGTGTGAATCTTGAGCTTCTGCTGCAAACATTATAGCTAAAAAGCTATCACTGATCCTTTTTTTAAAAAAGAAAAAACATGACGTATGACACCACAGTCATACCTGTATTATTGTTGCAGTCACCATATTGTAAATATCTACATCTGATTGAGAAAACGTGTGCTAATGAGCTTCACACAGGCTCACCCCTTAGCCGCTTCCTATATCCGCCAGTGCCTAGGTGACTGCCCATGCTGCCTACGGGATTGGCCGGCCCCACTGAAGCAAATGGACATTGACTCATCAGCTAGAAATAATGCTGCTAGCCAGAACTCTGAAACACTATATAACAAAAACATGAATCATATTGATGATGCTGAGTCGGATCAAAGGACAGAGAACGTTCAAAGAGGAGTGAGGCACCTTTCAGCACAGCAACCCGGCAAGGAGGAGAAAGCATGAACCACAGAGTCTCCATGCAGAGCGCAGTGAGCAGAGAGAAGCATGTTCCTGTCACACAATGAAACAGTATCATTAGGACAGGCTTTGGGGGAGTCCATACTTGAGCTTGACTGTGAAGGCCATTGGTTCACCTCCAGGGTACGGACTGCCCCCTAAGTCTGGCTTTAAGTCAAATTTCTAGGAATGTCAGAACAATAATAATGAAGTATGTAATAATAATAATAATCATAATAATAATAATAATAATAATAAGAAGAAGAATATATTTTAATTATCATTATTATTATGCAGAACCACTGAAGTTGCACTATGTTTTCCTAAGCGACACAAAAGTAGTGAGTGCGTTTGTTATTACAAACCTTTGTCTTTATCCTAAATTTTTTATAATATAGGCTTTATGGCTGTCTGTTCGTAAGTACAAGTTGTCTGAAAGTCAGATGTTTTTAACCTGGGGACTGCCTGTACACTATCACTTAGCCTGGGGACTGCCTGTACACTTTCACTTAGCCTGGGGACTGCCTGTACACTTTCACTTAGCCTGGGGACTGCCTGTACACTTTCACTTAACCTGGGGACTGTCTGTACACTATCACTTAGCCTGATAATAAAAAAAAATTCAAATATGTGCTTTATAACAGAATGAAATTGTTACCAGCTAAGATGAATGCAATGAAAAAATCAATAACGGGTGGATAAAACAAAATGTATAAATTTATAAATTTATATATACTCTATACAAGAATTCATGAATTCCAACCACTGTTACTGTAATGTTTCTGTCACAGTGCCATTAGTAACACACAATGCTTGTTTTGCCGTAATTTTTTATACTTTTGGTCATTTGAATAGTGTATGTTGTATTGTTAATTTATAAATGCATCACTATCAGACTGTCAACAGGTAGAGGTAAACTGCTTGTCTATTACTAGCATAACACTGCCATCTGCCACTGATTGACTGCCACCTGCATAAATTGTGCGTATGTATCACAGAATTCAAAGCTAACTGAAAGCTGGCCTATTAATCCTTGGAGGTAGGGAACACCCTGGGTACAGTATTCAAATATGCTATTTAAAAATGTCTCTTGTCCAAGAGTGAGTTTGAGGCTTTAAGTTATGGGTGTATAGTGTGATGTATGCCCGATGTTCAGGGGCTCCACAGCAGATTGATGCACTGAGGACCAGTGAAAGAGGTGACAGAGCTGATTATGCACACAGAGAATTGGGAGTTTTCTAGAGGAAGCAAATAGCTGTTTTATGAGTTTACTGCAGTTAGTGTTTCATCTTATTTTCCTACAAGTTTAATAAATATGAATAATCTTATTGGTCACAGGTGCACTAAAGTTTAATTGCTTTAATTGGCCTTCATACAGCAAATTGGAGAATGGAAAAAAATGAAACAAACAAAAAAAATACAAAAATAAGAAGGGAAGGGGAGATGAAGATGCAGAAGGCAGAAACAAACTGGACAAAACAGAAAATGCAGGCATTTCATCCATACTGAGCATAGACAAAGAGAATGTAGATGAGAGGGTGTACATGTATTAACATCAGCTCCATCTCCTGCATGATGGATGATTCCAGAAGGAAAGGAGGAGAGGGGGAAGACTTGACAATTGGTTTGGATATATTTTCCTCACAATAAACTGGAGTCAAGTAGCTGAGCGTGTCGTCTCCTATCAGGAGTAAATAAAGTGTGCATGAGGCCCATTGAATGCCCCTCATTCGCAGCCACGGTGGCTCTGAGAAGACCGAGAGCTTCCTAGGTCAGTGAGCAGCAATGACAACAGCAGTGATATCGATCAGCACAGGCTCACCTTCAGATCAAATGTGGTCATTTGTGTATGTTTATGTAATGAAATACGGTAGAGTGATACGGGCAGTACATGAAAACAAAATCACATGTTATATGAGAAAACTGTGTTTTATTTTTGCATGTGTACAATTTAAATGTTATAAACAATTTTAATAAAATGTCTTTCTCATTAACTGCCCTTTAAGGGAATAAATGAATCTTTGATGTTCCTTTTTAAATGACAACTGGGTCTGCTCAAGCTCTCCACTCTTTGGTCAGCATTCCTGTAGCTTCAGTAGGACCAGTTCTCATCACACTCCTTCATATTTCCATCCCCATTTTCCTCCCCCTCTTTCATTCTGTTCTCCCCCAGGTCAGAGGAATCCAATGGGTCTGGACAGTGTTTCATTTTTTACAGACCCCTTCCTTGATAGCTTAATGACCCCATGCAGAAAAGACTCATGGGAAGGCTGGAGCAAAAGCTAGCACAAATGTACAACTTCCATATAATGTGCTACTCTGCTGATACTTTAACTTGAGTTGTGTTACAAAATAGAAATAGACGTTTTAGACAACACAACATATACCTTCAGAGAACCTATTTTCAACTATATAAATTGAAAAATATACTTTAAAAACATCCTCTGGAGTCAAGACCATCTGCACAAACAAAATTCTATAATTCGCCATACTGGTTACACATTTCATTAACAGCATGCTCCCAAATACTGGATAAACAGATACTCCAGCAGAAATGTTTATATTAATATTTCTGTAATATGCTAGATAGCAAAACATTTTGTAAAGGTTTATGTGACATATCATGGCCGACCAATGTAAATATGTCATGTAATTAAAAAAACCGACTACCCAGGGTAATCTTAGAGCACATGCGAACAGGGTGGGTGTCGCCTTGGAAACAACATTTCCTGCAGCAATTTAATGATCAGGTATGAACCCAGAATTACAGAGCAATATGCAACATACCTGACAGCATATAAGGAGAAATAGTATGTTTGGGAGATTAAAGTATTCTGATATGCTTCCACAGCGTGTGAAACACATGAAATTATCATTCTTTTATTGCTTCACTATGACATACATGAAGGAAATGTGCATCACCCTAACCCCTCAAATGACTGAATACTGAATATCTCTCGACTTACATTTTATTGGTCCAATTTCAGAAAACTGTAATGCAAATCACCTGATTCCTTACAATTTAAGATTAAATTACTTTAACACTACATGGTTCTGTACAGATGGTGCTTCAGCCCACACAGCATTTCTTCTTTTGTAAATCATGCCTACGAAACACCAGTGTTGCCTCTTGAAATCAATTTTGACGCACAATAAAACCCCTTAGTTTTGAAGAGGGTGGGGAAGCACAGCTGGAGAACCCACTGACCTTCAAGGCTTTTTGAAGCAACATTATGCTTTTATGACCCCTGTGCAGCCCTCCTTTAATGTATGGCTTACAGCCTTGCAGCTGTGTGCCCTTTAACAGCGTCTGTTAGCTTGATTGGGGACCCAGTCTCACACACTGCACAGCACACGGCTCGGACTGGACACACAATGGGTGTAGCAGAGTGTAGCGGTGATGAGGACAGAGAGGATTATGGGAGCAGTGTTTTGTGGCACAGGTGTGGTTAGCGTTAGCCTCAGGTGTTACCCATGTCATCTCACTGTGTGGCTTTAATACAAATCCGCAGTTTAAAGGCTTCGGGGGATAATTGCATGTCAGCTGACGCAGATGCTCCCAGTCGCACCGTTAACTAAAACAAGGTTCTAGCACAGGTCAGGACACAGCAACTCCACGTTAACTTCGCCAATTTCCCAGAAAATGCTACGTTATCCACTAACATCTAGCAAGTCGATTTTATGAATTTTTTGTATTTATTCACTACCCTTTTTTGATAATTTCGGAAAAAGAGTTAATGCTCTGATGTGGCGGTGAATAGGCTATTAAAGAGAAATGTTTGGACTCATCTCAGTGTCTCGCATTCCCAGCTTACAGTCTCTGATTATGAAAACATGCCTGGAATGTTACAGTTTACATTCTGGGAACAGAAATTTATCCAATTTTTTTTGTTCATGTGGCACAAAGAAAGTTGTTTGAAATGAGCTTGATAGAAACCTTCAGGCAATGTTGTTAAAAATCCGCTATGGAAATATTTTTCCGCAAAGTGTTCAGAAGGCTTACTTTTAGCCTGTTCCTGTTGCCAAAACAAAAATTATGCCATTTTTGGTCCCATCTTTACAGTGACGTCACAGACTAGGCACACTAAGGATGGCTCATCACCATTCTCTGGTTATCTCTATCCAATCAGAACTCCAAACAGCTGATGTTTGGTGCCATAGAATAAAACCAGCACAGTGCATGGACCAAGTTGGGAGGTGCCTTGTTTATTTGCAGCAGGAGAAGCAAGCAGCGTGTCTATATCCATGCACGCAGTCCCTTATACCCTCTGACCTGAGGCCCTCTTTGCCAGCACCTCCCCCCTCCAAAGATAGCACAGTGCACACTCCGTGGCAGCTACCTTCCAGCATTTATACTCTGTTTCTGAAAGAGAAAAAGACTGGAATGTTACCACGCAAAGGGCCGATGGGCATCGTGCAAACCCTTGCAGAATAATTTGCTACATTTTCACTCTTCTCTTCCTCTTGGACCTCTGTGTGAAAAGCCACTGTATAGACTCAGGACGCAGGACAGATACTGAATAGCCTGATCATATGACTAAAGAGGCCTATCTTCACTCTGTAGAGTAACTTTCACTGGCTTAAGGCCTTTTTTTCATTGTTCACCTTCATCTTTCTTAAAAATGCACCCTTTTATGCAGTTGGAAAAGTTAGTGCAGCAGCTCAGATTAATTACCATCCTGAAGTAACCTTGCTCACCTATGCTACCTACTATTTCTCCCTTGTTGACAGAAGAAAAGAACAAAATGGGCTTAGCTATGAAAGGCCTAGGAGTTCTCTTATATAAGAACTTGTACAAGTCAGTGTGGGTCATCTGCTTATGGAAGAGATGTGTGAGCCAGAATCATACACAAATGCCCGCTTTTGCCTGAACCTTATCCTATTAAAAGGTGCATAAGCTTGTGTCCTGCATTGGCAGATCACCTTTTCAAAAGTGCCTTTGTTCTTAAAGCCTCAGCAGCTGGGAACAATTAGCCACCAAGACGCCGCAGGAGTTGGCAGTGCATTACGGAGACCAGCCAGGCATGGGAGCTGGAATTTAAGCATCAGTTGCCATAAATTACTCTGTCTCAGCATTTCTGACCTTCCCCCTCAGGACTCTATTCTGCTTTTTTCTCGTACACAGATACTTGCCTTGAGTTGACTGTCAATGGCAGCAATCGAGGTATTGATTCAATGTTCATCACACCCCCCCCACCCCCCAACCTACTGCAAACACCAAAGTATGTTTTTAAAACTGAGAATTAACAATCTCTTACATCTTAATGATGCAGTGCTGAACTTCTTTAAGCCAAAACAAACTATGTGGCAACAACCCCAGGATACCTAGGAATGACTGGATATAGGAGTCAATAGTCAGGTTTCTCAAAACCATCTACAGCACAGACCAATATATCAAACATACTGATTTTCATTAAGTATCAAGTTACTTTTGAGACTGAAAAAACAACAATTTCTAATTCGTTTTGGCTACAATCCAGCAATATGCATAAGATGGGAGAATGTAGAATGTAGAAGATTTTAAATAATTACCTTTCCCAGAATACCACTCACATTACAATCTGTCATTGGGCCAGTAATAATTAATGGAGCTTCGCCTAACATCACTTATCATGAAGCCTGCTTGAAATTGATGAGTCTGTAATGTATTAACAGGCATGAACGACAGAGATAAAGGACATGACAGGGACTTTATGTTCAGCACACAAATACACCCATTTTGATCAGCAACATGGATAAGATATGGCTGAAAACTGAATTGGAGACGATTAAGGAAATGCAGAATGCCTCCAGAGAGGTTCAAGTCCAAGTTAAGACTGAGTCCAAATGAGTAAAAGTTAAAACCAAGACAGAAAAAAAGAATCCTAATGTGCAGAATTTTTGCACATTAAGCTCTTGTGCACATTACTTCAAAGTATTTATTTTCTATTTTTTCTATTAAATTGTACCTCTGCATTTTCCGTGGACAGCAAAGTAAGAATTTCATCGCGGAGAAATGCACCTTTCTACTGTACATATGACAATAAATGCTTTGAATCTTGAAGGAGATGTGCTAAAGATTTCATGGTAAAGATACGGTAAAGAGGTATTTTAAATCAGGTACTACTCAGTAAGAGACAACACCCATTTCTTTGCACAGACACAACAGAGCGGTAATACTCGAGTCTGGTCTCGAGAGGTTTTTTATTTTCTTGGACTCGCTGGTATTTGCACTCGGACTTGTCTCGGTCTTGACCACTGGACTCGTCAAATATCTAGTTGGTCTCGACTGAGTCCAGCTGCCTTCAAAACGTTTTTTTTCCCTCAAGTAACTCCTCCTTCAAAACAAAATCATTGTTTGAGTAAGCTTGTTCAGAAAATGGACACTGGACTAAGTAATTTAAAATCCACATAGAATGGGCATTGACACTGGCTGACTGGTAATCAATCGCACGCCTACCAAAACTCATCTCCACAATGTATCCATGCTCATCTTACAGTGTTGGTATGCTGAACATGCTTTTTGATTATAACAAATAATAGTGCAAAACGATCATCTTAAAACAGAAGATATATTGTGTCTCTAGCCTCACACACAAAATAATATACAAGTGGTCTTGAAGAGGATTCTTTTTTTCTGTATTGGTTTTAACTTTTACTCATTTGGACTCAATCTTAACTTGGACTCAAACCTCTCTGGACTCGTTCCTGAATTGGACCTCTTTGGACTCTGTCTTAACTGCTCTTGGACTTGTCTTGGGTTCAATAAAGGTGGTCTTGACTACCACTCTGAGGTATAACATAAGACTCCACTGGCTGGAGACATTCATTTATGTTTACTGTACCAAATCAGCCTCATCTATTACATAATTTGTATTGTATGAATTTCTTACATAAGTTACATATATAACTAATGGTTATATGACGGCAGTTACTTTTAAGCTTCTATTAGATTTGACAAAAATATATACTAATATTTAATTTCTTTTGGCAAAAAAACGCTTAAGCCAGCTTATACAATGTGATTGTACAGCACTTCTGCTAATTAATCCTTAAAATTTGACATTTATTGATTCAAGATGGCCTGTCCAATTCAGGGTAACTTAAAAGAAAATTAAAAATATATATGGAACCTACCCACAATATTCCAGAGAGCAGCACGTGTAACTGCAGTAACCACACAACCATGGTTGTGCAACTAATTTATTTTCAAAGCAGGACAACAACAGAAGTGAGTAAGGTTAACATCATACATATGAGGATGAAATAACATGTAGTGTAATGAAAACGGTTTGTGGGTGTAAATGGTTTTCATCAGTTCATGTCACTGCTGAAGGACGCTCTATCTAACAGCAAGCAAAAGAAGCATAATCACGGCTTTTTTAACAAATTGATTACTGCTGGTTATTAGAGACCTTGGCTGTCAGTAATGTTATGCTTCGTGGTACTGCATTATGCACCTACTGGGACAGCATGCACTAGGCCCAGCTGCGCATCAGCTCAACATTCATTACACTGTAAATAAATAAGCAGTGCGAGTGTGCCAGTGAGACTGGAGCTGGAGGGGTTGGTGCAGTGTTGTGATTCAGGATTTATCATTGTATCACGCAGCAGAGAGCAGGCAAGAAAAGAGAGAAAGTGTGAAGGGTTAAATGTTACTGATGCACCAGGGCAGACAAAAGGCACATTGTGCAGCGCAGAAGTCTCTCGAACGACAGGAGGGCCAGAAAAAAGGGGGAAGAAAGGGGTAAGAAAGCCGCCACTCGCCAGCCCCCAGGCCCCATTGTGCGGCAAAGGGCCATGCGGCAGCGTGTGACAGATGTCCTGGCCTATTGTTCCCCCATCAGCCTCCTCCGTGCCTCTTGCCCCCGCCTGGCATTCCATGACAGCCACCTCGCCCCTCCCAGAGACGCCTTTCTTTCCTGCCGCGTTCCCAGCAGTGCGACAGAGCGCGGGCGCCGGGCGACTCAGGGAACAGGAGGGGTTCTCTTTTTGGGCACTGGGTGGACACTGGGAAGGGGAGGGGCATGTTCCTGCTGGCAACCGTTGTGCCAGCTACCAAGGCTGTCACACAGAGCCTGGCTTTATGTCGTCTAACAAATGGATCAGCATTTCTACACAGGTTTATAAATCTCCTTCCCAAGTGAACAATGCCTAGTCCTGACTTTACATGAGGTATGTTTATCAGAGAAAATGATTGGCACGGAGAAAAAAGAACTCAGTTCCTTAAGAATTTCAGATGCACTAAATGAGTTGAATCTACTGTTTTAAAGATATAGGACTTGTCTACGTATGACAGAATAAAAGCCAGCTGCAGGAAGTGATGCCCATGCGATGATATGACCCAAGCATGATAAAAGCGTGACCTAATCAGCATGGTATCTGCATGATGATCTCTACCTCTAACGCCCTGAAAACCTAAAAATATTACCTGTGTCCATTCTTTATTTCCCCATTCCATTTCTTTCTTATGAGAAGCTAAACTAACCAAAAAAACAAACGCTAAACCTCAGCAAAAGCTTGGCAACAGACCATTAGCCTAAAACCCAGCACCCAGAACACTGCATCAGGATCATACGACGACCATCCACCCATTTTCTATATCCATTTGTGCAGTGTAGAACCTATCCCAGAAGTTACGTGTACAAGGCAGGGAACAATCCAGGACGGGGAACCAACCCATCGCTGGGACCATACACCATACTCTCCAAAAACAGGCTCAAGCCAGCTGGCTGACTATATTCCAACCTGAACAGGAAAGTCTAATTATGGTGAGCTGGATAGCACAGCCGCTTGCTGTTGATCTGCACCCAGCCAGTGCACACATTGTAGAGAGTGGAAAACAGAGCTACTTTGTAGTCCTTAAAGTGAGTAGTAAAACAATAACTTCCGAATTCCTGTGATGTAGGGTGAGACTGCGGTTTGAAGCAACATGCATGAATACATGCTTTGATATATTTGAGGTCAAGCATTTTCCCGCTATAAGCTGAGATAAGTAGCTCCATTGAACACCAGTCACGTTGGTACAAAATTCACAGCAGCACACAAAAATTAAAGGTGCGCAATACTAATGCACAGCAGTAAATCAACAGTGACTGATCAATCAGCCCAAGGCTACACCAATAATTATGCGAGCACCGCGCCTGCCTTTCTTATCCGCTACCATAATGCCTGATCATGTTTAGGCGAGATATGCTGCAGTAGATTTAATAGTAAGTCAGCCAGTTTTTAAACAGAGCTACACAGGCTGACAAAAAAGAAAACAAGTTTCTTGTCATTTTTCATTGCCCTTGACAGCTATTGCACAAAGTAGAACTGGGAAAAATCACTCCCAGGTGCATCTGATATTATTGAGACTTTAAGAGAAGAAAAGAAATTAGAAGGTAGAGATTATATGACAGTGCAGTTCTACAAATGTGTTACGTCTCAGTGCTGGTTTATGCAAATATTCTCATGCAGATCCTCCAGGACATTTAGGGTGGGAATATAGACGGAAGTACCACTCACAAGTTCAGCACCTCAAACTCAATAAAAGCCCAATGGAAAATCTAGATTAAACCCAGTGGTCTAGGTCAGCTGTGAATTGTGCTGTCCTAAAAACAAACAAAAAATCAACTATATTTATCAAGGAGGATGAAATTAAACCACATTATTCTGACCAGCTAGTTTGATGGGTCAAATACAATGTCAGAGGTTCAGTGAGACTGTGCTAGGTGCTCTTACTGGCTGCTACAGGCAGTGCCCCCTCACCTCCAGAAAAAAACAATTCCAGCTCTGGCCCGAAGAGGGTCACCCCATCTAGCAGAATCATAGTATAAACATTTTGAAGCTGAGGCCACATTCTCCTCTCCAGCCGCATGGCACGGTCTTATCAAATCAAGTGCATGACCAGATATACTGAAGATCTCATAACCATGGATTTTTGGTCACTGAATTAAGTAAAAAATTAATAATAATAATGTAATAATGAATGTACCGAAGGTGGATTCAGCTTCACACCCTGCCTAATAATTAAATTACTTCCACAGCTAAACTTCACACTGCAATCTGGCAGAATTTAATTCAATTAACTTTGTGACGTACATCATGGGGCCGCTTTACATTTAGCTCCGTTTTAAATTGGGAAGACCATGTTTTGCTAGCACAATATTTCATGCAATTTACACATCCACTGAGGAATACGCAATAACCCTGGCAAATGTTTTTAAATCTAACATGCACGTGGGTGCCACAGTGACATGGCTGTCCAGAGAGCCAGTGGGATCATTTGGGAACATTTAAGCACCTGGGTTTAATTAATGAATTCTTTAGATAAATAATGTATAATACAAGCACTTTAATTTTGCCAAACTACAAGAAGCACAGTGGCGGCAGAGTTTTGTTTGGAAGGGAATGCTGTGATTTTGTTACAAGACAGGCAGGCTGATTTATTTGCTTATCCTTCCCCTCACCCTCTGGACCACCAAGGCTCTGTAGTTGTCAATAAATCCTTTCTGGGGTGTGCAGGATCCCTTCCCCCTTCTCCTCCCAAAAACGAATTCCAAATCTCCCCATCAAATCTCAGTTCTGTGCCTCTTGTGAGAACCCCACCCCCATTTTTTTTTTTTTTACATTTCTACAAAGCCAAGGAAGTAGCAGGAAGCTGAGAAAAGAATGGTGAAAGGAGAGACAGTCCAGTCCAGTGGGGGACAGGAGAAAAATGAGACCTGCGCTATGCACACTCCGCGTCTCTGTTTTCGCGCTCCCTGTGACTTCGTCCACTTCCCAGAGTGCACTCGCTGGAGCGGGCCAACTGACGACTGCAGTCTTTCCATTGTCTCGGGGCTGCGAGAATGAAGCCCATTGATGGGCCCTGTTCCAGATGCCTTTCCGCTGTGCTCCAGGCAATAAGAGCTTGAGGGAGGGAGGGAGGAGGGGTGGAGTTTGCAGTATGTGGGGTTCGCATTCTCCAAAAAGGAGAGTAAAAATAAGCTGTCCGCTTCTAGTCTGATCAGTTTAAAACTTCATCTTCACTGTATTTTTGTGAATGCTGCCACCCATCTCTTTGCCGCTTTCTCGAACCTCTCACATCCTGGAAGCTTAATCCACATTCAAACAATATTTGACAGTTGTAAGGTCATTGGATCAAATTATAAGCCATTTTCCTGAATAAAAAAGTCATATTTTTCCTCAGGAGTATCTTTACTTCAGAGGTTCTAGTCCAGTTTACAACTATGTCAGGGCCAATATGTGTGAGGGTATGACAGCAAAAACTGCCACAGGTCGACGCTGCAGTTAGGCAATACTAACTTGGGTAAGTTATGATAAACGTAAGCATCAGCAAAGGAACATAAAGGTAAAGTGCAGCAGCTGAAGTGTGTAAAACCACAGAATTCAAACTAACCTGCCAAAATGAAACAAATTTAGTTTAGCTTAGTTTAGTTTACTGCACCAGCAATGACAGCCAATTGAACAAACAGTTTTGGCTCTCCCACTGTAGGACCAGCACTATCAGCTGCTCTGAACCAAACCAACCTGTTTTTCCGACAAAAAATCTTTAATGTAATGTTAAATTTATACATTAGAAAACGATCTGTGCCAAATTAAAATGCATGTTTTTATAGCATAGCCCTATATAAAGAAGTCTATATATAATCAGTCTGTGGAGTTGTGCTTTGTCCATATACTTTTCATTTGCAAGTAAAAAGCATAAACAAAAAAAATATATTAACAAACTAAAACAAACAAGGTAAAACCTTTAAATTCGCGAATTTTACATCCGCGGTTTCGGTTAATTGGCAGCGGGGACACGAACCATTACACGAGAATATTTTTGGATCTTACTCAAGCTACAGCGACAGGTAAGCCAAAAGCAATTCTGAAAATAATTCGGATCACATAAAATCATATTAAATATAGATATTAGTGACATAGTTAGTGTAAGTGCGTACTACATTTAGTATTAAAAGTTTTGGCTTGGATGCGCGACGGATCTTTGTCTCAGCAACCAGGCTCACTCGCGTATTAGCTGTATTTGTGACCTGTATTTGTCTCTCGTTTCTCGCAGTAACTTCTAAAATTTTCAATGCCGTTAATTTTGCATTTTTAATGTCCAAAACGTAGTGCTTCCAGTGCGTAGAGTAGTAGGCCTAACTGTACACACAGGGGTATGACATAGATGGTTTGTATATTATATAAAAATGGCTAGATAAGAAATGACAAGACAATTTAACATGCAAAGTGTACAGTACTGTTTGTTTAGAAATTGGTAATAAATGCACTTTATGTTCATTCAGGCTATTAGACTGTTATGGGTTGGGGTTAGGGGTGCCCAAGTATTATTCGCGAATTTTCACATTTAGGTTCAGCCCCTAAACCTCCCGAAAGTGAGGGGGTTACTGTAAATGCTTTATATTATAGTATATTTAGATTCATGTGTATAATGATTTACAAAATGACTAATGTGGGGGTAAAGCAAATGACATAATTTTTTACTATTTTCAGGTATTGAGATATTTCAAATATATTATATGGAAAATGTGAAACAATTTTCACTGACCCACAAGATGTTCCTGTAACAACATTTAAACAGGTTAATGTTGAGACAGCTACATAGACTTATCAGGCGGAACAGAACACATTGGACGGATGGTTGTGGCGACATCTGGTGGTACATCACCGAAACTAATGCTGGAATTGTGGTCGGAAATTTTTTGAAAAATCGTTTCTCTACACCAGAGGTAACTAATTTTAGTTAACGAGTCACCCTCAGGTGGACCAGACCAAGAAAATATAATAGTATTAGGCAAATAACACAGTAACAACACTTTCAACCTTTATCCATAATTATAGGCCTAATTGTAAGTAAAATACAATGAACTTTGCACTAACACCTACAAATGATTAACAGACTGCAATGCCTAACAAAAACGTTACTTTTCCTAACCGTCAATGGTTTCTCCCATTGCCTACTGATAGAACATTAATGGTGCTTATCAAAACGCGATTACCGGTGTAATACATGATTAATAATCTAAAAGAACTTAATCTACCTGCGATTACTATTCTGGTTAACTAGTGGTGGCGAAAGATTGGCGGTTGTCAGGCCTTTTTGAGTCCGCATGTTTTCACAAACTGACCAGCAGAGTACCATTTTTATGTTGCTATTTAAGTAGACTACGCTTGAATATCACCTACTTCTCTTTCTTCCGTCCTGCCAGGAATTCATTTAATTTGTTCGCTTTCAATTGCCCTTGCGAACGGGCGTCTTTTTCAGCAAGGTGAGTCTTACAGTGGCACTGAATATGATGTTCATTCAGCACTGTAGTACCACTCCCCCAAGTGGAAAAACTAAGAATAGCAGATTTTACGTTTAAAATTAAAGTGAAGGATTTTTCAAATCAGTACGTTAGTATTTTTATACCGTTTTGCTGGCCGGATTGCAAACGACTTCCTGCACATACTTCTGGACAACCCTGCTATAACTGCTACGTAAGAACAACTTCATTAGAACTGTTGATAACTCGTTTAAAAACATTTGTAGTTTATTTGAAAAGAAAATTATCCAATTGTCAAATAGGGAAGATCTGTAATGGTTGATATACTTTTTATTCTTCCGATATAAGAGTGACACATTGTGACAAGGAACCAGAATGGGTTAGTTGGTTGTCACAATGTGTGGCGTAGGTTGTCTCTATTTTTAATGTGAATTTGAGAAAAAAAACTGAAGTATATTACTTCTGGATTTTCAAGACAGACTAATGATACAAATAATAATAAAAATCAGGCATACACATAATACTGCAAAAATGTATAAATCTAACTTTTCCGGTATACACCATGATTTTTTTATTCCGGTGAATTGTGAACCCAGTACATTCATTAGAAATAATTTTTAAACACCATGACCCTGAATAGGATAAGTGGTTTCAGAAAATGGATGTTTACCTTCTAAACACAAAAACAAAATTCTGAATACGTCTTGTGCATTATTGCAGGTAAACACAGGGTTCACTTTTCCATTAGTTTACCTTTATTATTTTACATGGACTTGTGAACTACATGGCTAACAAGTTGAATACTCTCATACACACTTCCTTCTCCTGTTACATTACACCTGTGTTTTTGTAGTCCCATTAGAAGCCTGATACATACACATGATCACAATACACACTATTAAAACAGAAATATTGCATCCTTACTTCCATATTCTAACTTGACCTCTGAGTAGCTGGAGCCCCTCCCACAGCACATACACACATGTACTCACTGTCATATTCTATGGGCAACTTAGAGACATCAACTAGTCCAACTGCATGTCTTTGGACTGTAGGAGGACAGCTGAGTATCAGGAGGAAAGCCACGGGTCAGAAGAAGAGAAAACTACACACACACAAAGGGGATGGGGAGTTGCACCCCCACCATGGATGGTTTAAGGAAACAGTGCTACCCACTGAGCCACTGTGAGGGGTAAAGCAGATTTTTCTAAATCATTGAACACAGCATCGCAAATAACTCCATAACAGGCCATTAATCCAGCTGTTAGCTCCAGTTTGGTCTGACATGGTTTACTTGAGATCAACAAAGCAATTGCAATACTTGACTGGTTTCAGAAAAAAGAAAAGTTTTGTGTATAATCTTTTGTTTCATGCTCTCTCTGTTCTCTGTATTAATGTGTACCCAGCACAACAAACAATCAGTTTCACCATGAAAGATTTTTCACAATTTCCCCTCCAGAAACAACCAAGTACAAGATAAGAAAGCTGAATTGTAATAAGAACTTAAACACATTTCGATTTTTTTTCCAAACATAGAAACAAAAATATAAATTACACAATGTATGATAATAAGGCAGTGGTATTCTAAGAATAGTAAGTATTGCTTTATTAGTTTTATTTATTCACTTCAGCAACATGTTCACCCATGTTATATCATGTAATTTTAAAATGTATAATGGTCAGACAGGCAAGCAATAGGAAAGGGAGAAGGATGTGTCTAGATATGCGGCTCCCAATTAAGAGGCCGTCATCCAGTAAAAGGCATAGATTGGACCGGGAAACCTATGTAATATATATACATTTACTATTAATGAGACGCATCATTAGCATTGAAAAAACTCATTTAGCATCCGAAAAGAGCTTAACTTGAACATTATAAACCTATACATTTTGTACAGCTAATCCTGTACCGTGCAGCACATTTTGAGTGCAATTGTATATGGTAAGTTTATATCTCAATGCAGCTTTAACAAAAATTTGAATATAAAGTATAAAACATGACTGAGTTCTACATACATTTTAAATGTTTTAATATACAATAAATACATGCAGTGATGTACACTGTAGATAGCAGGCATCCACACTTAAGACACGTAGGCAAAGTCTGGTGATGGCAAGAAGAGGAATTTTGAGCAGTGCAAGGAAGAAATCCTCTTGTTGGAGGCACAAAAAGTGATATCTGGGAGCCTAAGGACTGGTATAACAAGAAAAAGTGTATCCCAGACAGCACAGTAATTAGGGGTCCAAGCATGCAGTGCTGGGAATTCCACTTGCAGTGAGTCAGTCATTGTTTTTGGCAACTACTACATCCTTTCAAATGATGGACATTGATCTGGTTGGTTTTTATAATTTTTCAAAAAACTTCTTGAATTTCTGTATAATTCCACTTGTAGTAAATCAGTCATCATATCCGGCAACTACTACAGCCTTTCAAATGACAGAAATTGATTTGCCTAATTCTTAGTAATTTTTCGCCAAGTGTATTGAATTACTGTATACTGGTCATAGGAGTTTTCTATAAAGTTTCAGCAGTAGCAAGTCAGTTGCCATATTTGGCAACTACTACAACCTTTGAAATGACACAAATTGGTTTATTATATGTGAAATTATTGTATCACTTTTAGGAGTTATTTAATTATACTTGAAAAGGGACTCAAATTGTTTGAGCTTCCTCTAAGTGTTCTTCTTCAAAGAAATTCACAGATTTGACTGTTAGAAAATCATAGCAGAAATGCTCCAGTATCCATCCTTGGTTCCCTCGTTCTTAATGAATGCACTTTGTAGATGGTCCCTAACAAAGGCTGCATTTCTAATACTGGTTTATCGGTTCCGCGAAAACACTGCATAAGGACAACCAAAGATCAACGTATCAGTCAAGATACCATGTTGTAGTAGAATCTGTATACTCCTGAAACATAAAATGTCAGTTTAGTGATTTTTGGTGGTGTCGTATTAAGATATAGGAGAGGTAAAACCGAATATCCAGCGAATATCCAGTATAAAACCAATTTTACCACGCTCGCAAATAATGCGTTAAAGCAACGCAAATATGCATACAGAAAGTATGCTAACTGTAGAAAGCAGCTGTCAACACGAAACAAAACAAAATCCTGGATATTTCTGACATTTTACGTCCCAATAAATGAAGACAGGTCCGGGAAAAATGACGTGTGGGCACCCTAACAAGGTGTATCACACATCTCGTAGAGGCCTGTAACTTTCTAAATGTTACCAAACTCCACAGCACACATAAAACACAAACACTGCGATAAAGTAACAAACAGGCCATCGAAACACGTTTTCCGCGTTGTACCAAAACAGCCAATAATACGGCTCGTCAACCAGCCATCCAGCGCTTGCGTTAGGTTATATAGGTACTTTTCTGTCTGTTTAACTAAAAGATTCGATTACATTTCTTCATTGTCTGATCATGTGATCTGATCTGAAGCATATCCCAGAAGCACAAGGTGTGATGCAGTCTGAAAAATATCCTTGGCCATCGTAAGTCACTCATTCATATTTACAGATTTGACCAACAGAGTCTTATTAGCAGCGTTTTCGAGTTAGTTAGCTTAACCAATGTTTGGGCTTTCAGTCAATACAGTGACTGGCCGGGCTGCCAACTCTCACGCATCTGGCGTGACACGCTTTAAGAGTCAGGCGAGAAATCATACGGCAAATCTATATTAATTCCATTATAAACTTAAAATTAGCTACATCAAACCCAACAGACTATTTAGAAGGTAATAAAACTGTTACATATATGTAAATGCTTGCGCATGTGCAGACATGTTTCGACTGGAAATCTCACTCCAGCCAGCCGATCAATTTTGGCACCCTTGAAGTGATTAGATCTGAAATGTGATTAGATACAAACACAATTCCAGTAAGTCAATATAATGTTATACAGTAATCTACAGTTTAGTCCATAATTCACCTATCGTATGGGCATCTGCTAGCTAAATGCAACTCAGTAGTGGCCGATGGACGTAATTAAAGGGTTGCCAATTCTGGTCAGCTGGCTGGCGTGAGATTTTCAATTGTAGACTGCACACATATTTACATGTATTTAACAATTTTATATCTTGTAAATAGTCTGCAGGTTTAGCAAATTTTAGTTTTATAATGGGATAATATAGATTTGTCGCAAGATTTCTTACGTAAACGTAAGAGTCTGAAAGCGTGAGTGTCACGCCAGATGCGTGAGTTGGCAACCCTGTAAATACACTTGTAAAGATATATAATTTCGGTCGGATATTTAAATATCTCCCTTAGCCTAAGTGTATTTGACTGCTATAGCTTGTTCTATAACATGTTTCTTTTGTTGTGCTTGGCTCAACTTAAAAATCATAAATGTTAATATAAAATGTTACTATTGTGATATTTTCATTACTACTTTGCCTATTAGCTATATGTATATTTTTCTGTATTATAGAGTTAAAGTAAAATAGATATAGGGTGTTTCAGATGTAATATAATGGGGAAATCATCTGACTGGGAAGCCCTTGGGCAGTGAGGTTGGTCTGGGGAACACCGACATATCCATGTTTCAGACCACGATACCGCAATAGACTGCATGAGATTGAGGTGTAGTTCATTTTATTGCCACTAGGGTGTAGGCGTTCATAGGCAATTGTTTAAGTGGCATCATATAAAATGATGTGTTGCAGCATCAGCACGACAGACTCAGACCACTGCAGATGCTCATTTCCTGGAATATACATCTACTTCTCAATGGTACTGAATAGCCATTCCAGGGTGTTCTGAGACATACATCCCCAATCCATATGGTCCCGGTTCAAATTTCTGCCTTGACAATATTGTACCCACAGGCAAAACGAAAGGAGGGTGGAGATTTTAATTTGGAAGGAGTCACAAAAAACCATATTATATGATATCATTACATCTTGTTTTCCAGATTTTTCAGCTAGAAACTGTAAGTGTGTTATTGAAAGAGATGTGAATTTACACATTGGTAACTCAAGAAGATTACGAAATGAGATATGGGTGGCATTCCCATTTTTAAAAATTAGATTTTAGTACTTTCTTGATTTGTCTGATTTTTCTTTGCCAGTCTTTGTAAATTGCTCTAGTTTTAGCCTCATTGCACTGGCTGCCAGTGAATTTTAGAGTTCATTTTAAAATTTTGGTTTAACCGTTGAATGGTCTAGCACCAGATTATCTGAGTGAGCTTATCCATCCGTACTGTCCAAGTCGAGCATGAAGGTCTTCTGACAAGCTTCTGCTTTGTGGCTCAAAATGTCAGTTATGGCTAAAAGGGGAAAGCGCTTTCTCTGTGGGTGGGCCGAAATTGTGGAACAGCCTGACCCTACATGTTGGAACAGCACCCTCCATTAGATGCTTTAAATCTAGATTAAAAACACATCTATTGCCTGAAGCTTTTAGAGTTTTTTCGAGTCATCTGTATTTGTATTGTGTGATTTGAAGGTTTTTCTTTTATTTTTTCTATTTTTTATTGGGTTTATATATACACACGCACTGTATGAGGTACGGTTAAAATGTGCTACAGAAATAAACTGCCTAGACTTAACTTAAAGTCTGACGTGGGTTAAAATTCATTCTAACCGTATACGTAGTTAATGTAAAAGAAATGTGATATGGTATCTATCAAATCTTAATCTATGGCAGTGTTTCCAGAAGTCTTCTGCTTAGTGGAATTTGTATATTGTTATTAGCAGGCCATGCTACAGATGACTGCTAAGTAGGAAGTGAGATATGACGATAATTGTGGGAATACAGCTGTATTTAGAGAGTAAGCAAAATGTATGTTGCCATCTTAATTCCCGCTGATGTCAAGCGAGACCAGTTACTTGGCAGAAAACATGAATATAAATCATGTGCTTTGAAAGTCCCTTTGGTGTGATTGTCAGTGTGTCTTTAGTGGCTCCTTTAACATACAAGCGCTTACTGATTTGTGCTGTTCACAGCGCTAAACCTCAGACAAAACTGTGAATTCATTGCCTCATCTTTCTTCATCAGGAATCATGGATCTCCTCCTCGCCAGGCATTTTTAACGGTGCTTCTTCTCGACCCCCCCGATCAGCATTTTTTGGATGAGAGTCCACAGATGCACCTGGTTACTCTGCACGGTGTCTTCATGGCAGCAACTGCAGCATTGTGATAGTGGTAGGGAACAGAGGAAGGACAGTGAATAGCTGCTGTGCTTGCCGTACATTCAGAAAAAGAACAACATCTGGCCAGCGTCCTTCAGAGTCAGCTGTACCAAGACTCTAGCTGGTCTGTATGTGCCTGAGACCAATCAGACCCCATCTCTTTGATTGGGAAGAATGAGGGAACAGTAGAAGAGAACAGAAAGGTGGTACTTATTTGGAGCTGACGAATCTACAAATATTAGCAAGATCATCTTATCATGCGTCAAAACTTCAGTAATCAAATGCTGGTTTATTTTACGTATAACCATAATATTCACATGGTGTTATTTGACACAATTTTTTTTTTTCATTCGAAGTGGAGATGCTGACAGTGTGTCATCTGAAAGTTAAAACATTTCTCAAAGAAAGCCCAAAGTGTTATTTCTTCAGGAAATAATTGCATGGCTTCTAGGTTTTTCATGAGAATTTACAATGATATTTACTGTAGTATTTACTATTTGATTCAGTATTCTCTGTGTGAGATGCAAACATTAAAAGCATACTGGCTGTACTGCCTGTGCCGGTGTATGTGGTTTTAAACATGGTGTAATTTGAAATAATAGCGAGAGCCAGATGAATAATGGAGCATGTAGCTATACCTGAGTCCACTGTACAAATGGCAAAAACTGCGTGCATCATGATTCCAAAAGGACACCCTCTTTAACTGTTACGAAACTGGAAATATGTTCTTCAGTGGAATGTAACATGGATGTGTCCAGTATACCATGTCAATTAAAATATTAAATAAACAAGGTATTAGTGAGCCGCTTGAATGAAATACCACTCAGTAGGTAACTGCATTTGAAGTCGATTTATATGGACATTAAGTAAAGGATAGCTGGTCACATGCATGTGTATGCTTAACTAAATATCAATTCTGGGCTGTTTCTTTATTTCGTTCAGATTCATACCAAATATTTCATTGGTATTTCAGGTCCAATTAGGCTGCTTAGGTTTCACGCTGACAAAGCAATAAAGTAGGACGAGCACTGATGCTGAAAAATAACAAAGGAAATATATCAATTGTAGCCCTTCATACCTTCGAAGCTTGATCTGAGACCACTGCTATACTTGGCTGGAAATGAGGAGGACGAGATATTAATTAACTGATTAATTAAAAAGTCCAATTATTACAGTATTTCAAAAAATATAATAATAATAATAATAGAAATTCTATAAAACTGCAGTGAACAGTTCCATACAATGCTCAGTGAATTTTGCAGTGAAGGACCGTACAATTTACTCCGCTCCAGCTTTAAAGTGGAAAACCCAATTTTTAATAAACATGCTTTTCATGGTTCTATTATCTGTCAATAAAAAAAGCTGGCTAAAAAAACGGCTGAATGAGCAAATATGTAAACACAACTATTAGTCACCCTATCTATTTGTAATACTCCCATCCTCACTAGATAGATCAGGTATATCAAACTGGACTGGATCAAACCTGACTTCATAAACATCTAAGATCTCTTCTGCTGGAAGATGGCACAGCTACATACACTCATCAAATGCCATGCCATTATAGTTATTAGTGAGTTTTGTGGGAGCTTGGAGTGTTCACTTTCCTTTCAAAGCCCTTGATCTCTTTCCCTACCCTTCTCGGAGCACACTGACACAGGCAGTAAGCCCCACTGGCAGAGAGCTGCTGACTCAGCCCTCGCTGCTGAATTTCATTTAACAGCTGCAGTGCTTGCAGTTGTCCTCCTCCTTGTAACTGCACCATTTCTTCCACAGAAGCACCTACCGTGTACATTAGGAGTTGTGAGCACAGACAACACAGACTTAAGTTGTTGATGGGTACTGGGCTGGACTGGGATTAAAAATCGGCTCTGGACTTTGGGGGCCTCCCAGCCCCAGAGTACATTTTGCCAGGTGGTGGTGGGGGGGGGGGGTTGTGGTACCATGATAAACTTTGATGACAGACCATAAAAAGCTTTGGTTAATATGACCACCGG
>JAODKC010000088.1:352326-365632 GCA_026777985.1 Mormyrops attenuatus
TGGGGATACCATATTTTAGCCTAGAAACCACTGTGGTTTCAATATTCAGGGGAGAGACAATGAAAATTATAATTCAATTTGGTGAATGGCTGTGGTACCATGATAAACTTTGATGACAGACCATAAAAAGCTTTGGTTACTATGACCACCGGAAACCCGCAGGCTTGCTCAGTACCTTTACCTCATCTGCTGCTAACAAAAAGCAAATCTTTTTAGTTCAAGCCATTAGTTATGTTATTTCCATAGCAGCGTACAGTGATGACTGTTAGGAATTACAGCAGTAACATAGTCATCACCACCATTGTCTTCACACTGCTTCTGATCGGACTCAGGATCGTATTACAGGTATTACCTTTTTTGACCTTATTCTACACCTGGGGATACCATATTTTAGCCTAGAAACCACTGTGGTTTCAATATTCAGGGGAGAGACAATGAAAATTATAATTCAAATACTGTGTTCATTCCTGTGTCCATCCATCTTTTTCCAATGAAGGTCGCATAGGGGCCCTGGAGCCCAGGTGCATAGGGCATAAGGCAGGGGTACGGAGAGGACATGCAAACTCTACACATACAGAAGGGAAGCAGGATACAGGCTGCCAACCCAGGACATCAGATTCCTGAGACTCTGAATAAAAAAGCAATACAATGCATAACTGGAAGGCTGCTTTATTGTTAAGAAAAAAGTTCGTGCTCAAATGAAGACATTCGTTCTTAAGTTCTTACTTAGAGTCCAAGTGGTTGTGGAACACACCGTCTCCTCTCCTAAGTCATTATCTAGGCAAATGATAACAACAACCAATAAGCACTTTTTATTTTCAGCGAAAAAATAGCATTTCAATCATGCTACAAAAATAAAATAGTTACAGAATAAATATCAATAGAAAAATAAAGAAACAGATGTCAAAAATGAACAGAAGCCTGAAACAGGTTTAAATGGCAAGCTCCTTTTTCAGTAGCCCAGTGACAAAACAGACTAAACCATAACTGAGTGTTTTAAATGTCCCATGTTGTAAAAAACACCGTCTTACCGTTTGCAGTCTCGCATTGTTATTGTTTTTCAGACCACATAATTATGTTTCTGTTAGATGTTTCCCTTTATGCTCCATTTAACTAGTTCCCAAGGCTTAAAGATTTTGGTGTAGCATTAGATTTTTTATTTTTTTTTTTACCGAAAACAGCAGAAAAAAAGGCACATGCCGTCAAGAGAAATTGCGCTTGAAACAAACTGGACTAAATATAAAAAGTAAATATGAATGAAACACATAAATATCAAAATTCAATGGCACTGGTGTGCTTCGAGGGAGCCGTCAGAAGTACGGACAAGGTCAGCACAAAACTCTGCCATGTCACGTGAGTGAGAGCCTGGATGCACTTATGATCTGCTCGTGGGTGAGGGTTGGCTTTCGGGTCAGGAAACGTATCATATGCATGGGCTTCGACGCATGTATGTGTAGGTGAGGGCTAGATGGGCAGGACAACTTCAGAGATGTACAAAAAAGGGCGGTGGTAGCGCAATCCTCTCACCATCACCGGCTACACAATCTAAACCAAGCAGCTTGTACAATACTGTGTATTGCCAAGTGGCAAACCCAGGATTGTTTGGTCATCCACATATCATGAGCAACTACTGTTGGTAGTACTGCAGGGGTGAGCAGGGACAAGGAGTAAGGAGAGTGACGGGCCGTATAATGTATATATGTGTGAGGTGTCTGTATACATATATATGTATATATAATATGCATGTGTGTGTTTGTGTATGTGTATATTAGATAGATATACTTTTTTGCTTTTAATAGTTTTTCTTTTATTGATTCCCCGCTATACTGTGAAAAGTGTCTCAAAAAACCTATATAATCTAACGAATGTGTCACAGTCTAACAAACGTGACAGGGCATCAGCTGGAAGCCATTCTATTGTTATTAATATTTGTTATTAGATTAATAGTAGTAGTTGTATTTTAAATTTCTGTATTTACAAAAGACTATGCATGCCGTTAAAATAAAATTATATATTACATTATTTATAATCTCTTAAAAAGTTCATCCTTAACTTTTCAGCATTTTGTGCCGTTTACAACATAGCCTGTTCTGTACATATTTTTTAATTAATGTGATTACTTTTGTTTTATACATTATATCCTAGATGGGTACAGAAAAAAATGGATGCCATTATTTGTTTTTATGGTTTTCAATCAGAGTTTATTTGGTTCAAGTCGACACCCACACTGATTTGGAGACCTCATGCAGCAACTGGACCAAAAAACTCGAAAGGGGAGGGGGATTCATAGACAGGAAGTGACATCACTGCACAACAGGAAGTGCAAAAGCTCTGGTGTGGTGTGTCTTGGCTCACAGTAAGATGCGTCCAGTGCTCTGTATGCTATTTGGCATTTGTTTGGGATTTGTTTCCTCTAGAGCAATATGGCTGTCCAGCATTCATAATACTTATTCAGAGCTGATAGACCCCAGGGATTTCTGTTGAAACCCCAACCATACACGTCTCACGTGTATGCAGTTTATACAACCACATTTAAGCCATTTCCTGTGATGTTTCATCATTGTACTCACTCCAGTCTCCATATCATTACTATAAATGAGTGTATGCAGAGGGGGATAATATCACTATTGTTTTGCTTTGGACAAACTCTCTACAGAAAAATACCAAACAGGTCGTCCAGCGGCATGCCCCATCTAAGGGGCTCAGGCATGAGCTTTCGCATGAACTAGCCAGCATTACACATCATGGAAACTAAAATTGAAAGGCTTTTCTTTGTTATATTTAGGTTTCATATTTGCTTGTTCTTAGCTCATAAAAATACTTAACAAGTTCTCCTGAGAATGGGCGGTAAAGTCTACATGCATAGCATTCAGTCTTGTCATTTGACAATGAAAACAGTTCTCCACTCCTGTTCCTTACAGCATATCCCTGTAATATTCAGGGTTTCTCAGTCAAACTATGGCAGGTCTTGTACAAAAACGCAAGCCACCTTGGTTTCTCCTTCTACATCAGCAATAGCTCACACCATGTTCTCCCTCTCTCCTGAGCATTCCTATCATCTAATGCATAATTCTTGTCTTTAATGGAGTTAAAACACAATACCAACTAAATTCAATATTAAAAAAAAAGTACAGACAAATTTTCCACAATGATATGACAAAAAGGCAACAAAAAGAAAAAGAACACAGTATTTAAAGGAAAAAATGAAAAAAATTATCAACAGTAATTACATCCTATTTTTTTTAAAAAGTATACATATCTCAAGGCTGTTACTTTGATATACTCTCTCTCTCTCAATACAAAGCCTTGGGAGGTATTAAAATAAATGTAAAACAGCACAATATATCCCTAAGCCCTCAACTTCAGCTCTGACCACCACCTTGACATTCCATGATGTCTTCTTACTACAAAAAAGTCACAAATGACTGGCCAGTAAACTATATTGCTGTATATAAAGGAAGAGGTTGCATACCCAAGATTTACCTTAAAGTTTCAGTTATTCCATTAGTGCTTTCCTTCTCATGTTCTCTACATATAAATGATCACTTCAACCAATCCGACATTCGTAATAATCCAGAACAGCAAAATTCATCCTTTTAATGGGCCAGATGTGTTGTTGGAACATCAACTACTGAGGTTTCAATGAAAAAACCTGTCAGTTGATAAGAAGGAATCATAAAGGGTAGGATTTTGGATTCTCTACTCAGCATAGTGTACCATTATCAGAGTAACAATAATCAATTTCTTCATTTTAGTTTTTCCAGTGGACAGCCTCAAACTTACAGTCAAGCCACTGTTGTGGTCCAAGTATTAGTGTCTTGTGGACTATGATTATTCATGCAAGATTCCTGATCAAAACATGCCATCATGCAAGTCATTTCTATGCATTGAACGAGAACAATTATTAACTTATTTGGAAATCTGTCTGAGCAAGTCCCCTTCAGCCCAAGTCAAAACCTTAATTAATTCCCCCTTCCCAATCGGTGTGAAAGGCCATGTAGAAAACTTCTTTTGTAATGCAGGTATAACAAAGATAAAATGAGAAGACTTTAGTGACATGGGCTGAATGTTGAATGATTTTTTTCCTCTTTTTCCCATTTTATGCTGCTCAAATAATGTTAAGATGCAGGTATATTCAGCATGGTCAAACAGAAAAACCTATAGTTTTTTCATTCTTTCATTTTCCTATTTTAAGTTTGCTTTTATTTGATCTTGTTGTATTCTGTCATTTCAGTGTTTCCATTACAGGAAATGACAGACAAAACGCTCCTGAATGCTTAAGAAAGTCACAGCAGGTGCTCGTCTTTGAGAAAACTCTACAGAGGCATTACTTGTGCCCAGGTCCTGGAGGTCTCATCTTGCATGTCTATCCTTCTCCAAGCACCTTTCTGTCTTGTTGCAGACAGTCTCCCAGGAAACATGGTCCACCATCTGCCAGTGCAGAACTCCTTCCTTATTTGTTCAGATCTTTTTTTCCAAATTGTAGTCTTGATGTGACAGTCACACAGTAAGCTGATTACAGTATGTTTGGTTTAAGTGTCTTCAAAGCTGTAAGAAACCGAGCTGCTTCTTCTGCATTGATACTTTTCAGAAGTCTGTAAACAATTCTTTTTGTGTTTTCTTCTCTTTTTTTAATTGCAAACGAAATTATCTGTACATTTATTTAGTATGGATTCAGGGATTCCTTTCAGTTTGCTTGAATTTATTATCGTTATTGTTAATTAATTTTAACACTTAGATTCCCTGATGTCTTTTTGGTTTCTGCCCTTTTCTTTTCTGCCTCTCCCGTCGTTTTCCTCCTGTTTTTCCTTGTCAGGTTTTGTTACACTGTCATATGAGGGGAGGGATGCAGTGGAGGGGGTACCCCCTAATTTTTCCTGATTGGTCCCTCCATTCTCTAGTTTGTTGTTGCCCACCCTCTGCTTGGGGACGAAGCCCCGTCTAGCCAGGTGGGCACGGTAAGCACGCTGGATAACGATGGCCGACACTTCCTCCTGCTTGCGACGGAGAGTGGTTGTGATGGGCTCATAAGACACCTTGGAAGGGTTTGCAGCCACGAAACGCTCCTCCATCTGCTGCCGCAGCATGTCCAACTCGCCACTGTCACCCAGCACGCGCTTGGTGAAGGCAAACAGGATGTCCAAGCAGTGGATGCGATCTCCACTCACCATGGGCATGTCCATGGCAATCAGCTCAATGGTGTTGGGCTTAGGCACCCGCAGCGGGTGTTCCAGCGCATCTGCAAAGTCTGGCAGCTTCTCGTAGGTGATGAACTGCGACGCGTCTGGGTCAAACTTCTCCCAAATCTCATAGAAGGTTTCAAAATCATCTTCACTCAGTGGATCTGCACTCTCCTCAGTGGCCACGCTGAAGTTCTCAAGAATGATGGCAATATACATGTTGACCACAATTAGGAAAGAGATGATGATGTACATGACGAAGAAGAAGATGCCAACAGAGGGGTTGCCACAGTCCCCCTTCACTGAAGTGCCTGGGTTCTCCTTGTCTGGGCTGCAGTCGGGTGGGTAATTAAGGATCGGCAACAGCAGGCCATCCCAGCCCGCTGAGGTTGTGATCATGAACAGACAGATCATGCTGTTGCCAAATGTCTCAAAGTTGTACATGTCATCGATCCCAGCCCCCCTCTTAACATAGGCAAAGTTGGACATGCCAAAGATCGAGAAAATGAACATGACCAGAAAAAGAAGCAGACCAATGTTGAACAAGGCAGGAAGTGACATCATCAGTGCAAACAGCAATGTCCGGATTCCCTTGGCCCCCTTGATCAAACGCAGAATGCGACCGATTCGGGCCAGACGGATCACCCTGAAGAGAGTTGGTGAAACAAAGTATTTCTCAATCAGGTCCGCCAGGAACATACCTATGTTTTGGAAAAGAACATATAAGGAAGAAGTTTAATTAAAAAAAAAAAAAAAACATATCCAATAGGAATATTTCGTTGTGATATTAAGAAACTGGTAAAAGCATTTTAAAACTTTCATTATGCTATTATTGTACTTTTACTTTTAATTTTAATTATTGTGAATTTTAACAGCAACTTTTGTATGGAGTTTTTAAGAAATATATATAATTGAAATACTGAAAAATGTAGACTAATCTGGGGGACTGAGAATATACATACTGAGTGAAGGTAATAGTACAATAATCCCTCCATCAAAATCCAGTCCTTCTCTTCACTCACCCACAATTGAGAGGATGACCACAACTACGTCAAAGATATTCCAGCCAATAGTGAAGTAGTAATGGCGTAAGGAAAAGAGCTTCAGTACAAATTCACTGGTGAAAGCAACAATGAAAATGAAGTTGATCCAATAAAGAATGTTCTCCATTTCTGCCGTCTGGTCATCAGTTTCCACCATCATGGTAACCATGTTGAGGATGATCAGAATCATGATGGAGATGTCGAAAACCTGCTGCGTCACAAAGTCAAACACCATCCCTTGAATCTTGTTCTGGAAGGGTAAGAAGTTCAGAAGGTGCATTGTCAGTGTCTTAGTGATAAGATGTACTGCTCTACAGGGCACACAAATGTTGAAGAAGAAATTAAGGCAAATGTCACTTTAAAATGTAAATAGCAGCGCATTCTTACAAAGTGTCCATAGACATATACAGAGTGAGAACTACAGGATTATAGCACAGATCAATGGAGAAATAGTATAAGACAGACCGATGGCCTAGGGATAGGCTTTTGTGGTTTCTTGGAGCCCAGTTTTTTCATAGCATTGTAGTATTTTTTCTGTTCCTCTGTCATGAAGATGTCCTGACCTCCAAAGTATAGGGGGAAACAGAAACTAGGTTACAACCTGGGAAAAGTTATATCCCAGATTACTGTGTCCTCGGCCCAACGCATATCTGTAATATATCATGGGATCCTCAGTGGCTGTAATGGCAAAATTATGTCTTATGTCTAAATGTTGTTTATTTCCCAGAAGTTCAACGTGTAATTAATACTCCGAACAGTACAGAATGCTGCATGCTAAGAGAGGAGATATCCAAACACACTGAAATCTCTGTTTCTTTGTGCAATTTTATGGATATAAAGCAGAGAGAGGAAAAAACAAGGAGATCTTATCTTTTTCTTCTGCTGGTTGAAGTTGTCGATGATTACACCAATGAAGAGGTTGAGGGTGAAGAATGAGCCGAAGATGATGAATATAACAAAATATATATACATATAGATATTGTCCTCATAGATTGGTTGATCTTCCACCTGCACACCAACAGACAACCAAGAGCAGACCAAGACCGTCATATCAGGAATGCTGGGATATGAAGATAGAGCCCTAAGATATTTCCAGTTCCATAGACTAATGGCATGTGTCACCTGAGAGCACAAACACGTTACATAGCACATAGACATGAAAATGCTTCACCTTTCTGGAGTCCACAGCTGCATACATGATATCCATCCAGCCTTTAAATGTGGCCTATATGAAAAGAAAAAAATACAAAGGGTATTGGACTTCAAGGTTATGTGTTTTATAACCCAAAAGCCCATCAAGCAAAGTCATTGGGCAACTAATGAAACATACTTGGTGTCTGCGGATAATAACTGCAAGACTGGAGGGATTTACTCTTGGCTAGATTCCTATTCAGACTGGCTGTGTCTTGAAGCTCAAGAAGACATGGATTGTGTCTCATTGCTGGTTATGGTACGTCAGAGTGCTGAGTCTAACAGTGATGCTGAAGTACAGTTTAGGCCTTCTGATTTTACAAGAGTCCTCAGTCGATGCATTTAGCTAGACTGACATTACTGTAAATTCATAGCAGAAATGAAACAACACTGTATATGTCCATTAAATGCAAGTGGATTCAGAGGGGTGAAGAAGGAATGGGAGTATGAAGCACGGAGAACCAGAAAGCAGAAATGGTGTAAGGAGTGTGATGCTCACCACTTGTAGTAAGGCCAGATATCCAGCACCTACGTTGTCAAAGTTGATCTTGACATTCTTCCACCTAACCTCAGTATAGTTGGCATTGATGTACTGGAAGCACTGCGTCTTGTTATTGACAACGTTGGAGTCAAAGTACTCCTCTGAGGTCTCGTTAAAGCAATAGTAATATTTCCCAGCGAACAGGTTGACACCCATGATACTGAAAATCAGCCAAAAGATGAGGCAAACCAGCAACACATTCATAATGGAAGGGATGGCGCCCACCAAAGCGTTGACCACCACCTAGACCAGGAAAGACAAGGCACCACAGTGTAAGAAAAACAGATAACTGGTGAATAGATAATGTGCCAGAATACGCACTGCGTGGCCAAAGCAGCTGCATGCTTGTATGACATTTCTCTCCGAAGATTAAGTCAAACATTACTGTGTTCATTACTGTTTGATTCTTATCTAATATGACAGAAGGGACCAGAGTTCTTTTTGTAAATGCACCATATAGACCTTTGGTTTTGACATTTAATGTTTTTTATTTGCCATCAGTGGAGAAAAAAGTCTGATATTAATAATAATGGCCATCTGGCTGATTCTGTCCCACTGTTCCTCCTTTCATCTCCTGACTGGAGGCTCTGTAGCCCACACCACATACATCAAGCTGGCTCACAAATAAATTTGAGACCTGGACCTATTTTGCCAGGTGCAGTGACACACATATACTTATCTGAACACTGCCATACTGGAATGCAGCTTGTATTCTTTGCCATTCCACCCACTATCACGCATACAGCACATACCAACCAAATCCCACCCACACTACGATGACCCAAAACATCTCCGCACAGCACAAGGCTCTCATAAATTTCTGAAAATTCTGACCCAACCTGTACTCTGTATGAACACACATTTGCTAGCTCTGGCTGGTGCTCCACCTTACAGATTTCAACATTTTGTAAACTACCAAACACTTTGTGTTTGTCTGAGGCCCAGGAACCGTCCTGGGTAATTTAAATATTTTTTAAAAAGATTTTAGCTGTACTTCTTCTTCCCAGCTTCCTGTGTTTGTTCCTGTAATAGTAACTGGAATAAATTGAAAATTACGAATATAGCCACAAAGTAATTTACCATTCTAAAAATGGTGAGAAACTCCTGATCTTCTGAATAGGACACTGTTGCTATAGTTTCTTGAATATCAATGATTTCTAGAAATAGGACAGAAGGATCTAAGCAAATTTTTGCTTCTGTTGTATATGGTCTCTACTTATCATATCTATTTTGTTTCACCAAAAATAGAAATGCATCTTTATCCACCCACCTTCCTCAATGAGCACATTAAACGGTTGTACGGAGTAAGGTTGGGTCAGAACTTAAAAGTAAACTGCATTGCAAATTCTGCAGAGCATCTTTGCTGCCCACGTCGTCTGATGTTCCACTTTCTGAATTTAGCTCCTCAAGTGCACCAAGCATTGTGCCAACTGAAATGTTTAACGGCATACTTTTATAATCTTCCCAAAAATGACAGTGCAACCTGCAGCAGTCCAATATTTTAAAAATAAAGGTGCTCCTAATGTTGACTATACACTTCATAATTTCAGTGAAATGCAATATTTTTGTGTCGCAATTTGACAAAACTGGAATTTTGTACACCTCAGGTGACCCTTCACCCTCTTTGGTTTGACACAGATTTGGGTTCTTAGAGTGGGTACAGTAACACTGAGTGTATTATGTTTCTGAATTTGGGCTCTACTGTGTTTCATTTAAATTAATTGCTAACACTCCTTTGCTTTCTGCCTATGAAAATAAAGCTAGTCATTTTTGTGGAGGAAATCCCCAGCTCCCACCTTGGTCCTGTTTTTGCCATGAAAACAGCAAGGGCTTTGAGCAAAACAAGCAGCCTTGTCAATTTCCTAAGCCTCAACCTGCAGCTGACTCATAGTCTGGTAGTCCTGCAGCAACAGTATAATTTTCCTCACTTCCACAATCGAAATGGCTAAAAATCAAGGTTGGAAATGTAACGCTAATGCCTGCAGAAGCTTTGGACATCGATCCCAACCCATGTCCATGTGTGAAGGCGCAGGCCGCAGGGCTTCTTCAGGCCTGCAAACGCATCTGCAGTCATCTGTGCTACTCACAGGCCCGAAAAATGCTGAACTGGGCAAATACAGGACAAGAGCCAGGTGGGAGAGATTCTGAGGGCCAGGGAATGGAGAAGAGAAGCTCAGTATATAAGACAAGAAAACAATGGCATGACAAGAACCAGAAGCAATTGTATGAGCACCATCAGGAAAAAGCAATGAGAAGTCCTCTGTCTATTCTAGCACAGATTGCTAGTGAACAACAAATTGATTTTGATGTTTTCATTCATTCTAAATGATAGGGAGCAACAAGAATGAATGTTGTACATAGTATTTTTGCTCTGTTACTGTCATTCTGTCTGAGTTAGTACCTTTTTAATGATAGTGCTCTGTTGCTGCTGGGGGCTCTCTGTACAAAATGCATAAGGGCACGAGATAAGGTGGGTGGTGGTTAGAGGAGAAGGGGGGAGGGGGGTCATTTATTAAAAGCCCTTGCAAAGCCAATGTTCAGGCCAATATTGTACACATTTGCATTGGTTGTGAGTTATTTTTTCTTTTGTTTTATTCATTGTTCTGGGGCTAATTTATTTATGATTATTTCAAAAATTGTGATGAGGCAGCTTTACAATGTAACCCTCTATTTCAGATTAAATATGAAACTTCATGGCTCCTAAATCAGTGGATTTTAATATCCATTCGATCTTCTTCCCATTTTCATTTTCAGAGTGAGTGATCAAAGTAGCCACTGGTTTCTATGGTTTTAAAATGCCACAGCTGCATCATGACTTTTTTCCCCTGAGCATGTGCGTGCATGGAAGCATGGCTGCTTTAATGTCATTTACGTTTCCTTAATCAAAAAAGGTCGCCTTTTGATCAGTTCTAGCATGCTTCGATTGTTCAGCTGGCATGCAGGGAGATCAGCCGCTCAGCTTCGGGTCTTACCCTCATCCCTTCAAAACGTGACAGAGCCCTGAGGGGTCTCAGCGCCCTTAGTGTCCTGAGAGATTTAATAGGCCCTAGATCGGAGTAGCCCAGGGCATTAGCTATAAGGCTGACTATAGACACCTACACAGAAACAGAGAAGCAAGACAGGTTCCAAACTGTTAGCGCTTAGCGTCTTAAACTTTTCTTTTTTCCCCCAAAAGCTCATCTATTGGAAGGTTAGTCGCACACAAACATGAATACATAATTATGGGCATATTTATATATGTATACACATAGAGATTCCTTTGGTAATATGGGTTATAGTAAAGTGCCACATTATTTTGAAATTAAGAGGCCCCATTCTCTTTTTTTTTTTTTGCTTGTTTTTACTTTTTTTGTTTTCTTTTTATTTGCCTTGGGTAGGCAAGGATGCTTGAAAACCAGCTTGATGGTGCACCTGTAAAGAGAGTCGTTGTTGTAAGAGAGAAAGAGGCATGAGAGACCAGGCACAGAGACACACACGAGACACATTTAGTTCAAAGGAAAGGGTTGAGCGGGGATTGGAAAGGCTAGGAGAGAAGGTTCCCTGTTGGACAAAATCCCAACAGACTACAATACAAGAACCTTACCCTGGACCTTCTAACATTGTCTCCCCAAGTTCCTCTCGGCTGATGCATACAATCCAATTTTATTTAAGACAGACAAAATAAAGGCACCTATGAGAAAAAATACAGGTCAATACATACACATCATATCATCATATCATACTAATATTACACACAATATTGAGAACTGGAACAGACACACACACACACACACACACACACACACACATGAAAACAAGGCAGGGGAGGGTGTCAGCCAGGTGGGGCAGGTTGGACAGCTCATCGCATTCGACTCCACATGGAAACGACCAAAGTCCTAAGAGGAACTGGAGCCCACTTGCGGCCTACCGACACCACGCCCTGTATCAAAGCTATCCACCCGGCTACCTCAAACCATAGTACATCAATCTACCGCATGGCAGTCAAGGGCAGACATCACATATCACATCAAAAAAGGGACCTGAGAACAGGATGTTTGCATGAAGGGGCTTTGTGTGAAGCAACAGTAAAACTGTAATAGCATGTTAGTTTGATATCAATGATAATTCACCTTCACAATTCATGTTCATCATCATCATTACTGTAATGTTATTATGACAGTGATTGTATTTAATCCTAAATCATACTCTTTTAGCTTTTGTAATATACACCGATCAGTCATAACATTAAAACCACTAACAGGAACATTGATTATCTCGTTACAGTGGCACCTGTCAAGGGTGCCATTACATATTAGGCAAGTGAACAGTCAGTTCTTGAAATTGTGTTGGAAGCAGGAAAAATGGGCAAGTGTAAGGATCTGAGTTACTTTGACAAGGGTCAAATTGTTGTGGCTAGACAAATAGGTCAGAGCATCTGCAAAATGGCAGGTCTAGGGGGTGTTCCTGGTATGCAGTGGTCAGTATCTACCAAAAGTGGTAAAAGGAAGGCCAACCGGTGAAGCAGCAACAGGGTCATGGGTGCCCAAGGCTTATTGATGCACATGGGGAGTGAAGGTTAGCGTATTTGGTCCGATCCCACAAGAGAGCTACTGTAGCACAAACTAATAAAAAAGTTAATGCTGGCAATGATAGAAAGGTGTCAGAACGCACAGTGTATTACAGCTTGCTGCCTATGGGGCTGTGTAGCCGCAGACCAGTCAGAGTGCCCATTCTGACCCCTGTTCACTGTCAAAAGTGCCTACAATGGGCCCGGGAAAATCAAAACTGGACCCTGAAGCAATGGTAGGAGGTAGCTTGGTCTGATGAGTCACTTTTCTGTTATCATGTGGATGGCCAGGTGCGTGCGTGTTGTTATTCTGGGGAAGAGACGGCAGCTTGCAGTGACATTGGTTTGAGG
This sequence comes from Mormyrops attenuatus, assembly GCA_026777985.1. NCBI lineage: Eukaryota > Metazoa > Chordata > Actinopteri > Osteoglossiformes > Mormyridae > Mormyrops > Mormyrops attenuatus. The sequence continues at coordinate 365,179 of JAODKC010000088.1, forward strand.
AACATGAAAAAAAGATCATGGTGTTAACTTGGCCATCTAGAGGAGTCTATGTCTCGATAGGTCAGTGCTTTTTGGTGGCTTGAGGAAGACTACATGATATTAAGCAGGTGGTTTTAATGTTATGATTGATCGGAGTATATTTACTCTGTAGATTCAGACATACAGATGTGTTAAAAGCAGACGTTTATACATATAAACATGTTGGTTAATACTTTACTTAAAACACTCATGTATAATGCGTTATAGATACATTCATAATGTATTATAATGCATTCAAGAAGTATTATAAACAGGACTATATTTATAAAAAGTTATAGCACTTTATAAATATTTTAGTGCTGTCAAACGATTAAAATTTTTAATCAGATTAATCACAAGGTTGCTGTGGATTAATTTCGATTAATCACGATTAAATATCATTCATTTTTAATCTATATTAATCGCATTTCATTTT
>JAODKC010000088.1:365732-386419 GCA_026777985.1 Mormyrops attenuatus
TATAAAACTACAACTTTCCCTTCTGTTGATAAAGGGCGCAGCCATCTTGGATTCTGAACTCGGGATCTGTGCTGCTCTGAGATATTTCTCGGATCTCCGAGAAATGGGAGCGTGCATGTCATCACTTCGGGCTTCAAAACTCGGAATCCGACTCGGAATATGAGTTCCGAGGGCAAATGGAACACACCAAAACTGCCCGAAATGCGTTGACAGAGATATTTCAGGGATTTTGAGTCGTTCTGCGCTGCAGATGATTGATAAATCTGCGTTAACCCGTTCATTTTGACAGCCCTAAAATATGTATTATGAATTATGAATGCTCTATGAAGCTCTTATGTATAATGCACTTTAAATAACTTCATAATGCAGGACAAAGCATCATTAATGCTTATACCGACCATTATAATGCATCATGAAGGTATCTAGTGCATTATAGATGAGAGCTTCATAGAGCATTCATAATGTATAATACACAAGGCTATTTGTTATGCCTTTTTATAAATAGTTATAGCCGTGTTTATAATACTGTGTATGCATTATAATGCATTATGAAGGTATCTATAATGCATTATGATGATTGCTTTAAGTAGTGTTACCAATTGTTGTTAAATCAGGACAGTGCTTATGAATATACTGTGTTAACAGTGGTTTGTAATGTTCTTTTATATTAGCATATTACCCAGTCACTACTCTTTTAACACATTACAGTTACAGCTTTCTGAGAGTTGGTTTCCTTACTCAGTTCCACGCCAATTTCTATTCTCATTATTCTCACATCTCACTGTTAAAGACTTTCTGAAGCTCATGAGATTTTTTGTATCATGTTTCTATGTACCATAGGACTCTGCTGTGGCTCTTCCCTGCCATCTTCTTCATCCGAGACAGTGTTTCCCAATCTAGTCCTCGTCCACGTTTTTGCTCCCTCCTAGCTCCCGGTAGGCAGGAAAAATGTGGAATGTCTGGCAGGAAGCTCAGAGGGAGCAAAATCATGGACTGGGTGTGGGTCCCCAAAGACTAGATTGACAAACACTGATCTACTGTAACTCTAAAGAGTAGTGGCTGTTGAGCATAAAAGTGTTTTGGTTGTGTGTGTGTGTGTGTGTGTGTGTGTGTGGTACTATAAACCTATGCATCTATGTGAAATCTGGTCACCAGGTGCACCTGGCCTTATTCTGCTTGGCAGGCCAGTAGCCAGTGATACATTTTGGTTACTAGTGGACAGATGAATTGCACACCACAGAAATAGTTATCAGACAGCAGGAGGATATGCAGTATCATCAAATATTATGTAACTTACATAGGCCAAGATGCTGATAAGACTTCTCAAAAGTCAATCTTCGGTTTTGATGTACTACAAAAGTTGATGACAACAAAAGCCATGAATCAAGTCATTAGGATATTTTGTGACACCTCCTTATTTGATCTAAACCTTACAAGCTTACATTATTACCAACAGAGTATGGAAATCCAGGTGTCATATATTGCATATTTACTTGTGCTTCTGTGTTTTCTATTCAGAGCAATGCAACGAAAAGGGCTTATTTTATATAACCCCTGGCATCCTATGGTCCAGCTCTCATATTCCACTACAAAAGGACTGTTCTCACTGAATGCTGTACAGGTCAAGGTGAACAATTGAGTGCCCACAGTAGGATGAACTATACAAGCTTTAGATGTTAAGCGCTATAAAACCTTACAACTGTATATGACAGCTTCCAGCCTGTCTTCAACCCACCATCCTAAAAGTGCACCCTTTTTCACAACTGAATGAAGTCCTCCCTGTACCACTGTGCAAATCCTCATTCACAGAGTCTTCTGTGCAATAGCTTCTGTCTACAGAGACCTTTACTGGGAGTGCCGACTGCAGCTGACGCAATCCAGTCAATGATAACGCTGGTGAAGAATTCACAGATTAATTGAAGGCCCATGAGATCATTAGCTGCCTACAATGCTAATGTTCAGCTTGTGCTTAATAAAGGACTGAAAGGCAAGTTCAGGAAATACACAGCTACAACTAGACACTCTGGCATATGAGCAGCAATACAAGGGTATGTGGGTTCAGAATGGTACAGGAAGTAAAGTTAGTGACACCCTGGGGGTCTGATTTAATGGTCCTTGCCTTATAATCAAACTGGTTTGTCTGAATTGTAAACAGCTAGGTTAGGGTTGGAACATGGAGAGTCACAGAAGGAGTGGGAAACAATGTGGGGCGAGAGTGAACGGGCAATAATAATGACAGCAAGGTTCTGTTAACAAAGGATAAGCAGCAGACTAGAAGAAGACCTGAAACCAGCCACTGACTGAGCTAACACACCGAAACAGTGCACAACATCGGAAGCTGACACCAAGGAAGGGGTTCTGCTGAAGGCGAAAGCTTTATTATGTTCACTGCATCTTTCCGACTGTGCTCCTTACCTGGTTCTTCAGCTGCTCTCACAAACCGATTTCTGAGCTGGGCTTCAGTGGCAAGCAAAGAGCCAAGAACACATATCCAAGAATTTGCTGCTACCCTATCTATAGGAACTGTAATATCAAAAATGGCATTGGGAGTGTCTGCATTGGTGAATACTAGACCACTAGACCACTGATCTACCTGATCTAGTGAAGTACTATACTTCATTTGCCTCAGCATGAGTTGGAGATATGAGTCCTGAGGTTCCATGTTCCCGTCATCCTCCTGACTATTTCTGGAATGTCTTCAGAAACACAATGAACCATTTGCACTCCTCAGTCTCTGTGGCTGAAATACCCAACATAAGAAACCCCATACATTTTCTACTCATTCTACACTAATTAATAGTTACAGTTAACATCCACTCTTTCACATATGACAGCTGTCATGTCACTGTACAACAAATAATTTCAGAATATATATAAGAATGCTATACCTGATATATAATAAAGTATATATAATACATTCACAGTAATTTAAGGGTTCTTTCTCCAATTTATTATGATTAGGTGCACTCAAGTACACCATATTGTTCTCAAGAAGGTCCTGACATCGGTCTGATACTTCAGTCTTCCCAATGACATGTTTTCCCTCTATACTGAACTTAAAAAAAGATTTCGCCTTCATCTGCATTTTGGGGTATTTGTCACCTTTAGCCTCAGCCTGCCCCCATGGATTGCCCCTTTTTAGGCCTTGGCCCCCCTGAGCCAGCTGTGTGGGTGCCCCAGTGCCTCCTTCCTCTCTCATCGCTCTGCAAAGTAAGGTCAATGAGATCTGTGGCTGTGGTTCCACGGAGAGAGCAAATCAAAACCAGCCCCTACCCCCACCCCCCACGCACACACAGTGAAACATAAGTTCTTTCTTTGTCGCTACCGTCCCAGTCTCACCTTCTTCACAATCACAAACAACACCATCACAAACATATTTTACTGATGTGCGTTTCACCTGCACCTTGGTTAACTCTGTCAAGCACATACAATACAGAGAAAATAACCAGGAAACACACACATCTTCTTTTTTTGGGCCAGAAACTTAACTTTCGTTAAACTTACTGAAAGAGATATGATGCCAAATAAGCTGTCCTTCGTAGTCCGGCAGCAGCGATTTTGGAAACGTATTGGGCAGTACAAGGTTGCTTGAAAGGCTATTCACGCCTAAATGGTAGCATTGTGTAATATACAATGAAATGAGAATAACAAACATGTAAGCAGTCTTTTACATACAACAAACTGGCAGCTACATGGCACTAATATGTAAAGCAGTAATATCTCAGTTAATATCTCATCATGAAATAAATATTCTGTCCTGTATACTGTAATGGATTAGGGGAGTATGATACATGATAAAATGAATGTTTTTAAAACCGGATCTGACATTTAATGAGATCATAAAATATTGCATACTGAATCAACACCAGAAGATTAGAATTAAAAAATCTTAACTATGGTGGATCCACAGAACTCAGTCGGCTCAAGTTAGCTTCAATGACTTCTGACTACATCAACTCTGCCACTGGAATGGATCCCGAAGATTATCTACTATGTTTATAACCTAAACAGCCTCCCAGACAATCTGCAATTCTACACATTATGAACGTTTGAGAGAAATGCTTAGTATTACATAAAACATTACATATACTCTTATGTATTTCCAATGGTAAAAAGCAGCTGTTTAATTGCAATTAATGTCAATACAAATCTCAGATCAGTCTGTGGTTTGAGCCTTGGTCCTAAGATGTGCAAAAAGGAAAATTCCCCAATACAACAATTCAGAGAGGGATGTAATCACTGATAAAAACATACATTTAAGTTATTTTAAAGATGTCATGATATTAAATTTTGTTTTACCTGTTGGATAAAATGACTATTCTATTCTATTCTATTCTATTCTATTCTATTCTATTCTATTCTAATAAATACGTTTTTCTCAAATGATGCTGGCACAAGAAGTGCCTACTCTAGACTTGGTGTCTTGGTGTCTCTCTTTAAGGGATCCTTAATCTGACTCCTTGCTAATGCTCACTTTGACATGTGCAAATGGCTGCTCCAAAAGTACCAACAAGAAATCATAGTACACAATTATGGGTGTATGTTGAAAAAAATCTGGATTTTGGGGAAAAAACAAAATGAGAATTTAACACATTTTGCTTTCAATATCCAAAATTTTACATGAGTACATGTATTGGCGCTGTGGGGGAAATTCTAACTCCTGGAAGTTTTGTGTTGCATTGGCTTGACACACACAAGGGAGTTGTGGAGCTCTAGACAAGGTTAAATTGTTTTGAATCTGTTTTTGAAATTTTGCACTTGAGTCAGTAAAAAAAGCCACACACAAAGACCAGAAGACCAGAGAGCTGTCTAGAGCGCAAAAGTAAGGCAAGACAATTAGGCGTGCAAACCTGTCCATGGCCTATGAACCACACACATTACGTTGAGATGCTAATGGTTGGTGCAGTCACTGGACAGAAGCACAAGAGGCAGATCCGATGGAAGCTATAGAGAATGACTCTGACTTACCATTAGCTGCACGACCCAAGCAGAACACAATATCACCACAATTGGTTTATAGCACATTTCATTGCCCAGAAGCGACCATACATCTTGGGTGAGTCTATTCCTTGTTCCATCAGCCAGTCCAACTTCCCAGCTCTGAATTGTACTATTCTCTCCTGTGAATCCTTTACATCTTGTTATCATAACCTTTATGGTAACCAGACCATTATTCTCTTTTGACAGCACCCATCCACCCCACAGACCACCGAACTATATAAACAAAATGCTGTTTTTAAATCAGTTCAGACTAGGAAGTTGTCAAAAAAAGACAACAGTGAGCTGAATTATTTCAGAGGTATTTTGCATCAATGAACACAGAGTGTATAAGAGATATTAACACAAACAGGCAAATCATAAAGCTTGAATACTTGAGAGCAGCTGCATATATCTATCTGATTGACCTAATGCATTACAAGGGGTTCAGTTAAACCATTTTCATTATTAAGTTTAGTGACAATCCACTACAACCGGACCAAAATGCACATTGGTGAGGCGTTTCTTCTGTTTAATCTCATAAGTTTTTGATCATATTACACAGTATATTTTACAGTGACCCAAAAAGAAATCTGCTGTGTCTGGAATACAGGGCAGCAGAAACAGCTGGGACTATCCATAAAGACACCAGTCCAGTGAGCATATGACCATCTGACCATCACAAAAGCAATACAATAGCTTTGAAGGCCAGTCTCCGCCTGCAGGCGATAATAAATTAATCCTTTTTTGGTAACCATCCTGCTTGCCCTTGTGGTCAAAAGCAGGTATTACACCCTAATGGAGGCAGTGTACTGTACTATGTCAGCCCAGGGGACACTTTGCCTTTTTCATATCAGCTGGGAGACAATCAGAGCCACCTGCCTGCCTGTGAAGGTGTGTGAACACCCCTTTTATTATTTTGGCCCAGGTTAGTGGTATCTATGGGACAAAATAACCTGTCGTGACCAGACCTGTTCTGACCGCCCTAATTACACTGCACTCATTACACTGCACAAATGCAACAGTGACAAAAACTTCAGGAGAATTGACACAAAAATGCGTCACAAAAAATGCAATGAACGTGACATCCTGCCAATATCTGGGGAACAGCAGCATAATTGCACCAACTCTGCATCGGCACAGCAGCTATATGAAAATATGAAATAGTTTCCAAATATAAATGACATTTTTTGAAGGTTACTAATAATAATGCAATCGACCTATGTATAACTGTGGGAGACATTGCAAAGTGGTTTTTAAATGACAAGACTGCACGAGAAATATTTCTCAATTATTTCTCAATTCTTTAGAGTAACAAATCTATACTGTACACATTATAACACAGATGTGGGTTGTGTTAACCCAGGTAACATTACAGCATTACATTAACTGCACCTGCAGAATATCACTACTCTCAAATATACTGCCAGTGTAGACGTGTAGATGCCCTAAAGTCAATAAACCATTTTGAAAAGTACTGTTATTTTTAGATTGCTGTGTGTGAGCTCAAGCTTGTTACTCAGCTGTGTTACACAAGTGCCCTGGGTCATGTCACATGGCTGCACTTAAAGACTCTCACCGGTTCCAACACTCTGATTCCTGTGTGATGTCATAGCTAAAGGAAACCACGTCTCCATCTGAAATTAACTCCCAGCAAGACCTGATTTAACTCCCCTTCGGGCATTTCAAAATATGGGAATGCCCAGAAGTGTTCATGACACTGTAGGTATATACAAAGTGTACCAATGATGTATTCAGAGTTTAGACCAATCAGTGTTAGTCACATGTGGTTTGGTTGCAGCCATTTTGGTGCAAGAAGCTGACTCCAAGCACAAAAGCCATGGAGTGACATGGCTAGTTTACCACAATTTATCAACTAACAACGTAAACCATGAATCATCAAAACAGTAACCCAGCATTCTCTAAACTGAGCTGAGGCCATCTCCGCCTACCTATCTATCCATGTTTCTGTTGCAAGTGATTGCATTAATATGCCCTGTAAAGAAGTTTGGGGATTTATAGAGAAATATGACTGGCCCCTGAGACGTGGGTGGGTGACAAAATACTTACATCCACTATGAAGAAGTCCAACCAGCACCAAGCATTGGTGAAGTACTTGACAAATCCGTAGGCCACCCACTTGAGTAACATCTCCAGAATGAAGATGTATGTGAACACTCTATCAGCATACTCCAGGATGATGCGAATGGTCTTCCTCTGCTCAATGTACACATCTTCAAAGGCCTGGGAAGGAATCACAGTAAATGCCTCAGAAAACAGACCAGGAACAGGAGCCTGACAGCAGCATAATCTACTGTCTCCCCCTTCAGACTGCTCAAGGTACTCAACGGTCAATCACACAAGGAGGGTACAGTTTTTCTAAAGCCCTGGAATAAAAAAAAATCATTCCGTTTTCAGACTTAATCTGATAACATTCTCAAACTTCGACACAAATGCAATTAATGCTTAAATACTTTTAAATGTCACAGTGGAAAAATTGCACAATTAAAACACAACAGTGACATGAAACCTGATTAAAATAAAGAAGGCAAGTTCAGTGAAAACTGACATGTATTTCCTTATTTTACAGGCTGACTTCATGTGTATAAAATGAAATCACTGATTTGGTTCAGGCCCAAGAAACAGTACAAAGGAAACCAAAAGAAACATGTATCACTTTCATATATATGAGATATATCTGAGAGAAGCCAACATGTATAATACAATCTGAAAGGGTTGGAAATACAGCTATAGTATTAGTTGATGCTCCAACATCTTTTGCCAGTGACAAAATGGACAATAAGGATGATCTTTTCTTCCTATGCACACATAGTACACTCAGATCTTTTATGCTCTTAAGTATTTGTGGGCCGTGGTCCCCCAGAGAGCTCAAACCGCTAACAGCTGCAGCCCAAACCGGATTCTTTGGTTGGGAGGTAAGTGCATTTCTGCATACATTAAGAACAATATCTGTATCATAAGCAGAAAATGACTACTTAGGATGTGCACTTTGCTGTAAGAAGAGCTTGTAAAGACCTCCTAGGTCTTGCTGGATCCAAAATGATTTCCACACTGCTGTTTATGATTCACTACTGTTCTGTTATTTTCCTTTGCCTTGCCTGTTCCCCATTGTGTATTTTTTTATCTTAAATGTTTCATTCTAATCAGAATTTTGGGTGCGTAACTTCATTACAAGATCAACATCAGTAATTCTAGAGGCCAAAAAAACAGATACAGGGAATTCAGAATGTTATTTACAGCTGATCCATACTACTTGTGAAAAACAAGCTGAAATTTACAGCAATAAAATCTTCTTTAATTTTGAGAGTCTGCAGTTCAACTCCCAGGTATGATGGCGTACTAACTGCATGTTGGCCGTGTATGTAGGTTTGCATGTGTTCGTGTGAATGTGAGGAGGCCGGACCTCACCAGTGCCCCACTGCTGAGCAGGATCATGAAGATGATGAGGGTCTCAAACCAGTTGTGCTCCACGATCAGGTAGCAGGTCTTCCTCAGGTACCACCAGTACTTCCCCCAGCCCTCAGTGATGGGCACATCGCAGCACTTGTACCGTGCAATGCAAGCTGTGCCAGACAGCATTCGTGATAATCAGCACAAACCAAAGATTTCATAGACTAAATCTCCTCTCTTCAGTTCTTTTTAGGAATATGTTGGAATACTCTGTTGGATTTTGCTGAATTTGACCAGCTCTGGAATTCCATAGTGTAGTATTTTTTATGTACAATATATAAAACAGCTAAAGCATAAAACAAAAGAAAATAAAATAAGAAGATGTGCGCTTGAATCTATGAGAAGAGAGGGTGTGTTTGTATCAAAGTCTCAGTTCATCTAGGGCCCCCCGCCAAGATAAGGTGTTCTTAGCTTCCAAAGTTAATGTTACTTCAGAAACATCCTGTAACCTCCATCATTTCCATGTTCATCTGGCCCTGGGGTCACACTCACCCTCAGTCCAGCAGGCATCCGGGTCTAAGTACTCCTCCGCTGCCTCTACAACCACCACATCCTCAACGTCGGGCTTGATGTCGATGGTGCTCCCCTCTGATGAACTGGTATCATCCAGCTGTACAGAAGGAGGGAAGACGGATCACATCACGGTCCATATCCAGTTCCCTCCTGTCTCCACCTGCCCTGCTAATATTCTTTGTGGTGATTCCAAACAGGGAAAACCCAACGATCCACCAGGAGATCCCCGAAATGAACAGCTGCCGTGTGGCTAATCCATTGACCTATGACATCTCACCGCATGGCTCTGGCATGAGAGACTCTAGTCCCTCTAAAAAGCTGCGCCGTGGTTTCCTTTAATACGCTCCCCCAATGTAGGCTGAAGAAGCCAAAAGGTGCAGTCACAATCATAGCTATTTTATAACTCAATCTGCTACAGAGCAGCATCTGATGTACGTCAGTCTGGACAGTATGCCTCAGCAGACCCTAATGTACCCAGTTGAATTATATTCACCCCAAAGGTGTTCATTTCACTGCAGTGTCCTGACTAGTTTCACCACAACACTTCCATGTTAACTACTCAACCACTGCTATTCATGCACTGGATGTCGCAACATGTATAAGTTAATAAGTAAGTTTAAGTAAGCAAGCAGATTTTAACTGCATGGGTTGCTATTATGTAATTAATCTAGATACATCTAACCTTGTTTGGTAACTGATTACAGAATGAATGTTGGTCTTCATCCAATATATAAACATGAATGCTTTAGCTTTTTGGTTTTTAGAGCATGTCCTGCGCATCTCTGAAACTGTAATGACATTACCAAGATGGCAATGGCTGAGTTTTCACCTAATGACTAACAGCTTGGCACTTAGGGAGGGACTTATTTACTGGAAACTGAGAATTGTGCTTAACACAGAGCTGGATAGTATGTAGTCATGTAATCGTAATGCAATTACATTGCGTGACTGATAAAGGAATTCTGCTGCGGTGTGACTGTTGGTGCAACCGGCCCATACTGCACAGTGAGGGAGAGGTCATTCAGGCACATGCTAAAACAGGCATTATGTATAGAGGAAAACACTACCGACGATACTGACAGTACAGACGTAAAATAATCACAGACTGTTAATCTGAGACGTAAAACGCACATCTGAGACTGCTCTACGCTCTGATGCATCAGCATGGAAGCGTATTTTCCTACCATGTTCGAGGCTTGGCAGTAATGCTCAGCTTTTGCAATTCTGCATGGCCTTCCAGAAACATGAGCCAGACCATACACACACATATAAACTTCTATATGCACATATAAACTTTATACACACACAGGGAATCTGCCGAGGGAATCTCAAAACAAAGAGCACCACTGCAGGATGCAGCACTAGCGGATCATAGGGCTGACCCGGTAGAGAAATGCCTCATGCACAACTGTAGATGGGCAGAAGCACAGCACTGTAACTGTGACACTGCACCAGTACATGGCTGCGAACTAACACAGAGACCTCAGGGATCTGCGTGTATCAAAAATGCATCACTCCAAAAGGTACAAAAACACAGCTCTAAATGTTCATGTGAAATAAATGATAAAGGTATACTTTAATAAAGAAGTATAATCAAAGGAAAAGTCTGTTTTCTGCACAAAGTCCAAAGTGTTATGTATTGTCAAGGCACAGACACTTACGTTGTCTGGTTTGAAGTTCAAATTCAACGGCACACCGCCTTCATAAGAATTCATTAGTAGCCACTGCAGTGGCTAACAGCCCTCGGATGTGACGGTGCATTGAGATCCTCAGGCGTCAAGCCTAGCTCCGCTCACAATGATTACATGGCATTCCAAGCTGCCTGAAGGACCTTGCATGCAGTCTAGGACAGCGTGTGAGCAACTACTGCTTAGACCGGACGGTTACACCATGAAACCCGCCTCCCATCCAGACTGACTCAAGGTGATCTTATCAAATGCTGCTGTTGGTACAAACAAAAAACGGCGCAAACCTGACTCCCAGGAGCCATCCGCCTATAGTGGTGAGGACTCGTACCCTGAGCCTTATGGGAAGACTGTATGTGCACCTGTGTGTCAATGAGAGCACTCGTGTGTCTCTCTGTCTGTGCGGCCTTCCTGGAGGAAATTAATGTCCCAACTGTGGCACATTTTAGATTTTCTGTATTTTAATGAATGAAATACAAAGTAAATAAAATCAGCCATGAGGTAATTCTCCTTTTAAAATGTCTGATGGTCTGATTCCTCACAGAGCTGCCAAATGCACTGTCAAAAAGCCGAGAGAGTAGATCATATATGTTGGATGGATATTCTCCTCTTGCATTGTTTTGCTTAGTCATCCTGCAATCTTAGCCTCGCAAGCCACCCAAATAAACAGGAAAACCGAAATAAACGGCCAGCTTTATTAGTTAGGCCGTGTGATCTAAATGACTGCATAATGGATAAACATAATAAAGACACAAGACATTTTAACTCTCCTATGTCAGTCAATTTACTGTGCTGCCACTGCCTAACCAAATATCTACTTTGTCAACCAAAGTATAATTGTGACTAATTAAAAAAGAGATATTGCTTCAATATTTTTTTACAATAAATATTAACAAATTAAACACAACTTTAAAAGTACATGAATCTCTGGTAATGACAAGTCAAGTAGACAATCTTGGTTTCTTTCCTTCTTTCTGCCGTTGATGCCAGACTTAGTGTTGCGACGTAATCAGCATATCCTTGTGTTTCCCTACATAGAAAATCCCGAGGTATCCCCACCCCCATATCTCCCACGCCCGCACCTCTCCACACCATCTTTCCTTACTCACATCTTTGCTCCCCTCGGCATCTGACTCGCTGCTGAAGTCTTCGGTGTTAAGGTTCTCAAAGTCTGACTCTCCCACGGCAATAGGAACCCGCACGGTGAGATTCGGGTTGTGGATGAAGGACATGCGGTCTTCGTCAATCATGTATTTCCCCACACTGCTGCCAATCCCACTGGTGGTACCATTGCCGTTTTTCTGGTAATCCAGTTCACGGTTTATGTCCACACCCGTGTGGTTGCCAATGCACAGCTTCTTGTCGTATGCCTCATCACTCTCCTTCTTCTTCAGGATTGTGGCGATCAGCACCCGTATATTGACCTTCGCCCAGGCAATGCCCTTCTTTATGCGAATGACAGATATTTGCAGGTTGTTCATCTCACCATCATCATCTGTAGCAGCCAGGTTGTCAGCACTGAAGGAGCTCAGAAGCAGGGCAAGGAACAGGTTCAATACCTGGAGAGGGCATGCATTAGTTAGTCAGGTTCTATCACAAAGGTTACTGGTTAAACAATTATTTTGATTTATACCATGGCTTTGCATTGTTCCCTGTCATGTACCCGTGTGGCCAGCAGATGTCACTGGCCATCCCGTTTTTTTCCGCATGGTTCCTGAGTGTTTAGGTAATTGGTGTCTCTTGTCTGGTGTTTGTTATCTGTGTTTATACCATGGCTTTGGTAAAAACTACTTTCTTATTGGTCCAGAGATGTCACATGGCTGTCGATTATTTTCATGTCATGGTACAGGTAGTTCCAGAAGCCTAATAATAAGTTATATATTAATGCATTTTATTGTTTTATTAAACATGTTCATAAAACCTGTGACTTTATACTCACAAATAAGCAGTCATTCTTAACAGCATAATTTTCCTTGGTTTTCAAAACACAAGTGCCTGTCTGTTGGTGGTTTCTTTGGTAACTTTAAACAGACGTGCTACCTCCAGTAAGTAGCCTGACAAGATTCTATATCCTTACAGGGACTATATTTTTAAGAGCACATTGGAACACTATTAAATTCTAACTGAAATAATTTTCTTCCGAAAAATTTACCATGACTAGTTTATTCTATTATTATTTTTTTGTTCGTTATCCATGGTATGAGCAGTGTAAACCACTTCAAGGTGCGTGGATATACGTAAATAATTAATTCCAAGTCATTTATTATTTTCATATAATTGCACACCTCATCATGGTGTATTCCATACATATTTTACATATTCTTAGCAGTGAATTGATGGTTGTGTCTGTCTGTTCTGATTTTTTTGGGTGTGGATAAACAGAGGAAGCCCTTCCTTACCACCAGGTTTCCAATGACCATGACCATCATGAAGACGGTGAGGCACATGGTCTGACCGGCCACCTCCATGCAGTCCCACATGGTCTCAATCCATTCGCCACACAGCACCCGGAACACGATCAGGAAGGAGTGGAAGAAGTCGTTCATGTGCCAGCGTGGAAGCTCGCAGTCAGGCGCAATCTTGCAGACGCAGTCCTTGTAGCTCTTGCCGAAGAGCTGCATGCCCACCACAGCGAAGATGAAGACGATGATGGCCAGCACCAGGGTCAGGTTACCCAGGGCGCCCACAGAGTTCCCAATGATCTTGATGAGCATGTTGAGGGTTGGCCAGGACTTTGCCAACTTGAATACTCTCAGCTAAAGAAGTAAGCATTGGGTGGGATTAAGGGGGTAGGGTGTAAAGCAGGATCGAACTAAGTAGCAATCACTGATGAGCAACTCACAAATAGTATTGTAAAGTATAGAGTAAAATCACAAAAAGAGAAAATTAAAGGTGTCATTAAATTTACCAATCTGAATGATCTCAGCACAGAAAGACCCTCCACATCAGCTAGGCCCAGCTCCATCAAGCTCAGGCTCACAATGAAGCCATCAAAGATGTTCCAACCCTCCTGGAAGTAGTAATATGGGTCCATAGCAACAAGCTTGGCAAACATCTCTGCTGTAAAGATTCCGGTGAACACCTGTTAGGACAAAAGTTTGTTACCAGTGACCAAGCACCTTCATTATTGAGAATCCAGAGCTAAAGCATACATCAACAAATTCTCCAGACCATAAATTTACGGGCTAAATGCAAGCATTCAAGTGAAGTAGAAAAATAATCTATACATCTTGGAAAATAGAAGCATTTCTGTAATCAAGTAATGGGTTACAAAATGGATGCAGAGAATTGTTCATGAGGGTTCATGTCTTTTAGAATTCTTATTTTGGGCTGGAGTAGATTAATATAAATATACTAGTATAGGTACATACCAGTTTCCCAGCCTACAGTTCCCCTAGACACCTTACACAGATTCAGGCAAAACCAAGATTGCTGACTCAGGCCACAGAATAGGGGAAGAATATGCAGCTCAGCTTTAAAAAAGGACTTCATATTTAATGACCCTGCCATCGGAAAGTGGCTCCAGGCTGGGGTCTGGATCTTCAGAACAGAAGTGCTCTGTGGGATGTACGCCATGTTCCAGGAAAATGTAAACTCAAAGGCAAGAGTGCTTTGTGAGTCTTTGTGAGTGTATACTTTGGTGTGTCCCTGCATTATTTTCTAGGTGGTTATATGAAGTATTGTCTGAGTTTAAGTATAACAACAGGAGGCTTTTCAGGTCCATAGATGGCCCCATCAAAGCCAAAGTGCACCAACCATAACTAGAAACCATAAACAGTGAACAAGAATTAAAGATGATGATATCCAAGGAGTAAATCCATGGACCAAATACCCTAAAATATGTGTTGGGATGTGGGCCATCATGAAGGTGATTCTCACCAGGTTTCCAACTGACAGGACTTCCTCAAAGTGGGGTGTCATGGGGTAGTGCTCCATGGCCATGAAGAGGGTGTTGAGAACAATGCAAATGGTGATGGCAAGGTCTACGAACGGGTCCATCACAATCAGGTTGACGATCTCCTTGATCTTTATCCACATGGGGCAGCATTCCCAGATAAGGAATGTGTTTGCAAATTTATACCAGCATGGTGGACACTTTCTCTGGGACTCTTCCAGTTCTACAGCCCAATGGTATAACAAAGAAGAAGTGCATAAGTCAGGCATTTGCTCTGTACACTGAAGGAGCTATCTGCAGCAGTTTCTACTGTAATGAGCTTAACAGCATAGTTGAAAGAGAGGCAAAGGTAAGTAAAATATATTTAAATTGTGTAGGAGATGCAGTGAAAGGAAACCGTACCCTCCACCAAAGTGTTGGTGATAACACTCATGACACTGTTGGCTCGGTCCTTGCGACCAAAGGAGGTGTTGAGCTGGTCCACGGACACCATCAAGGAGCCCGAATGTTTCTTCTTCACCCCAACCTCAGTGGTTTGCTGCCAGGAGGAAAATCCATGGCATTAGAACAATGACAAAAGTCAACATAACTGCCTCCAAACACTGCCCAAAATGTAATGTGAATGGTAAGCTAAGAGACTAAAATATTAGCCAGGGGTGGGGATGCACACTAATGACAGTGCAGTAGAGATGTCCTTGCCCCCCCACCCCCAATCTGATTAATACACCCCTGCAGACTCATACAGAACAAAAGGACAACTAAGTTGGATAGCGAATTGGAACTTAAGTCCTCATTGTACTGGGTGTTTTATAGACATCTAATGTCACGAGAACTTTCCATTAAGAACAAATTGTATGAATCACACCTACAGAGAACACATGAGGTGTTTTCAATATAATGCTGGTGACCATCCATAATTCGGCATCAGTCACGGTCACATCTATAACCTGTTCCTTGATGAACCAGGAGGTAAATATGACTCACAGCCTTCTTCTGGAAAGGATGGGGCTAGCATTGCACGTGAGTCTGTGTATGTGTGTAAGTGTGTGTGCAGGGTGCGTCACTGAGTCCGACATGCATTGACGTGCATAAATTTTAAAAGAAGAAAAGTCAAGGTGCCACACAAGACAGGTGGATTCCCATGCGGAGCTGAAGAGCACACACGAGCGTGGACTGTCAGAAGTATAAGGATGTCAATCTACCATGCTAACAGCGGGAAGTAGAAATGCAACCTGAACTTTCAAGGACTTACAAAAACAGGAAATTCTGCCTTTTATGGCTGATGTTTCTGGGGATGCAAAATGCACTGGAGATCTGCTTCTGTCTTATTCACTAGGTAAAGCCTGCTTAAACTTCTCTGATCTCCAACACATGCAGAGTCTGTCATCAGTACGAGGAACCCAAACAGGGTCTGTTTGCTTTGTACATAAGAACATAAGAAATTTACAAGCTTGTTTGGGGAGAACTTAACTAATAGCTCAGAGTTGTTAAAATCTTATCTAGCTCTGATTTGAAGGAACCCGGGGTTTTAGCTTGCGCTACACTAGCAGGAAGACTATTCCATACTCTAACTACATGCTGTGTAAAGAAGTGCTTTCTCATATTCATTTTGAAATGTTCTCCCGCTAATTTCCACTTATGGCCACCAGTTCTAGTAAACACTATAAGGAAGAGCAATAAGGATACAAAAGAATAAGAATAATATTTATGACCATATTTTTTCCTACACGGTGACATGGGGCATGGCTGGCAGCAGTCCCAGGAGGAAGGTGATTCATTCATCTGGTCCCAGGTTCTTGACCGCATGTATAAACTGGTGTTTCTCACCCCCATTAAATTTGACTCCTGATGACTCCTGGGGCATTTATTTGACTTCCAGACATGCTGGAAGTTTTGTTTTTCTTGACCTGCTTTCTTCACATGTTTCTTTGCACTGTGTTGATTCTGTCCCTGCCTAACCTCCAGAAACTTAAAAAGGAAATTCTGGACCCCAATGAACTTCCTAATCCCTGCCTAATCCCTGCCTAATCCATGCGTTTTGTGGCTGCGTTACAAAAGCTACAAAAATAAACGTCACGTTTATTTCAATTGTATTACCAGGAATGGACAGATAAACCACTGATGTACAAAGTAAGGAAAAGGTCACAGGGGACATCATGGAAATGGATTAAAAAAGAAATCTGACTTTTATGCATTAGTCTATGATAAACAGCACTGTGTATGTATCTCGGCTGCCTGTTTTACGATAAATTGCAAGCGGAGGAATCTGAGAGACCTGGCAGACAAGGACAGGACAGCAGGGTACAGGTGTGTCACCTTCTGTCCCACAATGTGCACCAGTGCAGAAAGGTCTAAGAGCCTCATCAGCCACTCAGCCAGTGGGCACTGACAGTAAAAGCACAGTGGTACAGTGAAAAATGATTTTGCACAGACGACCTCAGTGTTACCTGGTCATGATAGGAATCTGAAGCTGACAACATTGCCCAAGCTTCCATTTTTTCATTGCACTATGAATCTTCAATACCTTCTGATACTGACCTAACCATACTAATTGAGAAATGACAATTAACAGGTGTTAATTGAGTGGCTGGAAAGTCGGCACGTATTTAAATATTTTAATTATGTTTCATATCAGAGTGATGGTCAAGATATAGGCAAGATATCAGGGGTAACAGCTAAGTATATGTGCTTGTTCGTTTTTCTTCTCACTGTTTGGGACACAGGGGCTGCATTCAGAGTGGTGGGGGGGGCATGGAGTTAATTGGGATAAACCACAAAGAAGGAAGGAGGAAGAGGAGGAGGAGGAGCGCCATGCCTAGGCTGATCTATTCATGGACGTCCTTACACTGTCATCAGTAGCTGCCTTATCTATTATCACCTCAGGCAGAAGGCGTCCGCCCGGACCAGGCCCGATGAGTGAGACCACGCCGTTACAGTCCACCGTGCTGTTTCTCTTGCCATGCGGGGCCAGCGGATGGATGCGAGACGAGCCCTGGCTGTAGCCGCTGTAGCTGCTGCGGCGGTATGGGATGAAGAGGGAGCCGCGGCGCTCCTCGCTCTCCTCCACCGTGCTGTGCTCGTCGTCCGCAAACTCGTTCTCCGAGCCCACGTCCTTGGAGCGGCCCTTGAAGCTGAAGATGCTGCTTTTGCTGTTCTGGCGTGACAGGAAAGGCGACCCGGGGATGCTGAGGAGGGACTGGTGGGCGAGGGGTGGGGGACAAGGGAAAGCAGAAAGTACCGGGGGAGGGAAAAGGGATGGGGGTGGGGGTGGGCATTAAGGTTGTGAGAAGGGGGAGTCATGGGGATGACCAATGAAGATAAGGTAACTATCAGCCATTGCTATGAAACAGAGAACAAATTTACACACAATTCACATTTCCTGCATTTATACTCAGTTATGTTCAATTATACTTTTAAGTTCCATTCAGTACACAGTGCTGAAGTTATGTGTTACAGAACGATATACTGTTTATGTCACTTAAGTGTATAAAGCCTTCAGTATTCATTAATTCAGCATACAGAGATATCAGTGTAAGGTTAGGAGTAGGTAGCGGGGTAAGGATTCATCCATTTAATCAAAACAGTGATGAAGTAAACAAGTCCTTAAATGAAAGTCTTCCTAAGGAATGTGACTAAGACACTGAAGTAAAGTGAGCATAAGGATGATGACAGAATCTGTGCTAATACTCTAGGGATCCAGTGAAAGATTCTTAAAGCTGCATCAATAATTCATGACGCCGACTGAAAGCATGGAAGCCATCACTGCCACAGGAAAATGTTCGAGTCAAATATCGAGTAGCTGTGGATCAATATCTCCACATCCAGCCATCGTAACAACTCCAATCTGTAGCCACACCTCAGGAATTAAATAAGACAGAATTAAATGTACTGACTCCCACAAGCGTGCCAGTCCTCATTGCCTCTATGCCTTCACCTTGTTGATATCAGTGATATTACTCAGGATTCATTTAAAATCCACTCACAGGAAGCCAGAAATTTTAAATGAAAACCTAATTTTCATTTATTTATTTAGGAGATGATTTTATCTAAAGCAACAAACAACTGAGACGGCAGTCAGTCTCTGGAGCTGTGGTGGGGTTAAGGCCTTGGTTAGAGGCCCAATGGTAAAATTACTGTCAACCACGGGATTCTAATCGGCGATGCTGTGATCAGAGGAACATGGAGGTGGCTGCCTTTCACTTTAATGCCCTAAAATTAATTGCAGCTGCATGCAGTTTTTTATTGCTTTTTCCATATTTTTGTCCCTTAGGGAATGATGGGTTTTCCTTTGGGAAAATAAGGTACTAGCAAACCCCCTCCCCCCACCCCAAGCACCAGCATGCCGTCCAGCTCCCACACCTGGTTCATGATGGACGTTCTCCGGCCCAGCCGGCTGTCTGGGAAGCGGAAGCGGCTCCTTTTGCTGCCTTCATCAGACTCAGTAACGATCTTCTCGCTGTCGCCCTTCTCCTCGCCCCTCAACTGCTCCTTCTGCCGCCATTTCTTCTTGCGGTTGCGGCGCTCCTTGGCGCTCTTGGAGCTCAGCTTGGAGATTTCGGAGGAGCTCCGCGACAGGCGGCCCCCACCATCATCCTCCACGGCGTCCTCTGACACCGTACCCGCCGGGGTGGCTGTAGCGGCAGCCTGTTGCACACAAGATGAGTGTGAGTGAAGCCATGAGTGAGACGCATTAACAGAATGAGGAAAAGGTCGACATGAACCAGGTCTAAGTTGTCCATTCGCAACCATAATGCCCAGAAGCTGTAAGAAGATGGACTAGAAAAAACAGACAGTAGACAGACAGACCTGGGCTTCTTCCTGCTGTTTCTTCAGCTGCTCCAGCATGGCCTTAAATTCAGCCTCTTTCTGCTCAGCCTCCTCCATCGTGGCCTGGTTCTGCTCCTCGTAGGCCATGGCCACCACAGCCAGGATCAGGTTCACCAGGTAGAAGGAGCCCACGAAGATCACCAGCACGAAGAAGATCATGTAGGTCTTGCCCGCAGCCCTGAGTGTCTTTGAAGACCAAATGAGCAGTTCATGTTAGAGCTAAGCCACTCCACAGCCTGGGTTCACTTCAGTGAGGGCCTGTAGATACCAGAGTAAATTAATAACCTATGGAAAATGAAACTTATTCCACATGGATGAACACAGACTAAAGTTCATCACACAACATGTGCTTCTTGGCCGTTCATTCACACTGCAGTTTCCATTCATATTTTTACACTGCTGTGGCAACAATATGCAGCTGTACAGGGACCTAATCTCTGTATATGAAAGCCATGCTTTACTTTAATCATTCCAAAACACAGGAGAGGTAAATTCACACCAGCACATCTGCATGATATATGGCTTCAGAGTGACAAGTCATCGTGCTTCCAAAAATATGAACATTAATTTTACATGTATTGCTTTATTGCTAAATGTCTAACAAATGCTCTGTACAATATTACGTTATGGCTTCCATCTTGATCTTCAACTTCAGGCATATTTTGCTTTACTAGCTGTGTTGTGTAAATGCATGGAGATCCGCATCAGAAGCAGAAACTGACATACAATGACCAGTTTTTTCTAAACAATTTTATAATATTTTGCAGTTTAACAAGTGATTCCAAAAGCATTAAATATAATTGCAAATAATTCAGCCTTCTAAGGTAATCGGACTGACAAAAAAGCATTTGAAATGTCGGGATATTTAGGCCGTTTAGGAGTGATTTAGTACATTTGAAAAACATGGGTAGATTGCGGCCCATAGCTAAAAAATATAAACACAGAGGAAACAGATCAAACGATACAATAGACCTTGCTACGGCTGATAGTAGCGAAACACACTCAGAAACCTACTAAGGTTCCAAAGAGCAACAAACAGCAAGGAGCAACTAGAGTGATCCCTGTTATTGAATTGATGCCATATAGTAATGGGGTTAGTGGAAGTAAATCCCATCTTTAACACAGACATATAAAAAGACAAGGTCAGCTCAGTGGATTACTTTAACGGGGGTACTGATTCAAAAACAGGAGTGGTTGACCAGCTGAGGACAAGATTCAGAACTGATACGGATATGGCTCATTTATATATATATATATATATATCCTCCTGAGACCCGGGCCATTCATTTGTGTCCTCTGTAGTGGACATTTTGTTTTTG
>JAODKC010000088.1:386519-402117 GCA_026777985.1 Mormyrops attenuatus
TAAGATGTTTTATTTCCTCCAAAGACATAGAAAATCACAAATAGCCTGAAATTTTCCTTGGGTCTCAGGAGGATATATATAAAAGAGAAATTAAAACTTATGATGCCGATTAGCATGGGAAATCAAATCCATTAGTTACAGAAGTAACAAAGCAAATTTCTCAAACCAAAACAACTACTGAAACCAAGCAACGAAAACCAGAAATGCTGTTTGATTTTTATTTCTTACTTCAACCTTATTTCAAAAATAACACCAGCCAAAATAATTCACATACATTATTCTTATTTTGGTCGTTAGATATTTTTCATATTAAAGTAAATTAATATTAAACTGAATAAAATTAATAAAACCAAACCATTAATAAAACTAAGAGTTTAATAAATAAAACTATAAAAATAATTACGTTATGAAACCAATAACTAAAAAGTAACTAAAAAAGGACAACTCCTCAAAACAGAAGTAGCAGCAAGGCACCATTTTGTGAAGATATGAGTTTTAGTGATTATTTAAAATCACTGGCTTCATTTTCTGGCAACAAAATAAACAACAACCTGATAAGGATATTTATCTGGACCTTTCCTCCTGTCAGGACGCTTGATTATGACAGGCTACACTGGGAGAATCGAGGCTTTGCTGCCCACTGTGGGCCGAGTCTTATTACCCCACTGCCCTGCTATGTGTTCATAAGCTTCATCTGTCCCATCCCTGAGCTTTGCTCCATTACAGCACCCCTGCAGCAGCGGGCAGCCCTGTGCCTAATGGGTTGGCTGGCAGTGGGAGCAGGACCACAGTCAGAATTTCTTTGCCAACAGAACGACCGTAAAGAGCTCTCAAATACGGATCTCCAGGATCTTCCCTGCTGGAACCAGGAAGGGCCTTTCTTGACAGAGGGACTAGTCTATGAGAGCCCACCACATGAGCCCTATGCGCTATCGCTCTGCCTAGGGAGCCAGCAACTCAATTCCTGGGTCCTAAAACTCTTGGGCTCCCACCCTCTGAGAACTAATATTTCTGCATTTGCCGAGGAGGGGGGCGCTTTTTAAGACAGCACATTGACTAGACGGTTCTCACTCCTTCACTAACGAGTAGATCTTCTCCAAACCCTACATTCCATCACTTGATTTATGTGCTGCGAGATTAAATTAAAGAGGCGCCTGCTTTAGCAGCCGATCTATTTTTGTGAGAAGGTGCTGAGCTCTCATGCCATAGTTCACGGGGAAAAGCACTTTGTGAAGAGCAGCTTGCGAAAAGCCCAATGGGAGGAAACCTGTTCAGCTGCACCCTGGATACCCTATGTGTCGGTCATGTGATTAGAAGATGAGAAAATGAGTGAAAAGAATCACATGCAAGAAAAATATTGTTTTAAAGTCATTTTGACATGACAAGAAGAAAATCACCAGTGTAAACCGAAAGCCTATTTTCATACAGGTCAGGGGCACGAACTGACGGAAATGAATCTACTTAAAGTCGGCTTCCTTCCTGCCTCCTTTCACACATCCTGGCTTGTTGGAGCACTAATCCCAGTGTAAATTTTTAATGCATCTTTCCATTCCACTATGTAAGACAGCTTAAGAGTTTCAGCCATTACAGTGAAAGCTAAGAAGGACTCAAATTGCAGGATGTCAAGAAACTGACTGTAGGCGTGACCAAGAGGAACCCACCCTCTCTAATAACCAACCAGCATTCGATATGGCATCAACAAGACATGTTAGCAAACCTTCAGTATTAACATACATGGCAACCCACCGAAATCACCCGCAATTATTGCACTTTCTATATACTGTACATTCTAATATAAAACGCCTTTGTGCAGTCAGTGTTATAAGCTAGCATACTCGCGTGTCATTACTGGGTTCCTACTGGTCAAGAAACACGTATAAAATTTTTGTTGATCTCAATCACACAAGCAACGCTCTTAAAAACTGGAAAAAATAAACAGTCATAAGCACAACAATTACTTCAACAGCCCTCCAAAACCAACTTGATGGCTTTGTAATCAAAGCACTAAGTCTACCAACACTCACTGGAAGCGATTTCTTATGTGTGGGCCACACACATTCAGAGTAGCTCCTGAACTTGAAAATGCTTGTAAGTTTGAGCCAAAGTGGACAGTGTCATTGTGCAGAGTTACAGCCTATTTAGCACAGATAAGCCAATATGATATAAGCCAGTACATGAGTCACAGGTCTTACCGACTGTCTTCACAATTAGCACTCTGCTGCGAGAAAAAGAAATGTCAACTGTGATTGCATTTGGTGTTGTTCCTCATACTGCTGGGTTGGGTTTTTGGGAACGAAGGCTGGAAACTAAAGGCCTTACCAGCTGGTACAAGTTCTCCCAGAAGTCCTGTGTCATGAGACGGAAGAGAGCCAGGAAGGCCCAGCCAAAGCTGTCGAAACTGGTGTAGCCGTAGTTTGGGTTCTTCCCAGCCTTCATGCAAGTGTATCCTTCAGGACATCGGCTGGAAGCAGTGGGGTGAATTCTGTCATTACTTCAGCTCTTAAAGCATGAATGAATATCATAATGCACAATAAATACCCTAAGTGACTACTTTCTTAAGCATACTCACGTAGTATCAGGTACAACCCCCTTTTCGGTCTCCTGAACAATTTCTAATGATAAAAACCCTCATGACTGGCTGCTTTCTCTTTATTGCACCATTGTCTGTAAGCTGTAGACACTGTAGTGCATGAGAATCCTAATTTGGTGGCTGTTTCAGAGATGCTGGAAATACCATGTCTGGCACCAACAATCACACCATGTTTAAAGTTTTTACTGTGATCTATTTTCAATCACACACAAATTCAACTTCTTGTTCCTGTAAGCATGCTCTATATATTCAACTGCAACCATATGACACAGGTTGTTTGTGCTAATTAGGTGTACCTAATAAAGTGGTGTATATCAGACTGTATTAAATGGTCCAAAAACAAGCCACTCACCCAGAATCAGAGCTATTTCCACACAAAAGAGCATCTAACTGTCCAGGCAGAAAGTAGAAATTGGCTAAAATGGAAAAAGGGTAAAAAGAGAGGAGGGAAGATGCTGTCAGTTATGCATTCTGCAGCTTGCGACAGTTCAGTTGGGTCAGCAACAGTATCATTCCATCCCAAATGTACCAAGCTGCTTTGTGTCACCAATTCATGCATCTGACTCGCCATTGTAAAAGAAACGGCCCCCCTCCCCCTCCCCCCCCAGCTGGGGCGACATCCTCCCTCCCATTTGATACCATTGTGAGGAACCTACAAGTTCATATTTAGTCTATTAGGTGCTGGAATGGAAGGGTCAGTGGTTTACTTAGCAGAGCCTGAGCGCCAACTCACTGTTATTCATGATGTACTCGTCGAAGTTGAAGCCCTTGCTCCCATTGCTAAGGTAATTCTCAGTGGAATTGATGGGCCATATGACACACTTCTGCCGTAGGTTCCCCATGAAAAGCTGCAGGCCAATCAGGGCGAAGACGCTCAAGCAAAAGACAGTGAGGATCATCACGTCCGATAGCTTCTTCACTGACTGGATTAGTGCACCTACAATGGTCTTCAGGCCTGCAGGCAGTAGCACACAAAGGAGCAGGTTGGAAAGGATGTAGGGGTTTTCCAGAATATTCATTGCCAAAGACAGAGATGTCTTTGCAAACATCATAAGCTAGGGATTCTCAGAAGATACTTCACATCATTCCACCAAGGCAAGAAGCTTGAAGGTTTCCATTTAAGTATGTAACCCGCCTGAATAAACATTGCATCAGCAGGTCCTGATGTGGAAGGTATCCGAGCATGAATCTTACCCTCTACATGAACTAGTTTCTACTTCTCTACTACTAATACTAGATGAGATGTCCTGTCAACTTCAGTTCTTGAACTAACTAGATTACTAGACAAAAGAAGTAGGACCTTTGAAAGAGCAAAACAAAGTTAAACATCTTTCAGGCCACTGCAAGTGTTTCAGATTAACATAGAATAAGACAAAATTAGGAGTCACCCAACACAGGTCTCCACTGGGTATGTCCTTGGGAAGGCTTTTGGGAAATACAAGAGTCAGAGGACACACAGGAAGAAGGGAGCAAGGAGACAACCTTGCAACCTGTTCAGGTTTGGAAGACAAGCCAGCTTGATAATTCAATAACAAGCTGGCGTGAAGCCCCGGGAGACCGTGGGTGGACCCCTATGCAGGACGCAGATGAACCAGACGTCCATAGGAAAATAAATACTTTGGCACAACAATGAGAAAAACTGGAGGGACAGGAATAGAAGGACAGGCAGGGAGATGGAATTCACATGCAAGTCATTTAAACTCCAAGGCTGATGAAAAATATTGGTAACATCTTTAAGTGGGTGGACACTAGAGAGTGGACACTGGTTATCGTCAGACCCATCTCCCCATCCTTCCACCCTTCTTGGTAGCGGATACCTTTAGTACTGAAGTCTTCAAAGCTGTAATCTCCAGCCTTGACAGTCAGAAGGCTCAAATCCAGAGTCCAACTCAGGTGAGACAGCTGTCTTTTGCTTCTCTTTCTTACAGATCCCATTTGCTGTCATGGTAAGTTCTATTACTTGATTGCCTTTTTTAAAAAGTGGTCAGACAACTTTCCCTATAGTGGAAAATTGTTTTCGCTGTTGTCTCATCCGCAATTCATGATTAATTATTACAAAGAGTATTCAATATTAGGTAAATGCTGATTTATTTCCTGATTAATGGACAGCGGCTCTTCCACTATGAGAGTGCAGGGAGTCACAGCTTTAGGGTGGTTACATTTTCAGCTTCAACTAGGCTCAGTAGTGGCCAGTATGACTGTTCTTTTTGCATAGCCTGAAGGCATAGTACAGGTTCATTCCACTATTTCTGCAATCACTGTGGATTAAATATTCTAATTCTGCCTCCAATGAGGTCAGGGGCAAAACATCAAGACCAGAGTCACTCCTAGCAGATTCCTCCCAAGCTGGTAACCAGACTCATCAGATGTAGAGGAATTATGAGACGTGCAAGGAAAGCTGTCTCCCAAAGGTGGCAGTAGGACAGAAACCAGCGATTCTGCCTGTCAATGAATTATATTAAAATGTTCACGAGTGCCACAATCTGTTGTGGTCTTTGGATGAAAAGGAGTCTATAAACTGTGGGATACATGCCGCTCCTTCTATCACTGCGCAGTGGCAGGTCACAGACAGTACTCTGTGTTTACACATACTCATACTCATTCACTTTTGCTGCTAAACTATTCCGCATCACGTATTTGTTTGTTCGTCGGCTGGTTTGTTTGCTGATTCGTCCAGAGACGATCTAGTTTTATTTGATAAAAAAAAATAAAAAAAATCAGAGAGCAAAATTAAGAGTGCTGTTCAAAATATAAAAATGTAAAACAAATCTGTGGGCAGGCGAAGTCGTTCAAAAAAGGAAGTCGCCTTGAGAAGCATCATGCAGCGTGGAAAGCGTGTGCAGACTAGGCTTGGCAGTCTTCGTAAATAAGTTAAAGGGATGTTTTGTGGAAGCTACAGTAAATGCAATAGGCCTTTTCTGTGGTCTGTTTCAGTAGACATCTTGAATATCTAATATATAAGCCATTACATTATTTAAAACAACCCAAAACTTTCTTAAGACTTATACTATGGACTACTGTACATTTAAAATCTGACTTTTTTCTTGTCAGAGAGCAGTATCAGACATGTCTGTCAGTAGTCACTGAATGGCTTTCATATTTCTTGCTAATTTTTGGGGAACTCACTGAACATTACGTAAATGATTGGGGGAAGTGGGTAACTAGTGTGTGGTTGTGTCTATTTGAAGCTGTCACACTGAAGGGAACATTTTATCTGAATTCATGGGCGGTGCTGTTAAAGATGCTTCCTTACCAAGGAATTAATTTGATTGTGGCCAGTATCTAACGGGTCAACAGTACAGACTGGAGAGCCTGAGATAGCTAGTAGACTGCAAAGCCTATAAAAAACTATTGGTACTATTTTTTTAATCATTTTGGGGAATAAGTAAATTGTTATTCCCAAATTTACTTATTTTTTATTATAATAATATGTCAAAAAAGAGAAATAAGAGTTGGATCAGCCTTAGTGTTTAAATTGAGTCTCACCTGGAATGACAGAGATAGTTTTCAACGCTCGGAGAACTCTGAACGTTCTCAGTGCAGAGACGTTCCCCAGGTCCACAAACTCTGTCACATATCTGGAACGAGGGAGGATCACACACAAACACCGAATGACAAAAACAACACGCCAAGAGCACAACGACAGCCACCAGGAGGAACGCCACTCACACAGCCTGTCCATCGAGGAAGGAAGAAGGAAAGGAACAGAACGGAAGACACCTAACACCAACCCCTGGGTAGCGCCACCCCACTGGGCCACCAGGACCCCTTACCTGGGATTACTGAAATAGTTTTCAAAGCCCTCAGCACTCTGAACGTGCGCAGAGCTGAGACATTGCCTAGGTTTACAAACTCTGTTATATACCTGCAGAATCAAATCAAAATTACTTGTAGTGGTTTTAAAAGAAACAAGAGACAGAAAAGAAGATGCAGAGATCTGTCTGGCTTACAGTAACAGGCATCAAGTCTTAGAATTAATTGAAAATATGACAAAGCACCAGTCTCTTCCGAAGCACTTAAGGGACAGAAGATTACCAGACACCACTGACACAGGAAAGTAGGGGCTATTTTTTAAAACAAACGTAAATACACCATATGGAACTCAGGATCTGGATCAGACTCCTACTGCTGTTGAACATGAATCAGAATCTACAGAGAGGAGTTTAAAGGAAATTTGTGCTGGATCCCACTGCCTTAAGAGGTTTACTTATTCCAAGTAGAATGTACTGTAATAAGTTATAGACCCGGTAAACCTGTTTCAATCAGCAACATTTTACTAAGATTACAGCATTTAAGATTTCTGTAATCAGATATTCAGGGTCTTCTGGCATTCACATGTGTTTGTGTACTGGAAAACTAGTATATTTGTCAAAAAATGAAAATTGTGAAATGAGTTAAATGTTAATTTTTCTCTAACCTCTGATCCTTTGTTAGACTATCAAAGTTCAGTCAAATTTGTAGTTGGGGACAAAATACAGTATCTGATTACGTAAATTAGTGATAGAAAGCGTATGAGCAAATTTGTGTGTGCCCATGTTTGTGTCAGATAACGTCCATTGGGATTTCCTTTTACCTTAATTTCCACCAAAACTTTGAATCCATCCATCCATCCATCCATCCATCCATCCATTCATCCATTCATTGATTTATCCATCCACTGGATATCCTGGTAAGGGTTGTGGGGTTTAAACCTCCATTTAAAAAAAAATATATATATTGCATAACATGGAAAAGCTATGCTCTGTCAAGACATGTACACAGAGAAATGTTCATATGAAAAGGAAGGACTAGATGGTGGAAAGCCGATAGTGTCAGATGGGGGGAAGGGACAATGTAGAGAGGACTAAAATACAGGGCGGGACAATGTAGAGAGGACTAAAATACAGGGCGGAACAATGTAGAGGAGAGAAAGATCATTTCAGTCATGGTGATATTAAACTCTGCAAATGCATTCACGTGGTACATGATATTTTTACATATGAGATGAAACTGTATTTTTTGTTCATCAAAATGTATAACACAACAGTAGCGAGTCATTGCCATGCATTTATATAGATATGACAAGGATGATGACTGAAGGACCTGATGTGATTAATCAGAGCCTCTCAGCCCTCTTGTCAAGTCACATATGTTGTTATGATGTCATAAAGTAAAACCGATATGTCCCCAAGTCAATGCTGAACAAAGCAGCGTATCACCGGCCATTCCTTACGCTAGTTTTAAAATGTAAAGTTTGCTAATACGGTATTTCTGTTCTGTTGCAGCATTTTCTGAAGAATGTGTTTTATTATTTTTTTCAACACTGGCACTGTAATTCACTTTAATTAGATTGTGCCAATTCTGGTGAGAGAAACTTTGTGTTGTTTTTTGCATTACGATAATAAAAAAATCATTGTTTTGTTACATAACTCGATTTCTGTACCGTTCTTAGTATATATTGACACAAATTATTTATGTTTGAATAACTGTTTAGATTAATGCAAACAGAAGCGTATGATATATAATAAATCTTCATGTTCGGTAGTCCTTATAAATTTAACAAAATGATTGCACTTGTAAATAATTTCTGATTTAAACCTCACTGCTATATGCCAAAGAATTTCCCCCAGGATTAATAAAGCTATCTTATCTAAGACTGTGAACAGAACTTCACCTGCCTGCAATCTGTTTCATTACAGTAGTCCAACAGCTGCCTTTTGGTATAGTTCATGCACTTAATCAGCTTACAGTTATTCTTCAAGTAGTTATGAATAAAGAAAACGCATGAAAACAGGCAAGATCTGAAATCCTGTCTCATCAGAGACATGTTGGACAAAAATCTGACGTTCGTCAGGGCCCATAATTTCTGCATCTTGGAGCTGTCGTATCTTCACGAATGGTATCCTAGCTCTCATATTTGTTTCACTGGGCTCCCGACTATGATTAAACATGTACTGCTCTTTTTTCAGCAATTCGTTTAATTTCTTCACTTTCACTTGCCCTTGAGAACGGGGCATCTTTTCAGCAAGGTGAGTCTCATAGTGACACTGAACATTATATTCCTTCAGCAATGTTGTGCCCCCCCCAAGTGGAAAAACTAAGAATAGCAGGGCTTTCGACTTTTCAGATCAATGTGTCCCTGTTCTAAAATCATCTTGTGGTCTGGATTAGAACCCCCTTTATCAATACTATTTCTGAAAAATTCAGAGTTCAGGCTGTGCGCTGTACCAGTCCTGCAGGTCTTGAGTTTGACACCAGTGATCTACATACCAGCTCTTCAGGCTCTTTTTTTAAGCATGGGTATGAGCGCCAATGAACATGTGTGTTTGGAAGATATGGAGTTTAAATCAGATTGAAATTATTAGTCTGCAGAACACCAGCCAGGAAGCTCATGTTGCATCAAAGCATCATTGTTTTGGAAAAATCAGAAGTATACTTACGCCATGGAGATCACCATGAAGTCCAGCCAATTCCACGGGTCCCGTAAAAACGTAAAGCCACCTATACAAAA
Source organism: Mormyrops attenuatus (assembly GCA_026777985.1). Classification (NCBI taxonomy): domain Eukaryota; kingdom Metazoa; phylum Chordata; class Actinopteri; order Osteoglossiformes; family Mormyridae; genus Mormyrops; species Mormyrops attenuatus. The sequence goes on from JAODKC010000088.1 coordinate 395,600, forward strand.
TCCTCTGGCAACTATTTTTGTGAGTGATTCGAATGTATAGATGCCCGTGAAGGTGTACCTTTAAAGAGAAGAACAGCAAAATTACAGGAGTCTTAGGCAGGCAAACCAAGGCACAGTGTTTCAGACAAGATATGTTTCATTACACACAATGTATAGTAATACATTTCATTGTATATCATCTTTCCAATCCATCTATCCATCTTGCAGCTTCTTATCTAGTACAGTGTCGTGGTGAGACGGAAGCCCATTCCACGCTGCATAAGTCACCAGTCAGGGGACTCCCAGTATAGGATGTCACTTCATTGCAGTTCGCATATTATATGTTATACACTTAAAGAAATATCTTAGACCAATTTCATTTACTATAATATTTGATCATTCCTATATATTTATATGAAAGATTTTAGCTATATGTTTTTTCACATTAAACGAAATTAAATCACAACAATAAAACTACTGTCGAGATGTTAGTGTGATTCTCTCCCTCTTAATATGTAAGCTTGCGGTGGCTGGATCAATTTCTGGTTCGTTTGAAATTTCAAGATTTGCCTCTGGGAACAATAGTTTTGTGTGGCTTTGAAATCATCAGGGACTCTTCTTCAGAGCGATCCTGAAACATTGCTGCCAGAAGTCGGTTTATAAGCATGCATCTGGCATGAACCCACATTCAGAAATCGCTGTGTTTAATTGACATAACGACAGTTTTGCATGTTTCTCCCTATAGTTTTCAAGCCATTTCAGCTTGTGTTGACTGGTAATTGTACTACATTCATATATTACTTTTACAAAAGAAAATTCTTAATCACGTACTGTAACATGGAGAGTGAACTTAATGTGAGTAAATTAGCACTATTTGTCTTAAAAAGGACAAAAGGTCGGGTACATGTGTTTCTTAGGATCATTTTGCTATCAGCTTACACAAAGACCTGCCATTTTAGAGTTTCCTGTATGATGTATATTCCACTAGCACTTAGGAGCCTAGATAAGGGTTTCATAAGAAAATAGCTTCTGAAGGTTCAAAGGTGTCTCACAAAATTGCAAGGCTAAGCAGAGACATTTCATCTCCCGTGGTGAATGCACAGGCCCCGCTAGCCTATGAGTTATTAGTTAAGTTCTCCCCAAACAAGCTTGATGAGCCGAATGGCCTCCTCTCGTTTGTACATTTCTTATGTTCTTATGTACGACCGAGAAGCGCGGCTGAGATGGTGCAGGTACTTACTCTACTTGTTTGGACCACTCCGGAGGATTACTGAAGGTCATAAATACACAGTTGGTCAAAATAGTACACATAATGATCATGCTGAAGACTGTGAGAATAGCTGGTTAAGGAAATACATTACCCAAAGTCCTTATAAATGAAAGGATAGTATATAACAAGACATAAAATACAATTTCAAGTCACCTACCCCAAACAACAGGAACATAAATAACTGGACCACCGGTTCTTCAATAATCATGAATTTACATATTCTTTGTTTTGTTAGGGATATGGGGCACCATGTAGCTGGTAACCAGTTTTTTTTTTTTTATAAAATTCCTAATGTTTTCATAGGATACACTTACAGATCATTTATTGAACTTACCTACATAAACTCCAGCATGAAAAGACAGTGTCTGTATCTTTAATTGTCAACATAAAGACGTGTTTCCACATGAACTTGTTTTCCACCAAGACTTGGTTAAATAAAAATGGCCGAAGAGATCAACTCTCATACATTTCATTAGAAAGTCCAGATGGCTACAGGATACAGGTATTATGGATCAAAACTATAATTCTACAGCAGATAACACTGTGGTTAGTTGGGGGGGGGCAGGGTATATTTAACTTCCTTCAGCACATTCTAGTGCCTAAGAGTCAGAAATTCACTCTGCATTCCTTGTTTGTTCACTGGTATTTTGCTAATATGGTATTTGTGTCACACAGGCCCACAGAAAACATTCAGAAAGCTCTGCCAAGCAGCATTTTAAAAGGATATGAATGTATCAAAATTTTAATAGCTATTTGCCTAAAACAACTAAATGGACTTATGATGTACAACGAGGGCGTAGCATTAAAGCGGAAGATTGTTTTTCCCTTGTTTAGTACTATAAATGTCTGCGGAGAGAAAGAGAGAGAAAGTGGTGAGGTTCGGGGTAAAGAATAAGGTAAACATTACACAAAAAATTAATTCACATGTACACACCACTAAGCATGATATCGAGAGGAGGAGCACATACTACACACACCTACCTGGGGTATTAGCATAACTGAAGCACGCCAAATCATCGAAGACATTACAGTGCAATGAAGGCAATGTGTAGCTTAAACAAGATGAAATCCATTTGGAGGTAAATATATAAAGCCCATATATGACCCATATAACATTAAACGTGCAGATACACAGTGAAAAATCGATAATGGCAATCGATAGAGTGAAGGCCAACATGAGGAGGAGGCAGGGCGGCGTGGGTCCACCATCGAAGTGGCACGGCTGCAGCAGCACCGAGACCATCTGGGTCGTCCCTCTCCGTCAGCCCGGGCTGCACTTAAAGCCCATTGGAACATATCACCGTTTTATGTTTCACTTCAGTATTGCTTTACACTCAGAGGGCTTAGAGGAACCGAAACACAAAATGGTAGCCTGGGTGAGTTCTTGGTCATAAGCCAGTGCTGGAGCATTGTCTGCTTTGTAGTAAAGTTACTCCTGCTGTTTCAGGGCACCTGCCATACTGTTTACAAAATGGCTTCATCCATATATATGGCGGCACTGAAATGGCTGGTAACACTTGTGGGGGCAGAAATAATGCAGTAGTACACTCTTACTTAATGTATTAATTAACCAGAAACTAAGTGTTAGTTACATACTGATACCAAGTTCGTTCAACATTAATCAGTCATAATAGTTTGTGTATTTCATGCAGTTACCATACTTGTTTATGATTTGTACTTGAGTAGTAACTGAGTTACTAAGGTACTTGCGCTCCCTCAAGTAAAGTGTTACCAAATGGTTTGTTATTCTATCATATTTTTTTAATTATCTCACTTATATAATACAACATATATAAAATAGATGAAGCTCTCTTCCATTTGTCATCCAGTTTCAGTCACATTCAGTCACATTTAGGTAAAATCGCTATAGACTTTTGTCCCACAGGCCATGAAAAGCTTTAATCATATGTATGTTTTCAATGAATCATCCCCATATTGTATGAAGGTCAGTAGCTAATATTCCTATATTTATGTACCATTTTTTTTATCTGTTCCAGTACATGCACTGTCATTCTTCAAAACACACCCACAGGCCCGCATTCATATCTTTGTGGGGACCGTCCATTCATTTCTATGGGCAAAACCCTAATCCCAGCAATGACAACCTTAACCCCACCCAGCCCTAACCTTAACTACAAGTAACCCAACAAAATACAAGGCTTATGGTCCCCAGAACGTCAAAATAACAGGTTTTTATTACTTTGCGTGGAATATTTGGTCCCCTTAATATAATATAAACATAATCCACACACACACAAAACCAAATGAAGAAGAAGACAGAATATGATTGATTAAACATTCTACTCTCTATTCATTTCAGCTCTGTTTTCTTCTGGAATTTAGAACACCAGAAGCAGCAGTGAAAGGAGGACTAGAACATTCCTATCCTTCTGAAAATGCAGGGCACAGTGTTTTACCTTCATTCTCTTTCCCAGCTCAAGCCTTTTACTGGAAGCCAATTGTAAAGCCTGGCCATCGATCAAGGGATGTGCTGAGATCGGCATACTCCTGACCAGTAAGAGGGGCAGGGGTTGGTTTGGCAGTGCACAGAGAGGTGTGTCCGGCCCCCGGGGTAGGGGGGGCTGGCCTGACCACACCTGCATTGCCTATGTAGTCTGGGGAGAGTCACACATAATCACTGTGTCCTGTCCTCTGCGCCCAGCTTCACTCCATTATGCTTTTTGTTTCCTGCTCAGCAGCGGCAAAGCAAATCACGGTAGCTGATCCCCCAACCCCCCCCCCCGCTGCCCTTCCCCCCGTCACTGCCATCTAATTCCCTGTGAGATTTCCAGCCGGCAGGAGCTCCTTTCACCCCTCTGCTGTGAGAGCCGGAGTGGAAGTGCCAGGGGACCGACTCCATTCGCACGCTCCAGACGGTCCAAACTGCCTCGCTGCCCTTTATTCTCCTTTACACTACCTGCCACAGGGGCGGCGAGTCGTGGCCAGAACCAGAACCAGAATTACGCAAAGAAACAGCTATTAGAGATATTAAGAATATAAGAAAAACAACAACAAATAAAACAATAAAGCAACAAGCAAACAAACAAATAAATAATGTCAAAAAGTTTGATTCACATATAAAAAAGGAATACTTAAAAAATACCCTGGAGACTTAAAGGTCCCAGTTCAGTGGATGTTACACTAACTTTTCACATGCCTTTGCACACACACAGCCACTCCTCTTTGGGAGGGGGGTGCAGGCTTGTGGAGGCCACCCATTACAGGAAGAGGACAGAGAGCCCAAAGGCTGAGGGACAAATCAAATCAGACCCTGCTTGACCTTGGGTTTCAGGGTGAGGTGATAGGGCTCTGCTTTTTATGACCACACAACATGACCTAAGGACTTCAAGTGTCCATTTTTGACATCAAAGAAAAGCAGCTCATTATGATGTTTGCTAGCATGTAGCTACTTGTACAGCCCAAAAAAATGGTCTGACCTGTCGGGCGTCGGTGCCTTCTGTGGCTACCATATTACTTAGGGATGCAGAATGATGATCCTGGTTTGAAACACGGGTTTCATTCCCTTAAGTACATTTTGGCCATTTTGCTAACTGGCATTCTGGAAAGGATCCAGCAAATGCAAAATGTAGATAAAGTAGTATGAGAATGACAGGCACCTGAAATGAGAACCCAAAAAGCCAAAAGAATTAAATGAAATGATCAGTCTTTCCAAGGTATGATGATTCTTCGGGGGGCTGTAGACTGAGGACCAGCAGCCCACTGCAGAGAGACCTGGGGGAAGGGACCACAGTGCCCTAATATGCATTTTCAAAAATTAACATTCATTTCATGAATGCATGTTATTTTAAATCATTTGCATAACATTTTTGGAAGTTTTTGTTCCAATTAATTTTACTTAACTACCAATTTAAAGTAATATTACTTTAAATACTAATTTATTATATAATGTATGTAATGTAAGCCCTGAATTACTCATATGATCATGTTTTAATGGTGGGGGATCCCAAGCTCCGGTCTATTTTCATCTGGGCGTCCCTAGTTTAAGAGGAACCGCTGAAAGAATGTAGAGACATACTAGGACAGGCTAGTAATGTTAAACGTCACCAGTGCTTCAGAAAACCTGAAGGAGACACCTGAATGGGCACAATCTTGAACATAAGGTCCCTTCTGGTGACGCATCCCAAATGAACCCTGACCAACGTCCCCATAACCCAAACCATCAACCTCCCTGAACTTTGGGTTTTCATTCCACCATCAGATTTGCAAAAAGCCACCTGCAAATCATTCCCCCTCAGTCACATTACCTTGCTAAATAGCTTAGCTGATACTCAGAGAGCTTACACTGAAAACTGAATCCACGCGGAAGGCCAGAAAGTAGGCCTGATATGAAAAGTACGTTAGATACATTAATCCTGGATGGTCGGTGGGCGTGGCTGGTTTGTAAATAGCCCAGAAAAAACAGGAAGAGACAGAGTGGACAGGAATAGGTATAAAGATGTTACAATCCTATCCTATTTAAATAAAACTGGGAGATTTGCATGAATCAGTCATGAAAATCTATGTGCATTTTTCAGTGCGACCCCCTCCTTCCCTTCAAAAGACCAAAAAATTCAGGCAATAAAAAAATCGACGCTGAAATTAGTTCCACCCCACTATTTCACTCGAAATGCATTAAGGATGGATGTGGGGATTTATGCGCCGACGGAAAGCGAGCCGAGGTGGACGTCAGGTCGGACTGTCAGTCCGCAGTCAACGAGAGCAGAATAAGCAGAGCAGCTTCCCCTCGGACAGGACCGGGAACAGACGTGGGACGTCAGACGCCCCGTGTGGGAGATGCGTGGTGAGCCAGCACTTTTGGGAAGGATGGGAATTCTGAGCAGCCCGGTCCTGCGCACGCATCTCCTTGTGACATCACAAAGCCTGCCCAGGCTGCGGCAGAGCGGCTGCGATGGGCCGACCTGAGCGAAGGCACGGCCTCTGAAGTGGTCTGGAAAATGCCCTTCCCACGGGACAGCACCTAATTCGATAAGGCAGGAAATCACCTCCACAATAAGGTCACCCATCCCTCCAGAACGACCCAGGCTCATCTCCCATTCCCTGATCCTACGTACTGGAATGTTGAATTCTAGCATCCAGATCCGTTATGTAAATCTTTCCCATAATAAAATCTGATTTGAGATTAAAGAACAGCTTTATAAATAAGCATAACCTCAACAGTATACATCCCCACCCCCTTCCATTAATTTCCCAGTAATGCTAGTTAAACTGATTGGCCTATAGTTTGCTTGATTACTTCTATCCCCTTTTT
>JAODKC010000088.1:403327-416820 GCA_026777985.1 Mormyrops attenuatus
AGTCTAGCCACCCGATCCGTTCTGAAACTCTTACCCATCAAACAATCAGATTTGAGATAAAAGCCCAGCTTGATAAACAAGCAGAACCTCCACCGTATACACCCCCCCCCCCCCTCCGCCCACCCCCGCCTGCCCCAGCACATGGCCATTACCGAGAGCGATCCATTTTCCTTTGGTTGCACAATGTCCCACACGCCCGTGTCCCACCCCCACAGCCGTGCACTGCTGTGTCATCAGCGAGCTGGTCCCAGACAGCATTAAAATGTGCTGCCGATCTAATTTATTATACAGCAAAGCAAAGGAAAAAAAACAAACTGGGGAGGGGCAGCTCTATAAAACCCACTCACTGATCACCCTCCCCCCGCACACCATCCCACTCATTGATCACCCCCACACACACCAGCGCCATTTAACAGCCCCTCCCCCTGTTCATTCAGCAGTACAGCTACAGATGTGCAGAAGACGATTGTTTTCCAAATGGATGCTGCCTACCCAGTGAGCCCAGTCCGGAGGTGGACACCGGGTCTTTCTCCAGACACTATGCTCTTCATCTGATACTGAGCACCTGCCTGATTGGGCTCAAATCCAAAGATCCCGCTTCAGGGATCCACAGCAAAGAAGGGGGGAAGGTAAAGAGTGTCCACTAAATGAAGGCTGAGATAAAGGGTCCCTGGTAGCAGCTGACGTGTGTAGCCTATGGAACGGGCCTTGTGTTAGGCCCCGGAGTCCGGCGGTGGGACGTTCTTTCACAGTCAGGTTTTAAAGCAACGAAAGATGAGAAAACTGTCTATCTGGCGCAAGAGGCCATTACAACATTGCACCTAAACGGACTGTGCCTCCAAACAGCTGACTAAGTATCCCGCACGTATGTGCACAAAAGAATATGCTCACAAACGTGCTCATGCACGCACACACACGTGTACACACACGCACGTACAATCATGACTTCACAGCCTTACACCTCTTTCTACTGCACTTTCTATTTGGCCCAGACAGCTCTGAAAGCTGAACCCCCCCCCCCCAGCACCTCCCACTGGGGGAGCTGGGACTGCAACGCTGCATTTCTCCTCCTCCTCCTCCTCCTCCTCCTCCTCTTTCCCCCCCGGCCAGCTCTCCCACCCATCCACACCATGACAAACTGCAGCCGTAGTCAGGTTTCACTAGTGCTGCAAGCTCAGAGAACGGAGGAGAGAAAGTGAGAGAGAGAGCAGGGATAGAGCAAGAGAGAGAGGGAGAGAGAACGGGAGAGGGGGAGAGAGCAAGGGAGAGAGAGGGGGAGAGAGAGCAGGGATAGAGCAAGAGAGAGAGGGAGAGAGAAAGGGAGAGGGGGAGAGAGCAAGAGAGAGAGAGGGGGAGAGAGAAAGTGCTGGTGGAGAGCTGGGCGGGGGGGTGCAGGAGAAAAAGGACATCTTTACACTCGGCGCACATGTTCCCTGTAGAAGCCTTTCCTGTCAGCTTCCTGATTTCAATTCCAGAGTTACAGCATGTTTGGTTCACCTCACCTGCATGGGCAAAGCTAGTCTGGTCATGCAACCTTGGTCGGTAATGTCTATGAGACCTTGGCAGAGCGCAGCAGAGGACAAGCGGATATACAGAAATGCAGCCGCACATACAGTCACCCAGTGTTTCTTTAGGGGGTTGCTGTGGTCCCTGAAACAGACCCAGTGTCCAGGCCAGTCGGGCTGAAGTTTTCTGCCTATTCCCTAAATGCTTCCCAAGGTCACAGTGTTCATTGTCTAGGTGGGAGGTTTCTTAAAGCTGTCGGATGTGTTCTGCATGGGTGATAAAAAGGCATCGACAGCAGCCCACTCTGTCAGAGATTGAATCGCATGTGGAAGGACCGGCGTTCTGTTCCGTCAAGACTCAACACCAAAGACACGGAGAAGAAATTATGTTTGTTGAATGGGCCACTGGTACGTTCAATAAATAAAGCCGCCAGGTCACACCATCCACGGCCAAACGATGAAGACGAGGAGCGTAGGGCCAGCCCTACCGTCTACAACTAATGGCCGCGTCTCCTTGCAACAACACAACACAAATGAGAAGTGAATTTAACCATCTGGTCTGTCCCCATTTCCATCTACAGGCACCAGACTCAAACACCCGCTAGTCCCCAGATGTAACCTTCTTCCATGAATCTGCCTTGAAGACAGCGGTGTTGGAGAGAGTATGATTTGGGGGCGGGACACAACTTAATAATTTAAATACAAAGGTCTATTTATCGGGGGATGACTGAAGCCATATTAAATATTGGGGGGTAAACGTCCCCCCCCGATACCTACACCCTTGCAAGAAGACCAGGTCACTGACACACCTGCCTTTTCCATGCAATATACTCACATCTTTAGGAATACAGGACCCTCTGGGTAAGCAAACGGAACAACCCTCAGGTTGCAAGAGTAGCAAGAGTAACTCTCAGGAATCATAAAGATGACTTTCGATCAGAAATCTACAGTTTAAATATGTACAGAGCTCCAACTTGTGTCCCAAGAAAAGAGGTCTTCACTGATGGGGAGCACAAATACCCACTTTTATTCGGTATTTACACAAACATGTATATTAATATCTGTTGGTTGAGAAACTGAAATATTTTGTTGTTTCAAAAATTCTATCCAATCGTACATCCATTTTCCTTACCCTCTTGTCCTATGCAGCATTGTGGGAACCCGGAGCCTATCCCAGAAGCCACAGTTGCAAAGCAGGGAAAAAGCACCAACCCATGGCACAGCGCATGCACCATTTATACATACATTCACACTGAAAGACAATTTGGCAACTCGAATTCCCCGTAGCGCGTTTTTTGGAGGGTAAAGCAAAGAAAACCGATAGGGGGGGACAACATGAAAACTCCACCCACACAGACCCACGAGACTCGAACCATGGGCCGAGAGGCGCGAGGTAACAAGGGGGCGCCACCACAGCACCCCTTGGAACATTACGTAGTGGGTATTTACCCAGGTTCAAAGTGCTAGTAACACATTTTAGAGTGGTATTTGGCCAAATGCTTGGTGCTCTTACACTCCAAGTCTTGGACTTATCTTGGCTGCATCCACTTTGAACTCAATACCTGTTGAAACTCAGAACTGCAAAAGCCACCAGAAAGAGTGGGAGACTATTTATTTAAATGCAGCGCATGACTGCCTTTATCTGACAACTTACTGTTTTGTGCAAGATTCTCCCTTTCCGGTTTCCAGTTCTCTCAACCCAAACGAAACTGAATGTCTGTCATAAGGAGACGTCATATGGACACCTCTACTATGGAGCCCCACCCTCTCAGGCCCCGTTCGGACTGTGCCGTTCAGTCACGCATCAGAACATTACTGAGGTAATCTGTCATGCACTCGCATCCCAGGCACTGGTCTCCCGTGGCGCGGGCAGTGCTGAGGAAACTTGAAGGACACACGCTATGAGAGACACGAGGCCAGTTCTGGGAGGGATCCTCACATCCCTTAGCAGCTAGTCAGGCTGCGGCAGGCTGCTGCACTGAGGCTCTGACTGGCTGTTTCCTCCACGATGTGGTGCTTGTAGCACTGGGGATGTTTTTCCCAGCTCCATATTCCACAGGCCCACATCTCCCTACATTCACAGGATCATTCATTTTGCACACACTGTACAGTTCTTAACTGGTTGGCTTATGTACCCCAGCACTGAATGTCTCCCACCCCCACCCCCCCCTTTCCCAACACCTTCCACTGCAGATTTTTAGTCAGATAATAAAGACTTGCACAATGGACTGTTACACATCAACATTATGTTCCAAATACAGTATACTGCTGTACTACCTACATGCCAGGGCCAAACACAGCACATTTGTACTACCTACATCATAGTCACAAACAGAATACAGCTGTACTACCTACATCACAGGGCCAAACAGAATACAATTGTACTGCCTACATCATAGTCACAAACAGAATACAGCTGTACTACCTGCATCACAGTCCCAAACTCAATACTGTTGTACTACCTACATCATAGTCACAAACAGAATACAGCTGTACTACCTACATTACAGGGCCGAACAGAATACAATTGTACTGCCTACATCACAGTCCCAAACACAATACAGCTGTACTACCTGCATCACAGTCCCAAAAAGAATACACCTGTACTACCTACATCACAGGCCCAACACAATACTGTTGTACTACAGTACCTACATCACAGGCCCAAACACAATACTGTTGTACTACAGTACCTACATCACAGGCCCAAACACAATACTGTTGTACTACAGTATCTACATCACTCGGGCAAATTCCTTTATATTCATTATTCCTGAACATAAAAGGTGCTGATAACATACTACATCAAAAGACTCATTAACATATATTGATCATCTACCTTTTTATATCAGATCAGAATGCCGACTTTTAATACAATAATGAATAATAATGAATTCATTTAATCTAATTTTAGCCAACTTTGACATACGATGTGTGGAAACTCCATGAATCATTCATCCTTGGCAGATTTAAAAGCTATTCCCACAATGAGAGTATAGGAGGAGTGTGGATTTGATCTCTCATTACAGTAAGTCCCATTTACACACTCTTCATTACCTACCCACAACCCACCACTAAAAAATGCAGAAGGCAACAACAATCCCAGGTATCAGAAGCCGATTCAATCGGTAATCAAGACTGCAAGTCTACACGTTGGGGAACGGACAGAGAATGAAGAAGAGTGACTTTCAAGAATTTAATCTGCTGCTCTGTTTTTCCTTCACTGTTGTAAAATAAAAGGGAAACCTGCACAGCGAGGATCAAAATGGCAGCATGGTATATAATCTGGGTAAGGGTGTAGCATCATATGTGAGGGGGTAGCTGCAAAATTCTAGGTCTTTGCATCTCTTGTACTCACTAGGTTTTAAATTTCCACTAAATTTCCAGTGAGGCAAGATGTCTAGGTAACGCAGAATATGCTCGGTGACATCATGTGCTTGTTATATGCTGATTAGCTGATGAAAATGCGACCAAGTTAATCACTTTTTGTTATTCTGCTTTCTTTGTATAATGCTATGACACAATGACAAAAAAGAACATCCCAAGAACCTGTCAAACTATCCCACAAAGTGTTCACTGGACAGCACTGGAGCCACACTGCAGGTGTGAGGAGAATCGCAGCGTCTGAGTCTCCAAGGGCCAATTTGCGTTGCGTGTTGATACAGAGGGTTTAGTTATATATACGCGACATGTGCACTGCCCATGTTACACAGACCCTGACTCAGGACCCACACGCAGCAGGCCGTGTGAGTGACACATGCTTTAGAAGCCATCCAATCAGAAGGCGGCTCTTTCCCCTGATCACTCTCCACTGGCCTGCCAAGGCGCAGTCTCCTGAGGACGCACTGTTCCAGAGCCAATGCAGCCACTGTTTTCCTGCGATGTGCTGCATTAAGATACTGCCACAAGGAGAGGGGGGGCAGGGGGGAAGCAATTTAAGACATGCATTTAGAATCGCCTCAATATCCCATCCTTTGCACTGAGCCGATCCCAGCTTCACAAAGGGTGATGGAGATCTTTAAGACAACGCTGCAGAACTAGGTGAAGGTCAAAAGGCACATAAACCGAGAGACTACGGTACCCCAGAAGCCAACGTATCAGAGAAAACAAAAAATATGAATCTGATATCCACTAATCATCTTTGCTTCAGATCATTCACTCTGCTTACAGACAATCCCCTGTTATCAGAAAGCCTCTTATTGGGCAAACAAACCTAGATGCTTGTCGCCTGACACTGTATACTTCTAAGTACCATAAAATAAATTCAATGAACCAGTGCTTTGTCCACAGTGACCTGATTTTACCAAGATGGATTAAGAGCTCTGTGACATTCCTTTACAATCGCAGCAAAGGATGGTCTAAAAAATCAACGATTCAGGATTATACCTCGACACCCACAGAGACAAACAACATAGAAACATAAATAAACTATGCTCTTAATAGAATAATTGAGATAGCCCCCCTGCCCTTCATTTCCGTCTTCACTGCAGGGGCAGTTTCTTTCATTTTTACTGTTCCTGTTGGGTGGGGCACTAACTGTCAAGAGGAAGACTGAAGTGGCTGGCATGTGAAGACACAGTTGAGGAGGAACTCACTTGCTTATCTGCATAGAATGGGTCAATGTCCTCCAGCGGCACAGTCACCATGCCCGGAGGAATGTCCCCGTAGATGTAGGGCAAGCTACGGCCAGCCTCCAGGTCGGTGTTGGGGCGGTCTTTGTTGTCATCATCGTCGTCGCGATGACTGCTATCAGACTTTGGCGGCTTCTTCTTCTTCTGTTCATTAATGCGCTTCTCGATATTAGCCAAAGTTTCTGGGGTGAACCTCTTGAAGCTCTCAGGTCCTGGCGGTGCGAGAATGGGTGCAGCCATGTTTTCATCCTGCAGCAACTTCCTCTTTAGTTATGTACCATCCAGGACAGCCGGCTCTAGGAGGAGAAGCAGAGAGCAGCAGCAGCTCTGTCAATTTCATGTCAAACTGGAAGTTATTAAGAAAGGTAGACAACAACACCAAAAACAACAATGATCCATTTTCCTTTACAGAATCTGGAACAGAGTTAGTCTGGAGCCTACTTGAGGAGGAAGGGGACACACTGAACACAGAACCACTCTAGAGGTGGATAGTTCAGGTGCAGAAACTAAAAATCCAGACCAAGACTTTGTTTCAACCATCCAGTTGAGTACTCTTGTGACTGTGACTCTTTATGCTCAACTTTTACTTTCTGGACCTTACTTATCCACCCCCCGCACCCTAATAATAATAATAATAATAATAATAATAATAATAATAATAATAATAATAATAAAAACAGACCCATCATAGGTGGAAAAACATACAAAGCATAGTTATAAGTCATAACTTAATAAGAGAAGGCTGACTGTGTTTACTAATAGAAAATCTACCATGCAGAAATCAAAGAAACAAACATGCTAAATAAACAATGTCTGCTTCCCCCTCATGACAGGTCACCCATGTGTTTTAGATCATCGTCCTTAGAAAGTAGACTGTTCTGTGCTGTGGGCTTTTTCTTCAAGAGCATCATTTTCAGAGAACGCCCTTCTGCTGAACGGCACGTTCCTCTTCCGTCTCTGTTTCTTTGACCCTATGGCTTGTCATGTGGTTAAAGCACTGCCCATCTCCAGTAGTGATGGAATAATGGAACACTGTCTAGCAAACCAGACCAAGTCTCAAGTAGAAGTTTAGCAACCAACTGAAGCCAAATGCACACACATACACACATATTCAGTTTATATATTCCAGTGATAATTGTCACGGGCATAACCCTAATCCTAATTATGATAACCCTTTCCCCGACCCAGCCCTATCCTTAAACACAAGTAACCAAACAAAATACAAATTGTTTTTTGATTACATTCACAGATTTTTATGAAATTGAGGTTTTCATTGTAGGGACCTGAAACATGTCCCCCAAGCTAAAAAAAAAGCCGCCCCCACACATTTGGTCCCCACAATTTGTTAATTACAACCCCCCACCCACCAAACAGACATGCATACCAACAAACAAGGAATGCAGATAAACTGTTACTTGTCTACTACTATTACTGCCACTAATAATACTTATACCACTTAAAATACTGTTATTAATAAAAACAAAAATGACTAAGTAATGCATAATCATTAATAATGACACAAGCTGCAAACAAATGTAACTTTTTGCAACGTATATAATGACACAAAGATGACCATTCCAAGGACTGTCTGCAGTAACGTATTGCAGGAGCCTACCATGGAAAATAAAAGTGGATAAATGGATGAACGCCACACAGTAATTAAGTAATTAACAGCCACTCAAATCGACTTCTAGCGTAATATCTCATACCTGACATACGTAATCCATTGAAGAGACACCGGCAAAATTATACATTTTCATATTCATTTCAATCAATAATACTATCCATTCACTGAAGCAATGGTCCGATTTAAAATTACAACGTGACTGTTGACCAGAGTATTCTGGGACATGCTATTCACTTGAAAATAAAGCTATTTTCAAGAGAAATTCTTTGTTGTATTTGTGTCATTTACATTCAATGTGTTTAAAATGGACATTATATAGATAAGAGAAAAATAACGTTCATCATCTACGGTACATGACATCATTAAAAGATTCGGAGAATCCGGAGAAACTGGTTGAAAACCAATATTGGATAGCTGTGATCGTCGGGTCCTCAGGCAGCACAGTATTAAAAACAGACACGATTCTATAGTGGAAATCACTGCACGGGCTCAGAAGCACAAACCATTGTCTGTGAACACAGTTCATCGCTTCATCCACAAATGCAGGATGAAGCTCTATCGTGCAAAAAAGAAACCATGATCCAGAGATGCCGTCACCTTCCCTGGGCCCGAGCTCATTTAAGATGGACTGAGGCAAATTGGAAAACTGTCCTGTGGGCTGATGAATCAAAATTTCAGATTCTTTTTGGAAATCATGGACGCGGCATCTTCTGGGCTAAAGAGAAGAGGGACCATCCAGCTTGTTATCAGCAGACAGTCCAAAAGCCAGCATCTATGATGGTATGGGGGTGCATTAGTGGCCATGGCTTGAGTAGCTTGCACATCTGGGAAGGCACCATTAATGCTGAATGATATATTCAGGTTGTGGAGCAACATTTTGAGAGAAGGCCTTGTCTATTTCAGCAAGACAATATTTCACTTTCAAAACTCCATCAACTGGTCTCCTCAGTTCCCAAACTTTTATAATGCTGTTAAAAGAAGAGAAGATGCAACACAGTCCCAAACACGCCCAGGTTCCAACTTTTTTGAATCATGTTGCTGGCATCAAATTCAAATTGAGCATATATTTGATATAATACAATAACATTTCTCAATTTCCACATTTGTCTTTGTTCTATTTTCAATTAAATATGGGTTTATATGATTTGTAAATCATTGCATTGTTTTAATTTACTTTTTTGGAAACTGGGTTGTATAATAGACCTGAAAAATACATATAAACCCAAACATATCTGCTTATTTATAAAATCCATTAGTAAAAATTGACTCCTCAAAAATGATGGGCCTATGTAAAATGTAAAGAATACATTTAGCTATATTACAGCCTATGCCAAAGCTTCAAAAACGTTGAGCGCATTTTATAATTTATTACTAAAATTAGCTTTTAAAATGTAAAAATCACTTAATATCTTGCCTGGTTTCATGTCTTAATTGTATTTCCAAGTGATTTACTCAAAAACTGTGTTCCCTCGAAGGCCCTTTTCACACATCTCCTGGGTGCCTGGCGGAGAGATACGGGGTAATCCAGTCCTATATCCAGCTCCTGAAGGCCAAAAAGACTCCATGAGCCCAAAGACACGGCCAGGAGTGCCTGTGTCCTGTTTTGCACACCCCAGTGAAGAGCTCGCCCTTTTCCATCTGGTGCACTAATGCATTCCCAGTTGGGTATGCTGGAAAAGGCTCCACATGAGGTTATTTAATATGCCGCCAATCTTTTCTTTTTCCAAAGAAATTCAAGCATATTCTCCAAATTAGTATTCAGTATTTTTCCACAATACGTTAAGCAGTAATACAAACAAAAAAAAGAGTACAGGTGATTATACCAGAGGAGCCACTGCAGAGATACCTACATTGACAAGCTCATCCTCTTACTATCATCACGCCCCTGCCATGTACACTGACTCCAGGAAAAATGCTCAGGTAGAAAGGTAGAAGGCAGCTGGGAGATGTGAATGGAATATGCCTGCCTCGCTCACCCCACGCTGGCCTTTGGGAGCACAAAGCCAAGTTTCTCCTCCATTTTAAATGCATATAGAAAGAGGCATTACAGCAAGAGGGATCTCAGACATACCTGATGCAGGAGAACTCAAGACCTTTTCAAGGACGATCTCACGAATGTTTGATTCTTGCACCTCCCCCTAAACCCCTGACGTCTTGTGTAACATGACCCTATTCTCTCAGTGATCACAGCCCCAGGTACACACAGGAACCATATCCATATACAAATCGCACGAGTCCCCCCTCCCCAGCCCGTGTGGAGAACATTCCAGTACTGCCGTCAAAGCATAGCTGCGTGTTCCAGCAAAACATCTGAAGAAGGACCCGGCAAAAAGAAAATAAACACCATAAATGACTCTCTGACAGGAGAAACAAATGCTCTCTGTAGCAACGATGCAGCAAGGTAATATTCTTAAAAGGACTTCTATTTTAAAAAGTACTGTAGTCAACATCCCTGGTCAGCTGACGTCTCCTGTGTTCCGTCCTCTTTGTGTGTCTTTCAACCGTCATGATTGACACACTAGGCTAAACCTCAAATTCACCCTGTGGTAGAGTTCTGAAACATGCTCCTTTAAAAAAATCAAGACTGAAAAATAAAAGGTCAGACTATAAAATAAATACATTATTATTATTATTATTGTTGTTGTTGTAGTTGTTGTTATTATTATTATATTCTGCCAAAAGAGCATTTCTGTGCATAGTCACCAAAAACATCTCACGTCCCATGAAGAAATCTTGCCGTACCTTGTTAACTGTTTTACTTAATTATATTACACATCGCAAATAATCAAACAAACAAATAAATAAATAAATATAAATGCTATTTAAAAGCACATATCGGTCTCTGTTTAGAAAAATTGCCATTTCTACTTGAAGAAAAAATTATTATTCATCTCACATGGTATTACACATGTAACAAATTCAACTTATCCGAACTTTCTATACAATCCATATTCTGTGCAAAGCTGTAGTATTAGTGTGATATACAGGTAAAAAGCCAATAAATGTAACGAGTGAACCGTTAATTTAAAAAGCAATAAAATTGTTATTACTACAGCTTAATATTTCGTACAAAACATACTGTATAGTAGGCTGTAGGCCTATACAATCCCCGATAAGGGACCCTACGCCACTTAATATAATAAAGGGTCGTTTTCCTGCAGTGATGTAGGCATAAGCACACTGCAGCCAACTTTAAGTGCAGACTTAGGATCTTTCTAAAATGATTACTTTTAAACAATCAGTAGCCGGAAAAAACAGCGCATATCTAATCCATAAATGAACGACTTCCGGCGTCCCGTTACATACCGACGTCACACTTATTTCATACCTCTAGGTGCTGCTTCCATGATTACCCCATGACCCGCCAATAGCCAAATTTCACGCCGTCACATAGTACATGAGAAGTCTTGGGATACCTTTTAAGTGACGTCTTTGTCCTATGCAGATAAGTCCGAAAGAATAATATTGGACAGCTGTAAAATATTGTTTTCGCCGCCACTAACAACGCTCAGCATCCTTTTTTGTGTTTAATGTACCCCCCTTTCCGCGATTGTGCGCCTCTAAGGATCCATAATCTATTGATTTGGAGTTTATACCCTTATTTCAAGCGCTAATTCAGCGATGTCAGCAAAAAGAAGCAGTGTCGATAGCATACAGCTGCTGATCACACAGACATCCCCCTGCGTCCTAACGCTCGATGGCCATCAACTCGTCCCCCCCCCCCCCCCACCCCACAAAAAAAATAATAATCATTTTACAAAAGACCCTGAGCAGCCGTATTCCACAATGGTTTTAAGAACTGTTCCCTAAAAACAAGATCAGTCATTTTTAAGTCTTAACCAGAAAACATGACAGGGCAAAATATAAGTGTCGGTGTAACTGAGGTTTGTTCAAGGTGAATCATAAGCACGGAAAGCAACGTGCTACCTCTCCTGCAACACCAGCACCCACCACTATCACGATGCCGAATTTTGCAGCATTTAAAAAGCTACTCGTGACGAAACTAAAGCATGCACTTTCAAAGCAAAATTTGGATTATTTTTTTTTTATTTTATTAAAGCATCATGTTAGTTTTAAAGCTTACTGAGCTCTCGGAAGTACGCGCAGACGTGGAGTGAATACTTACTTTTAGCTCAAAAGTAGATAAATGCACTGCAGCTCAAGCCCATCTCCTGAGCACATTTTCCAAGACAGTAACGGTGGCAATCCGGTGGCCGTCGCCGAAGGCAGTCTCGGGTGCGTCACCGGTACGAAGGTGCGAGCTTAATCCAGAGGGACCCGGCCTGTTAGCGCCGGGGAAGCCGCAGCTCGCCGCCGTGTCAAACGGACGCTGTCCATTTCAGGACCACTCCGAAGAACGGATCACCACCCGTTATGCAAAATCGGGGGAGACAACCGAGTACGAAAGAGAATTACGGCGCAGGGCGGTATAGACAGAGGCGCGGCGACCGATAGCGGAATCAGAAGCCAAGTAACTGACCGCTCTAGCACGGAGGTGACACCATCCTGATGGACGAGGGGCACGACGCGGCGGGCCACCGACACTCACATATACCGCCTGGCCAGAAGGACACTGCCGGCATTTGCTATCCCGTTTGTCTTACAACAAAGATCACATTACTGATCGCTATAACCATATGCGCAATCAGATTCTAATAAAGTACATGAAGACTTTCTTCCCAAACGAATGTAAAGCAGTCGAATTAAGACATTAGAAACTGGCGACCTAATTCCCTAAAGATGTTGCGTCAGAATTTTAACTTGATTCCCGGAAATTTGTGGTGTTTGTGTATAATACATGAGTGTGGGCACAGCTTATATAACAACCACATAGGCTATATGAACACGTAGCGCTGTTAACTTAAAACAGTCACATCACAGCAGACAGCTTTCCAACATGAAAGAAATGCCTTACAAAAGTAATGTTAATAGCCGCAAGTAGTACGACTTCTGAGTTCACAGAGACGATAAATGCGGAATTAATGATAATAATAATATTAATAAAATCTCACTTGTTGTTATTACTCTGCATTAAGACAGGTATCGATTACTATATACTTCACGTCTAAAGCAAAGAGCGGCCTTTTTAATTAACGACAAAAAACATAATCCAGTACCACCTCTTTACATTTATCCATCTGGCAGTTACAGAGAACATCATATTACATTGATATTATTTTAAAACAATTCACAAAAGGACATCATATTCGCTAATTACTGTACATTTAAAGTTCTCACTGGAAATTGAATCATTTTTTTCTTCATTTCACGTAAGACGCTCCTGGCCGGTATACGCGAAGATTTCATGCAAACGTCTTCTCCACCGTGCGGGCCACAGGCTCTAAAAATACTGCAGTGGGGGGATTCTGCATGCCGGAGATTACACGTCCAACTTAAACCATATGTCGAAAAAGCACAATTAAATACGATATGCGTCATGAATAAACACACTGCGCAAAAAGGAAACGCCAATTTCTGCGATTCAGACCAACTGGCACATTTTCCAAACCTAAATTTTATTGAAGTGCTCGTACCACACCCGTAAAGTGTAGGCTACCTACTTTTTCCTTAACATTATACCCAATAAGCTTGATAACTGTATAGCGACTTTTCAAAAAGATGCCCGTTCATATGAGATTCACAATGGATCCGTTTTGCACCAGATAGCGCTTTCTTGCAATACAGCCTTAATAAGTATAGCGAGGTAATGACTGGGCAGACTGGGGAGAC
>JAODKC010000088.1:436798-451708 GCA_026777985.1 Mormyrops attenuatus
ATTCTGCATTTCTTTGACCTGGCTGCCACTAACAGCTGGATTGAGTACAGGGTAGATCATGAGATGAATGGGAGACTGGAGAAGGATAGGCTGCAGGATTTTGAGTTCAAACTGCTGCTGACTGAAGATCTTATTGCCCAAGCCCAGTGGGGACGAGGTCAAGAGTTTGATGAGGTGGTCAGTGATGTCAGCACTGATGATGAGTACACTCCCCCTATGGTGTTTTTCAGCCACCTGGGCCTCCAATCCGCGACACCCCTCCTCCTGGCCAAACAGCACCGTCTCGCGGCCATGAAGCGCCACCTCCGCTGCCTCACCCAGGCACTTCTGGAGGTTGCGCTCCTTCTCCCAGCTGGCCAACTCACCAGACAGTTGCTCCAGGTCCTGCTCCATGGACTCCCAAAGTCACTCTCAGTCGTGATGGTCCCACTCTCGTTCCTTCTCAAGCTCATGGCGCTCTTTAGCGAGCTGGCCCTCCCACCAGTGGTACGCCTCTTCCCGCTCCAACAGAACAGCCTCCGCCTGCTGCCTCTGCTGGTCGTGCTCACAGCTGGAGTCGCGCCGTGGCTTCTCGTCACTGATGAGTGGGGAGCCCTTGACGGCCATCGATAGGCTGGAGTCCAGTGTGGTGCCCGCCCTCCTTCGTCACCGACGTCGTCTCTGCCGAGGTTTTGGCAGGCAGGCAGGCAGGAGCAGCTTCAGGTCGCGCTGCGCAGGTCCGGTGCGTCGTAGATGGAGCGAATGGTGCCTCTCTTTCCCTAGCGTCCCCTGTTCATCTGCTGGAGGCTCCAGTGTGAGCTTACGGGCAGTGGCAAGTCCGGTATCCTGCTTTCCCACAACACCAGCAGACGAGCTTCGCATCTCTCCTGGGCTGTTGTCGCTTCTCTGCCGCATTGAGGTCCGTCAGGCTGGAACAAGCTTGCCAGACGATGGTGATTAGTGCCCATGGCTATTCATGTATGGTACAGTAATAACCTTGACCTCATTGCTTACTGCATCCCTCGAGCTGCAAGCATAGTCTGCCAACGCACAGCATGCCTGGTGATGGATAGCCACACAGACCAATCAGTGTTGCCTGCTGTTCCGCCATGCCTATTTATTGAGCGTGACTATTAATAATCCCGACTATGTATCTGCACTGGATATCACCGGCACGCCACCCACCTTGTACGCAGAGCCTGCATGTTCATTATAGCTGAACAAAACAGCTAAAAGCGGCCCTGGGGACCAAATTGTTTGTCCATTATAAGCAAAATTCTGTTATATGCGAGTCCTCTATATCCAACGCTTTTTCTGCATGTTCGTAAAGGCGCACGGCCAGGACCAGCGGACCTCGTCCATTATAGATGATATTCCGTTATAAGCGAGTCCACTACAAGGGGATTATACTGTAGTTAAATTTGTTGCTATTTGCTTTTTGAAAAAAGTTTCTAGGGTAGTCGAAAGGTTGCTAAGTTGGCAACACTAGTCAGGACGCTGAGCGTGGGCTGTAGTGGAATGCATTGTTTTGATTGGTACATCACTTTTACTTGATTGCTTATGCCTAATTCAATGTGGCGGCATTGGAGATTTTGCTGGAATTAGAAAAATGTTTAATATTGTAGAACAAATGAATGTTGCTGAAGATATAAGTGAATTCAGGAAAAATTTGAACGGTTGTCAAATGAAGTTGCATTGGCCACAGTTTGTTCTGACTGTGAAATCAAAGAAACTGTTTTTACAAATATTGAGGAGCTTTTGCAAAGTAGCAGGCAATAAACTGTGAGCTATGAGATTTGTCTTATGAAGTTCCGCCTGAGTCAATTGAACATATATATTTTAAACTTTTCCAAGCACTCATGTGCATCACCTGTCCCAAGTTTCTGTCATCTGTTTAACTTATTGGTCATTGCTCAATTGCTCTATGCTGCAACCACTAGAGGTCTGTCTCTCTGAAGTATTTAACTAATCAATAAAGCCCTCTGTATTTTGATGGCTAAAACCGAAGTTTAAGTTTCAAGGCACTTGTCTTGTCATCAGCATTTAAATAAATAAATGAGTACATAATTAAATACATGAAGAAACAAATAAGAAAATACATATATTCCTTGTTAAAATCAATCAATTTTACTTGATTATTTCATGCTATTTTTATTTATCAGCACATAATAATGTATATTTTATTTATTTATTTATTCATAGATTTATATATTTATTTATTTTCCCACATATGTATTTATTTATGTATAAAATTATTTATTGCATTTATTTATTTGACTGAAATCTCCCTCCATAGTAGATATATTCATGTTCTTAAATAAATATTGTATGCCTCAACAACTAAATAAGTTAACAATTTTAAGGACAATTTAAGTTGTCTTTAAATAGACAACCTGTTCAATCTATATTGTTAAACAACTGCTCTGTCATGTTGTCAGGTCATGTTGAAGTTTCATCACGCTGGTGAAGGTGAATTACCTTCAAGCGAAGAAGTACATTAGACTGCAAGATGGATTCACATTTGAGGAGTTTCTAAAAGAAGGTATGTTTGAATCTAATTAAACATTAGCTAATGTTTCTTCTGATTTAAAAAGTTAATTTTATTGACATGCTCATAACCAATTTTCTCTTGGTTTAGTTTACAGTAAACGATGCAGTTCAATTCTTGGATGACGTGGAAGAATAATTAAAGGTTAGGTGGGATGGGTGGATAATGGGATTGTTGTTTTGTCTTAGGCCTTAGGCAAGAAGGTGTTGTTGCATTATGGGATTGCTGTTCTGTCCTGGGACTTAGGCCAGGAGATATTGCTTGTTCTTATGGACTCGTGAGAGGAAGTGTGCTGTAGAGCAAGCTGACCTGGCATGAGTTAGCAATGGGGATGCATCTGGTAGCTGACTAAGGGAACCTTGGGGTTTGTGAGGGAAGGCTGTCATGATAAACAGTGAACAGCGCATGAGCGCCTGGGAGGGGAGAACCCTGCTATTATCCTGTTTGATATAGTTTGAGTTAATATTAAGAAGTACTTAAGGTACAAGTGCATAACCAGGTACAAGTGCATAACCATTGTCAGTACAAACAACATGTAACAATAGAACAATAGTTAATTAATCAGTCATGCCATCATTATGTATGCACTTTGTAAGCAAGAGTGGAGGTCGTGAGAAGAGGAAATCCAAGATTGGACTGGCTATACGGTGACCAATTATGCTGAAGAAGATCTTGTAAGGGGGTGGCTTTTGAAAATATATAACGGGGCACTTTTTTTGGGGAGGTGTGCAAGCACCTGGGTTATGCGAAGTACTCTGTCACACTAATTTGCATCATCTAATAAAGAAGATTTTACTAACTAAAATAACTTATTATTTTTCTGTCTAGAGCTCAAATATATGAGGGTTGTTCTGAAATCATTTTTTTTCTTCCACAGCAGATACTAATGTGGAGGAAGATATTTTTTTTTAGGTTACTCTTTTATTGGTAGCCATGGCTCCAAAAAAATCAGCACCAAAAGTGGTAAAGCGCAGAGTTAAAAAAAATAAATTGTTGAAAAATTTACACATTGTTTGGATACACTTATTTTCTTACTTTACAAATTACTGTTTTGATACATTTGTTTTGATGTGTTTAGTATATGCTCTTCTTGTTTTATCCTGTTCGTTTTGTGTATAAATGCTAAAAAAAACATATTTAAGTCAAGTCACACCGGGGAAGCAAGAGCAGGGAGACGGAGGATCGGGAAATTACAGGGTTTAATCAGGAAGCAGCAACACAGAACAAGAAACTCCTACGCAACGTTAATGAACAAACAAACTTAAATGCGGACTTAGCTACAACAAACTAATGACAACAACAGAGAACAGCTGGTAAACACGGGGAATCCACACAAGGTTAAGGCGTGGGGACGTAGCACTCGAGATGATTGGACGAGAGGCACAACAATTTCGGTGTATTTTTTGGGGCCGGGAACCAATTCATTGGTTTTCCATTATTTCTTAGGGGGAAAAGTTGATCAGAACTTGAACTTTTTAGGATGTGAACCCAAGTTCTGAACCGATTAAGTTCGAGTTCTGAGGTACCACTATATATACCTTCGCCACTATCTGCGCCCGCGACCCTGGCCAGACGGTTCTTTACCCTCCAGGGTCTTTACTGCCAGGTAACCCTGGACAACGGACTACCTTACAGTCCATTATCAGAGCTACCAGTGGTCCCCCCGATTCCGCCAAAAGCTGCAGGGAAGAAGAAGCGGAAAAGCCGAAGACAGAAGGACGCGCCAGAGCTCTTCCTAGGGGCCATCTCGGTCTCCGCTGCCTGCCCTGCTGTGTGTCGGGAAGAGCCCCACCCGATTCTCAACTCGGCGGTATTCACTGAACCGGGATTCCCCACTGCTTCGCTGCCTGCGCCGACAGCTCGTCTGCCCGCCACTTCCCTGCCAGCGCAGGCAGCTCGCCCCTTTCTGGGGATGCGTCTGGCCTTTAAAGGGGCCAGGTTTATTGGGGATGCCACCCCGTGGGTCCCCAAGTTCCTGAAAAAGGCGGCAAACCCCGGCTCCACCCCCCGTGGTTCCTACACCGGTGGTTGATGCTCTGCCCTCCGTGGTTCCTGCACTGGCGGTTGATGCTCCAGCCCCCCGTGGTTCTTGTGCCAGCAGCTCCTGCTCTGCCCTCCGCGGTTCCTGTGCCAGCGGCTCCTGCTCCACCCCTGTGGTTCCTGTCCCGGCAGCTCCGGCTCCGCCCTCTGTGGTTCCTACTCCGGTCCCCCTGGTTCCTGCTCCAGTCCCCGATCCCCTGGACCCTGTACCTGTGCCCCCGGCCCCCCTCCCTGAGGAGGTCCCTGATCCCCCGGACCCTGCTCCCATGCTCCTGGCTCCTATGGCCCCAGTCCCCGTCCCCGAGGAGGTCCCTGATTGCCAGACCACCGGTCCTCCCTCCTTAGTGTAGTTGGAGGAGGAGCTCGAGTGGGACCCCTCGGGGATTTCCCTGACTGCACCCCTCTGGTGGGTTACCCCAGCCACCACTCCAGTGTGGCAGATCCCAGCCAGGACCTTGGCTCTCGGTGTCCCGAAAATGGAGAGGACACCTGCGCAGGGGTCGGGTTCCACCCGCCCTGCCCTCTGGCTCGCCTTCGGTCCCCCTGGCTTGCCTTTGGTCCCCCTGGCTCCTGCTTGACGGTCGCCTGCGGGTCTTCCAGCTCCTGCTTGGTGGTCGCCTGCAGTCCCCCTAGCTTCGGTTTGGCGGTCGCTTTCGGTTCCACCTGCGGTGCCTCGTCGGCCTGCTGCAGTCCCGTCTCCAACGCCTCGTTGGTCACCCGTCTGCGGGTCGTCGGTTGCCTGTGCCTTAGCCGGCTGTGGCTGTGCCTTGGCCGGCTGTGGCTGTGCCTTCGCCTGCTGCAGCTTCTGTGCCCTCCTCCCCTCCGCCAGTGTCCTCTTCGCCTTCCTCCTCGCCTCCTCTGCCAGTCCCTCCGCTTTCCTCCTCGCCGCCTTCAGCGTCCCCTCCAGCTCCTGCCTCGCGTTTGCTGAGGGTCCCTCCTGCTCTGGCCTCGCGCTCGCCTGCTGCCCCTGTGGCTTCTGCCTCTTACCCGCCAGACTTCCTTCAGCCCCCCGTTTCCCCCCGCCCTTTGCTTCCTTGCCCCCTGGTTTTGTGCCCCCTGTGTTTGCTCCCCGTCCCTCTGTTCCGCCTTTGTTCACTTCTGGTCCCTGTCCTCCAATCGTTGGTGTGCCCCCTGGTGTTGTTCCTCCGTTGTCCCCTTCCTTGGTGTTCAGTTCTGTGTTCCCGTCCTCGGTGTCCCTCTTCGTGTCTGCGTTTGTGCAGTTGTTGTCTGGTTTCTTGTCTTGTTTGTCCTTTGTGCAGTTGCTGTTCCCCGTGTTGCATTGATGTTCTTGATTTTGTTTCCCCAGGTCCTGTGATGTCCCCGGTTTTGCTCCCTCGGTTCCGTTAGGCACACCCAGAGTACGCGCCTTTGCGGGGGGGGTCCTGTCATGTCCCGCTCGTCCGCTTCCCCCATGTGCCACGCCCCCTCATCTACCTCGTGTGCAAGCCCCGTGTTTACCAGCTGTTTCCTGTTGCTGTCATTAGTCCAATGTATTTAAGTCTGTGTTAGGTATGCTTTCTCCAATCCGGTCATTAGCATCATCGTGGATGTTCTGCCTGTTTGCCAATCCTGCTTATCTTCCAAGGACTCCTGGAGTCCTGCCTTTACTTCCCTGGTCCGTACCCTGACGTACCGTGGCATTATCCTCCTTTTACATGGCACCATTTATATTTTTATTTTGTAATTGCTGATACTTTTTCTCCTCCTTTATCTTTATCATATTAATTTATCTACCATAAGTTTATCTTTTCCTTTTTATTAACTCATCATTCATAATTACTCACTATATTTTAACCTGCCTCCGGCATTTCCTCGTACAAATTTGAGATCCATGGTAACGTTTCCTCACTTCCTGTTTTTATTGTCAGTTCCTGTTTCTATTGTCTATTCCTTTATTAGTTACTTACTTATCTATTTATTTGTTTATTTATAATTGTCTTACATGTCTTTTGTCCCTTTATTTTACAGTTTGGGTGAGGGTGGCAATAGTGGTGGTTTGATATTATTTTTATTATGTAAAGCACTTTGTGTTGCATTTCGTTTGTAGGAAAAGTGCTATATAAATAAAGTGTGATTTATTGATTGATGTGAGATGCAATAAAAAAAATAGGCTGTTATGATCAAGTGCCAGTAAAAGAAACCTTTGTTTATGTGCCAATGTTAGAAACTATAAAATTTATGTGTTGAAATTCAAATGTTTGTTAATTGATCAGGGAATCTTCAGAAAGGCAGAGATCACATGATTATAAGGACTTCTGTGATGGAAGTTACCTCAGGGCTCATCCATTATATTCCAGACATTCCACTGCTTTGCAAATACAATTATACTGTTTTGATTTTGAAATGGTAAATTTCCTTGGATCCAAACCTGGGATATACAAGGTTGGGGCTCTTTATTTTGAATTAAGAAATCATCTACCCAAATTTAATTAAACTCTTATGATTATCCATTTGATAACAATTTTTATGATCAAAATCAGCCCATATTGGAGCCATCGGCATTCTAGAGACAGATGACATTGAAGTAATTTCCACAGGGAAAATGGATGGCACTCTATGTCAAGTAAATGGAGACATCTTGGGAATGCACTCAATCCTTAGCTTCTCTGAATGATTCAGTGGTCCGTACTACTGTTGTTTATGTTTCACTGATAAGGCAGCTGCCTAGATTATTTACAATGAGGATGACCCAAGGGTTGTTTTACATGATTGTGCATTCTGTCAACCCCATTGCCTTAGTTCAGATGCATCACTGTATGGCCTCAAAAGAAAGTAATCACTCAACAGTCTAAAATATTTTCATTTATGCCACAATTTCTCTTTAGATGTACTGCACTACATCCTAGAAAGGAGTTGCTCAATATGAAATGAAATTACTCTTTGAATATCTTGACAGTGACTTTATGTCACGGAGTGAATTGGTTTCCAGAATATATGCCTACGGTTATAGCTATTTAGAATGAAAGAATTGTCCTGCACAAGTGAATCTAGAGCACAAAGGAAATGGCTTAGGGCTTAACTCAATTCACGCACATTATCTTTTAAAAGAGTCTTTGGTGATATTGTGCCCAATGGACATGACACTGGCATTTGCTTCTTCTCTTACTTCAAATAGTGAACCTTGTATTTTAAATTAATATAATAGTGAGGCATTCACTGTTTACTAAGGTCATGGGACTCAGGCATGTTAAGGGGACTGGGGTGTGTGCTTTATGGTTAACTCTTTGTGGACATTGACCATGAGACACTCATTTCAACCAGTTCACATGCTCGCATTTATGTGGGGATGCTCTTTGTTGATTACAGTTCAGCATTCAATTCCATCATCCCTTCTAAACTGGTCTCCAAGCTCAATGATCATGGACTGAGGACGTACATTTGCAGATGGATTTTCAACTTTCTGACAGGCAGGTCCCAGGTGGCGAGATTTGGCAGCCACACTTCTTCCTCGCTGATCCTGAAGACGGGTGCACCACAGGGCTGTGTGCTCAGTCCCCTCTTATATTCCTTGCTCACCCACGACTGTACCTGTTAAACACAGCTCCAATGTCTTCTCAAGTTTCCTTATGACACAACCATCTTGGGCCTCATCACGGACAATGACGTTATGGCACACAAAGAGGAAGTGAAGGGATTAACCAGCTGGTGCCAGGACAACAACCTCTCTCTCAAAGGCAGTAAAACAAAGGCAAAGATTGTGGACTACAGGAAGCAGCAAGAAAGGCCACGCCAGCCCATCTACATCAGCAATCCTGAGGTCGAAAGGGTCAGCAGCTTCAAGTTTCTCAGTGTGAACATTACAGAGGACCTCTCCTGGACAATATACACAGACACTGTAGTCAGGTAAGCTTGCCAGCGGCTCTACTTCCTGAGGAGGCTGAAGAAGTTCATCATGAATGCCAACATCATCTCATTTTCTAGAGGTGCACAACTGAGAGCTTGCTGACAGGCTGCATAACAATATGGTATGAGAGTTCCTCTGCCCAGAGCTGGAAATCACTACAGAGAGTACTGGAGGCGGCACAACACGTCACCGGCAACAGTCTCCTTGCCATTCAGGATATCCACCTCCAGCGATGCCTGTGGAAAGCACACAGCATCATCAGAGACCACAGCCACCCAGCACACCAGTTGTTCAATATGTTACTGTCTGGAAGGCAATGCAGTAGCATGGCTGCTTGGACTACCAGACTGAAGAATAGTTTCTACCACCAGGCCATCAGACTCCTCAACTTCAACACCTGATACTGTACAAAAACTTACCAGCATTATGTGCAATTATTGCTCAATGTGCAATTATTGATACTAAATCACTTTCTCAATGTGCAATACCGGTGCTTGCACTACCCCCACCCCCTACCCCCACTCTGACATACACAGACATTCCCTAATTTATAACTTTTATATGTGACATATGGGAAGATGGTGGCACAGGAGGTAGTGTTATCGGTTGGCAACCAGAGGGTTGCCAGTCGAGCCCTGGTTCCTCCTGACCCCATGAAAGTGTCCTTGAGCAAGACACTGAACCCCAAATTGCTCCCAGTGTGCAGGTTGGCGCCTTGCATGGCAGCCTTCACCACCGGTGTATGAATGTCTGTATGAATGGGTGAATGTGAGGCATGAATTTGTCAAGCGCTTTGAGTACTCATAGGAGTAGAAAAGCACTATATAAATGCCAGCCCATTTACCATTTTACAAAAAAATTGAAACTTTAACATATATGTAAATTAATCCTTGGATCCCCTGTAAATTGTCACTGAGACTAGGCTTACTATTTAAATGATCTCGGTTGGGAAACCTGCTTTTGTTTTATTGGTTTAGAAATATCATGTAAACAATTTTGTTAAATAAAACGAAAACATTTTGAAAATACTTGTTATTTAATCGTGTATAATCTTTAGAGATTAGCTTCTAAATAAAACAAGGTGCAGTAACTTAATACTGCATCTAAAATAATATACTACCTATACTAACACTTACTGAGTGTTAACATATTGACACCGTAAGAGTTATTTTTTTTAACATAGATTTGGCATAAACTAAATTTACAAAACCCTGCTGGTGTTATAAAAATAACTCTTGCAGTGTTAATTTTAACACCTGACAAGTCTGAAAAGTATAACACTACAAAAAGTATAAATTTAACATGATTTAGTGTGAACCTATATAAACTCAATATTCATGGTGTTAGTTCTCAGGCATAGAGAACAAAAATGATAAATCACCTGATTACAAGCAGACATATGCTTGTTGCAGGAAACACATTTAACAGAATCCTAAAATCAAAAATTGAAAACACCACAATTTAACCAAATGTATTCATCAATTTATAATTCTAAGAAACGACGTGTATCAGTCTTGATAAGCAAAAAAAGGCACATTAACCCATAACACTGCAATCATGGACCCTAATGGACGGTCTGCCATTATTAATACCTCAATTAATAACAAAAACGTTACTATTGCAAACATATATGGACCCAATACTGATGACCCTGCTTTCTTCCATAGATTTTTGACTCTATCCAATTTATCGAATTCTACAATAATAATTGGGGGTAATACAGTTATGAACCCCGCTTTAGACAGATCATCCACTACTGTTAATCCTACAAACTGGCACTCAACGGAAACATTAAAACAGTGTATGGTTGAGTTTGGTCTTGGCGATAGCTGGTGGCTAAAAACCCGTAACAGTAGAAAATATTCACACTTTTCTCTGCCACATAAATCATACTCCCGTATTGATTTTTTTGTTACCAGTAACTCAAGTATATCCGATATTCTAGAATGCAAAATTAAGTGCATCATAATTAGTTATCATGCCACAGTCTCAATAAATCTAAACGCAAGACTCAAGGGGGTTTATTGTCAGCCCAGCCATATACAAGTACAGACGCTACTCTACTTACAAACTTTCAACTTACAAACTTTCAGACATACGAACAAAGAGGACTGGAAGTCCAAATTATGTTCATTGGGCTCCCGTTTCCTGTCTGCAGCATCAATTTTTTTTTCTGCATGCCAATTCGGCCTAGTACGACTTCTGGTTACTCCTGCCGCACCAGCAGCATAGCGTGCGTACTCCCAGCATCCTAGTTCTTTGTACTTGCGTATACCCTTAAAATGATGTTGAATAACGACTTACGAACATTTCAAGTTACGAACGGCAATTCGGAACGCAACTCATTCGTAAGTAGAGGAGCGTCTATAAAGTAAAATCATTCCAATCATGTTACAGATATAAGAATCAAAGGCTGCCTAATAGAAACCTAAATGTAAATACGAGATATTTTGCAAAATTTAAGAAATACATAGTTAGCAAACTTTTTATATTAACTTTCCTCAGCTTTAATTTTCCTGCTGACCTCTGAGTACATAGTGCTGATGCTATGCTTTGCTGGTATTAGAGCTGCACAGCATGCAGCTGCTATAATCTAGGGACTCAGCTGGGCCAGCCAGGGGGACTGTTTGGATATACAGATGTCCACTGTATGGCCATGCCCGAGGAAAACGAGCACACCAGCCCTCCATATGAACGTCAAAAAACCGGTTCGTATCTAATGCTGAAATACTTACGGCTAATTACATAGGCTCCCGTATGATGAGTCAGTACGTTTTTGATAATATAAAAGGACAATGAGGAAATATCTCACTCACTGCAGATTTGATATACATGTATTCAGTAATATTTCCCAAGTTACTCTACATATTTGCAGTTTATGATAGCATTAATGCATTTTGGGCATCACGTGAGTGTTTTCTTTAAATATCGAGTTTAAAACCATCTTACCAGTTTTTAAACATTGTAAAGATGTACTGCTAAACAGACTGTAGATGTCACTAAACTGCCAGAGATGTTACATTGAGGACACACATATAAACAGCCAGGCAGCATTTACTTAACCATAATGAGTGATTTCTGAAAGAGCAGAAAACCATAATAAAAGTGAGCCTTACTGTACTGGCCCGTGCTGGTCTGGTAGATTGGAGTGGGGACAGTCACGGTGGTCATGGCTGTGGATGCAGCACTCTCCTCCTCCCCCTCGTTTCGAGATGCCAGCTCCTCCGATGAAAGGTCATTCAGAATCTTCCTATAGGTGATAGGCCAGTAAGCAGGGTCACTGAGCAGCTAGGGCTGTCCAGTCGCGTTCTGTGAGGGCCATGGTGTCTGTTTTCTACTGCACCTCAGCACTCAGTCCTTTAAAATGAGATAATCTGCTAACTAGTAACATTTTATTGGGTGTTCATGTTCATCCATCCATTGGTCAACTAAAAACCGGAAGCAGAAAAATTTAAGATCTGCATCTGAAACGCATATTCCTGAAGAATTATGCTGCACTCTGAGGATTCTAAAAAGATTATCGTTCGGCCAGCTGATGGAAGCCAAACCGAGTAGAAATAACAGAACAAAGTATGTGACAATTTTGCAAGAAATGAAGATTGAATTCCATGTCCGAAACAGTGTTAGACGAAGTTAAAATCTTCGTTAAGAAAACCTTGATCCAAGTTATCCTGCCTGTATCTATAGTGGATATAAAAAGCCAGGCTTGGAAATTGAAGTACTGAATACCTCCTATAACAAAATCACACATTCCGTACCTAATATAATAGCTCACGTTTACAGATTATGTAATACATGTTTATTCTATGCTTTTCTTTGTTATCCTCTGTAAGACCTACAGTCACGTCGTCTCGTCTCACACTATACATGTATATTGCTGAGATGATAATATAGTTCACTTTGACTTTGAAGGATCTAGAACATGTTTGCGAGGAAGAGTAGTGAAATGTTACCAAGGTGTACTAAGCTGACACACTCTTACCCAAGAAGACTGAATGCTGTAATAAAATCCAAACATGCTCCAACTCCAAATTAGCTTAAAGGATCTGGACACTTATGCAGCCAGGTTATTGCAAGTCTTTATTTTTTTTTCCCACCTTATTTGTATAGGCTACAATTTCACATTAAAAGTGGAAAATGTTCCGACATGATTTATCTTCATTTAATTTTTTTATAATCGCAAAAACCTGCCGTTATAACAAAGGTGTGTAGACTTTAAGTCCTCGTTAAGCCAATAAGCGTGTTTAAAGAAATTTGGTCTTTGTTCAACTAGGCCATGCCTAATTACGTCTACAGTTTGGTATCAGTCTAGTTGGCCGTCTATGCAAACCAAATTCAATTGCTAAGATACAGTGTCCCACAGAAACAAATCCCCTATGTTTTTCCCCTAAAATAATTATTTAACGTCTTTAGTGCAGGGATCACATCTGTGAATAAGGAAGGAATTTATTTTCGATGCCATAATTCTATTATAAATAAAAAAAATTCTGGCATTATCTGTAGACCACACATGAAGCGATAGGTAACCAATTAACCATCAAATGCTTTGTAAGTTTAGTCATTGAACGGAATTTGTCCGAACGCCCATTGCTAATGCTGACCAAGAGGTATGATTTTCTCAATAAACAATGACTAATTCATCAATTGGGTGCCAAGACAATGACATCCCACAAGCTCTTGCAATTACCCTGGGTGAACGTCACCTGCTCTAAACAAAGGATTCTGTGCTGTCTTTGTAGCCTACTAAATATAGACATATGAGAGCATCATCAGAGCATCTCGGAGGGTCATATTACATTACAGAAATAAAATAATCAAACTATGGTGACATGACGGCGGTACCTGTAGGAGGGGCGTCTGGCTAAGAGCTCTCGGGACTTGTGAGATGAAGCGGCACTGTCTGAGGACTCCTGGGAGTCATCGCTATCCGACTGACCCTATGCAAGGAGCTTGGGTGAGATAGAAAGACAGGGGGAGAGCAGATTCGAAAACAGTCAACCTCTTATATGCGGTGCCCGCCTTACCTGGCTAGCTTGTACCTGAGGGGACTGGATGACAGATGACTGGGCAGACTGGATCACCCCTTGGACCTGGAACTGACCCCCAGGGAGCTGCACCACAGTCACCGGGGAACCGCTGAGGGACATCTGCAAACACAGTTTCCCCCCTTCCTGTAATGCGTAGTGCTTTCCTTCATCCAAGAGAGACACTATATTCATGCCATACAAAGCAGCCAATAACTTAATCTCCATCATTTTAGTTAAAACCAGTTGCAATACATTGTGCAATTAAAATGCACTTTTTCATGATGGAAACTCCTATACCATTATTCACCTTCTTCTACTATTACTAATCTATACAGGAAACTGCCAAAGTTTAAAGAAACAGCAAGAAAAGTGCTAAGCCTCCATGAGTGACCAGATTCTCTTATTTGCAGCATATATTCTGCATGCGTGTCAATAAGTCAATTGAATAATATTCATTATGGAGAAATGTCATAACCAGATTTTGCTGATGGTGATGAAAAAGATGGTAAGATACTTCATTGTCACTGCAGCTTGTACAAAGTTTTGCACGGCAACAGTCTTAAAAATAGCCGACAACACAGAATGAGACACCCGGTAAGGTTCGCTTGAGTTAGAAAAAGCTGACTAGGCTTGTCCTGGAATGTGCTTTACACGGTTTTAAAACTTGTCCAATAGCTGACCACTCGTGACCTGTGGAGACAGGCTTGACATTTTGGAAGATTCCACTCCAGCAGCATAGAGATGTTTCATGAGAAGTATTATCACTCAGAAAGGCTTTGAATTTACTGACATTATTGTTCTCCAAGGGCTATCCGTGTCAGGACAATGAATCCCAGGTAGCAGAACTACCAGAACGCCAGGGTTCCGCTGACATCTGGCACGGACGTATTCATCTGGTTGTTGAGACCAGAGTCAATGATGACTCATCCGACCATACGAATCTTTTCCATTGCTCAGTACACTACTGCCTGTTCTTTGTGTCACTTGCCAAAGTATATTTTCAGGTGTTATGAAGTATTTATGCACTAATACCTGAATACAGCATCTCTCTTCTGAAGTTCTCATCAGACCACACTTGTTTAAACTATGTTCTCATGTCTTACACTAATGACTCCAAGGCACTTATCTGTTTCGCCTTGCACCCTAACCCATGTGTAGCAACCTAAAACATGACGGGATGCTATTTGTTTGCTTAACTCAGGAAACACCACAGTGTGGAAGCACCTGCTTTCTATGTACTTTGAATCTTTCAGAAAGACAGAAAAGACCTGACCTAAATCATTGGGGATTTTAATATTAAAGTGGTGAACTTCTTGTTCAACGGGACACCAGCTGCAGTACCACTTTAGAAGGACCCTGGTAATGGTGTGTTATGTGTTGCGGCGGCGGGGGGGGGGGGGGGGTTATATACAGAGAATGCTTTTTACCACGAAATTAAAAGTTAATGATTTGGTACCGCTTCCACAGAGCCA
>JAODKC010000088.1:451808-463077 GCA_026777985.1 Mormyrops attenuatus
CCCCCCCCCCCCCCCCCCCCAGAGACAGAGACCGCTGTGTCCCTCGAAATGAATAGGTCATGAGTTGGTACCGCTTCCTCAGAGCCAACCACACAGAAACCTGTGATGACCTTCTAGCTCTGCAAAAGCCATTTTATTGGCTGCATAATAACTGCTCCCTATAAGGATAGCAAAAGGTATTCACTGGGTGGAGACAAGTGCATCTTGATTTAGAGGACAACTGGTGCTTTATGCAACTTAATTTATGAGTATGCATCATTTCTGAAAATCTTTATATACTTTAATGACTTGGGAGACCAAACAATACAATACCTAACAAATTAATAAGCGATGCACCAAAAGCCACGGCACAGCAGCATTACTGGAATAACAGAGATTCATGTTGCACTCTTGCACTTACCATTCTCTAATAAAACGCCAAACTGAAAACTAGACCTGCTGTTTTTTTTTTGCAAATAATGATAATGTAGATTACCAGTCTGGCCACAGAGTGGCGTTACACTCAGACGAAGATATAACAAGGTTCCCTTAGGGAGATGGGGTGCAACCTGTTCAGCCCCATACCTGCTGTGCAATATGGGAGATCTGGGAGGCGCTGATGGTGGTGGGGATGGTGATGGTCTGGGAATCGTTGCCATTGGTGCTGCTCTGCTGCACCCCCTCCATCATCACTGCGAGACACAAAACCCCATCAGTGCCTAAGTGAAGCTCTGCAATTCGCTGTCCGACAGCATACAATCCAGACTAAAAAAACAAAACAAAAAACTGACAAAGAAGCTCCCATCACCATCACCACCATCACTTCACTCTGCTCCATCCCCCATTTTGACTATTTCCTGGTTGTTTAAGGCTTGCATAAAAAATAATTTCTGCTGGATGGGTTTCTTAAGTCCCCTGTTACTGAGATCACAACAGGAAATTCCCATCTGCTCATTTCCAAGGGTACGCTGGGAACCCAGAGGAAATCACTGTGCTAAACACAGGAGTCAAACACCCAAAAAGAATTGCAGGAAGTAGTCTCTCGGTCCCAACATGTGCATACATGTTCTGGCATAATCTGCTACTAAATGTCTTCAGATCACAGAGTGAAATGTATTACATTTTTCAAACACCTTACAAGGCCTAGCGCTGTCAAAAATTCAATATCCACACATCATACTGTGTATATATAACATGGCTTAACAGCCAATTACAAAGTTTTCGATCAACCTTATTTTACAGTAATGAGTCATTAAAAAACAGCAACTTTCCATTCGTGAGAGATTCAGACAGTGCATTTTTTTTATTAATAGGTTTACCTTAAAACACAGCAATACGTGTAAATGTTACCAGTTTATTGGTTTTTAGCTTTTAATCGACTTTTAAAATCAACATTCTTTTTGATTATAACTTAAAGGCAAAACAGTGGTTTTAAATTAAAATTGGTACAATGACTAATCAAAAAAGTCCTTTATATTACACACTAAAGGCATTCCATATATAGAAGATTTGTACATGTGTAACTACTCCCTGCATCTGATAAACGGACAGAACAAGCTTATTAAAGATTTGAGCCCTTATTAGCCGATTAGCTGTCTGAAACAAGCATGTATAACAATCTAGATCTCAGATAGCATCAGACACCCACTGCCTGCCATGATGACGGGTATGTCTCTGCGGCCTCCAACTGCGCAACACACCAGCATTTTTTTAGGCAATCTCCCTGAGAGTCTCCACAGCACATCCATCTTACAGTGGATGGTGCTTTGACTAATCATTGCATATTTTTCTGATCACACACATAGCCTTCGTGATCCTGTACTTTGCAGGTGACTATTACATATTTGGAAAAAGCGAGTGATGTTAATATTGCAAATCATCTTTTTAAAAGTCAGTGTTGCTGTCACTGGTGGATGGAGGAGGAAATGGTAAAACCACTGGCAGTGAGATCATGAGTCCTGCGTTTATAACTTGCAAGTAGGGCACCATTCCTGAGATGGTTACAGTGATGACGTTGTTGGGGTTTATAATATGTCGTTATTGCACAAAATGAGCAAAGATAGTCACAAAAATAGAAATAGGAGTGTCCATTAAAAATCCCCAAATATAAATGTATCAATCAGAATTCAATTTAAATCAATAACATGATACTTTCACAATTCTATTCAATATTGCTCCAGTAACTGTATTATAGTGTTTTACATAACACGATCTTGCATAAGTACATCTGACATCATCAGTGCAGCATGTACAAAATAAAGGTAACCCACCTCTGTTCACATCTAGCACTACTAAAATTCAAGCACATTTATTAATTTACATTATTTCCAATATGAAGCATGACGACGGGTACTAATACAAAAAAAATCCATGACATTTGGGTACACGCGTAGAAAGAGTCGACTGAAAAACTTTGACAGTTAATAATAACAGCTGATGCTTAGGTCCTTGTTACGTGTCTCTCAATGTTTATGAATATGCGAAAAAGTAAATGAATAGGCAGTCAGTTGGTTGTGTGACGGTGTTGGGAAATCACGCTAAGACAATTTAAAAAAAACAAAAAAAAAACACAGCATAACACAGACGACTTGACGTTGTGACAAGTAACACGTGTGTTGCAGACCCAGAAGATAAAACTGAAAAATATACACTTGTGCGTACATGTACTTTAAAGTAGACTGCGCACATACAAATCCCACCAAAAGTGATTTAAATGCATCTTTATTCCGCCCATACCATCGCCATCGATAAATGGAACATCTTGAAAAGGGTAAAAAGAGGCCTGGTGACACGATATATTAGGTTAGCTAACCTGACAAACCAACTTAACTATCAAAACGACTGTACTGAACCCATACGATCCACGTTAAATTCCATATTACTTTTAAATGCTGATGTACAGCTTGACTCTAAAGAAATAACTAGCATAAAATGGGAGCTACAAAGCACAAGAAAAAGCAGCAGCGCGGAGGTGTAAAGTGCGAATAACTCGTTGGCTAACGCCTTAAAGGTTATGCGCGGGATCCCATCTACTCTGGAGCGGTTCCGGACGCCGAACTGGCGAGCTCACTAACAAACCTACGGCGCCTCACAAACTAGTCGCCCTTCTGCGGCACAGCCAGCGACTGTAACCCGCCTCGGCGAGCGAAATCGCTCCGTGCGGCGCAAAAGCAAGTCACTGGCACGCAAGTGCCCGCGTCAACACACGTCAGCGATACGGGGAGCCATTAACACACCTTCCCCTTCGACAGCGACAAAGAGCCGGGAGGCAGCCGCCATTACAGGTCACAGCTGGAGCGAGCGGGACGCACGGCGGCGATGGTTACCTTCTCCACGGGACTGACAGGCTCTCGGCGCTGCCTTTGCTCCTGTTACAACAGGGATTGGAGTTTATCCGATGGGACGTCGTTTGTTGTGTATATTTTTGTGAGTATGAGTTAAGATGTTTTTTTTTATCTACCAGCTATTAAAAAAATAAAAAGACTTTTTTTCCCTTCAAAGGGAAAGCGGCTAAGCTGCGCGCCTCCCCTGCGAGGACGCGTGACGTTTTTTTTCGCTACGTGTTCTGCGATTGGCGGAGAGCAGACGTGAACGCTCACGGGAAGGGGGAGGGGAGGTGGAGGGGCGCGCTGCACATTTGCCTGACAAGTATCGCGCCTAAGAAGCAGAGTTGAGGTGTGGTGTAAGAGGTTGTGTTTTATGCTACACTTTTCATTGCAGCACAGATTACTGGACGCTGATTAGTGTGCTTTATTTTCGCGTAGTGTCTTGCTTGTGCTGCATGTTTGGAACGGTAATATTTATTAATGTTAATAGTCTGATCAAGCATCAGAACGGTGGTAGTCTGAGTATTTCAGAAAATGCTGATGTCCTGAGATTTTCACCCACAGCACTCTCTGGAGTTTACACAGGATGGTGTAGAAAAAAAGTCCAATGAGCGGTAGTAGCGTTGGGGTAAGCACATTGTTGATGAGAGAGGGCAGAGGAGAATGGATGGACTGGTTTCAGCTGACAGGAAGGCTAAAGTGATTTTAAAAGAATTCTTTATAACAGTGGTAGACAGAAAAGCATATCTGAATGTACAAATCGTCAAACATTGAGGTGGTTGGGCTGCAACAGCAGAAAACCACATCCACTCCTGTCGGCTATGAACAGGAAGCTGAAGCGACAGTTGAAGACTGGAAAAATGTCTCCTGTCTGATGAATTTCAGTTTCAGCTGTGACATGCAGATGTTAGGGTCAGAATTGGGTGTAAACAGAATGAATCCATGGACCAAACTTGCGTTGTGTCAACAGTTCAGGCTTGTGTCACCACACACTTTTGTGACAGAGGTTGTTGTTAATGTCAGTTGGAATTAAATGCATACAAACCATAACTGAGTTCTGCCTAATGATTCTTAGATGTTTGCAAGGTCAATCCACCAAATGGTAAATCCATTTTGCACCTAAATCAAGTATTACATAAAATTATATTTGAATTTTTAATTTAAACAAAAAAAAATTAATGGACATGAATTATCGCGTCAGATTAAGAAATGTAGGTACTATAATTCTTGGGAAAGTTTAAGGCATTCAGTTATCACAAAAATGAACATGTCATCGAAGAGCCTTAAGACTATGACAGAAGACAAGATTTCTGGAGGAATTCTGTCTATATGGTTACCTGGACTTGGCGATGACTAGACTGCACCTAATAGTTTAAGACCTGTACAAGTGAAAACCATGGTGATATGTGGGTGCCCAGCTAATGATTTCTGGACTCCGGGAAGGGTGTTCATAAAAGATACCTCATTATGAAATATTCAACTTTACATTTTGTAGTTCAAAAGAGATATACTTTTGAACATTAATTTTAATTTTCCAGTTGGACATAAAGAGATGCCAATGACAACAGCACTGCAGCAAAATAAAAGCTTTTTATTTTATTATTTTTTTGCCATTTAAATATAAAACAGTTATCACCAATGTACAAAATGAAAAAAGGGATGGTTGGTTGGTGAGAAGGATGATGAAACACTTCCCTAAAATTCTCAACAAGAGCTAAAATGCTCCAAAGCCTTAAAGTTTACACGTGTACCTTTCCTATCACTGCAGTAGTCTTAAAATCCACACTGTTGCCATCACTATCAGAACCAGAACTAACCCAGGTTAAAGAAAATGCTTACAGCATAGGAACAACGCATACCCTTCATGTTTACAAGGGATATTAAAGATTCATGGGATTTATGATACTGCTCTCCTGGTCAAACGTTATTCCATCCAGCGTGGCGTACACCCCATGCTTCTTGACATTAGCTGACCCTTGTTGACCCAAAGAGCATATGCACTTGTGTTTTTAATCCACAAAACTGTTTTAGCTACATGAACATGCCCACCAGTGTAAGACGTCTGGAATCAACTGCAGTTATTTGTTGCATAGTGTTAAAAGCTGCACTGAGACATTGCAGCAGTTCCTGTAGGTGTTTCTGGCTGAACTGCACTGCACACAGTGTACTGTACATATTGTTTTTGTACATGGAATGACTTGCTGGATTTTTTTTTTTTTTTTTTTTACAGCTGATGTGTACAATCAGAAATTCATATAAGAATGAAGCTTCCTGTCCTTAGATATTGCTCCTAATAAATTCACAATCTGCTTGCTTGTGCTCGGATTGCATCGGACTTGTGCTTTGTCTGGGAGTCGAGGCACGCTGCCGACTCCTTCCCCGTCTGACTCGCGCCTTACACTCCGGGAAAACACGTGACCGCGACTCACACAATCTATGTCAAGCTAAAACCATCCCAGAATATCTGAAGCACACCCTCAACCGCTAACATGGAATGACGATAATGTAAAGGTGAAAGATAAGACAGAAAATTAAGCCCGGGTCTAGTCTGAAGCAGAATGACCAGGCGAGAAGCACCCAGAAATTACAGGGGTTGTGCAGTTCAGCATTTGCGAGTCTGTACATCATGGTAAAACAAACCTGTGAACTTGAATTTCTACTCAAAGCTCAAATAGGAACGTTAAAAGAACCCTACACTGCTAAAAGGTAAAGACGTCCCACAATCTTAAACATCTCTCTAAATATTCTTAATTATTCAATATAGACTATTTTACATGACAAATGCATACACATACAACATATCTTTTCTTAAATAAGGAAAGGCAAAACAAGCACCTATACAGTCTACAATGTCTACAATTTTCCCTTGAACCCAGAAGAGTTGTTACTGAGTTTCAGTGGATATCAGAAATATCAACAGCATTTTCTATGTTTTCACCTGTTTGAAACTATGGAAAGAAGACAACTTTAAATTCCGCAAAAACATAAATGGTTAATTACAGCCTGTGGTTGAACAAAACAGCTGTTTAAGCAGAGCACCCACTGTTGAAGAGGTTATAGTATGGCATGTTGCCAATCATTACATCACACACTATTTTGAGTCATTCAAAAATAATTATACATAATAGAAATAATATACAACCAAAGTCCTTTTGGCTCTTTCCTCTTCTTCTGGTTGATTATAGGGCTTCCACATTCAAAACAAAAAATTAGGCTGTATGTGTGATTAGCAGACCAGTTTGTATTGTCTTTAGATATAGGCATTGAAGGTGAGATCAAACGAAAAATATCTAGCCAAAAGATGGCACAGTTTGGCAAATTACTAACTCCTGACAGAGGAATCCCCCTTTTTTGCACTGGGTTTGACCTGAGCCCAAATATCCCATTCCAAGCATAATTCCACAGGGTCTCCTTTTTCTCAAGCTGTATTCATCCATTACTCACACCCAGGGAATCCCAGTTCGCAGCAGACACTGTCCCTGAAGGACCTGCTGGACCAAACAAATTCTTGACGATTAACCACACAATACAGTTTGCTCCCCAGAGGAGACACTTGATGCATGGATTTAGGAGAAGCACCATATCCAACAAAAAATAAACTCACTTCAGATCTCTCTTCTTCAGAACAATGAGTGCTTATGCTTGGATGAAGGAGCGTTGGAGACTGTCAAAAGCACTAAGTAAACAAATTAAGGTGTTTCTCCAATGTCCTATACAGATTAAAGTGAAAGACCAGTCCAACTACACAATTAAACATTCTCAGGAATGCAGAAATGTGAAAGTGATGTGAAAACAAGTAAAACTACATGGTAATGATATATGTTCAGTAATTCACTA
The DNA here is from genome assembly GCA_026777985.1 of Mormyrops attenuatus. Classification (NCBI taxonomy): domain Eukaryota; kingdom Metazoa; phylum Chordata; class Actinopteri; order Osteoglossiformes; family Mormyridae; genus Mormyrops; species Mormyrops attenuatus. The sequence continues at coordinate 458,951 of JAODKC010000088.1, forward strand.
AATTCACATATTTATTCAATATATAGTAAGGCACTGACACCCTACAATCGCAATGGTGCTGGTTACATGTTCATACTGGATCTTCCAATGTTTATTTGGGTTTTATTAAGTTTTATTTGAAAGTGTGGTTTATGTTAGTCATACCAATCTCTTTTTTGTTACCAAATTATTTCAAAGGATCAGGCTCCAGTGGAGGGTGGGGGGTCAGCTGAGACTGACTGACACCTGTCCCATTAACCCGGGTGATTGAAACTGCCGCCCCCCATTTTGAGATGCCCCGTTTTGATCGCCAACGATCACAGTAAATTAAATTTAAAAATTAAAGCCGTACTATGGACTATGCTTTAGCATCCATGCAAAATGCAGTGTCAGATACCTTTTATGTCTATAATCACTGAAGATGCCTTATTTGTAAATAAGCAACATAAACATGTTAAGACTGGTTTGTGAGATTGAGAGTTTCAGTACAAAACCAAATCGTATCACAGGAACCAAAGTGAGTTCAAACTTAGTGTTTTGACTAGTAAAGTGCTTTAAAATTTTAGAGCAATATAGTAAAACCATCTCAATTGTATGATGTCTACAGTGGGATCAAAGTGGTATTTTTCATTATTACCATCAGCACAAATAACCATGACTGATATATATATATTTTTTAAAAGCATCAGAATTTCTACCTGAAAGCTATGGTAGTGGTCTGTAAACGCTGTCCCGTGCCTCGTCATTTAATTTTCACAACTTCTGGGATCAGTTACAAGCATCTATTCCCTAAGTTTGCCTTAAACTACAACAGGCGGAGAAGACAGCTTGGAGGATGTGGCATTCAGGTCATTTAGATTTCCAATGAAGGGCTTCCATGGTACCACAGCTGTCCTGTGTTCTGGTCCGGTAGGTTACAGAAACACGATCAGTAGCGGGGGAGATAAGGGTGCCTGAACACCTGCCCCTTTGCCCCACATTTGAGGTTCCAAGTGCCCCCCCTAGTTGGTTAAATGTACCGATCACAGACAAAGTCAAATTTACTGAGGGGGACAAGCAGCTAAGCACCTATCCCTTGAAAAGTCACTGCGTGGCACTGATGAGGATCATTTTCATTTTTAAAATGTGTTTCCCACTTAGTCCAATAAGGCTTCTCTAAGGTTCAGGTATTTATACGCCAAAGTGTGAATAAAGTGCATAAATCGATCACAGAACTTACTCTGCAGTTACGCCCCTTTAGGGTATCACCAAATGCCTGATTTTGTTGTTGTTGTTTACTACAGTGTTTTCACTCCCACCATTCTATGTTCCTTCCTCCTCCCAAACAGGTTATTCACAAATAGGTCAGTCATCCAAATAATTGCGGTCAAGTATAAGGTCAGTCAAGTAATGTTTGCGCAACAGTAAGATGTACAAGTTAAAAACAACTAAGTAACTGCAGTGTCTGACTAAAAAAATGTAATATCCACACTTGTAACTGTACTACTTTGCAACCCTCGACTCCTTTTCGCTTAACTGAATCTTGCAGATAAGAATCCCCCCACCACAAAAATAAGCTCAACATAAATGCAAGGGAAAAAAAGCTGAATATAATAATACATCCACACATTCAGTAAGGCAAGGTTCTCTCCTCATCTGCTGATGGACTTGACTTTGCGTGTGTTTCGACCGATGCCTTACTCACTCACACACAGTGTGGATCGACCACTCCATCTGTCAGACAACGCTTGGGACGACACAGATTACACACACACTTACATAAAAAGACACAGTTTGCAAGTTAGTCCGCCTGAGTCTGTGTAGTGTGACACCTGAATGACTAATGTCCATGTTCAGGATCATAAGGATGATGACGAGGGCTCTGTTCACACGTCAGGATATCATTTAAAAAGTCATCGGTTCACCTCCCTCTCGAAGAATCCGCATAACGAGCTTGTGTGTGCCTACAGGCACGCGGAAGCAGGCCGTGACGGCAGGCCTAAAAGGGTCTGAAAAGTAATAACAGGCCAGGAGCCGTGACAGGGCTTCGATGAAGATGCTATGGCCGACGGTGATTGGGAAAGCAGTCTCACCTTCATTCCTCTGGGAACAAAACAGGGGGGCATTTAGGGAAAAGAGGGAGGAAGTGATACAGAAGTGAGCGATGCTGAATAAGGGAAAAGCAAATGGAAAATAGATGTCCACTGTTCAGGATGTGTGTGGGATTGCCCAAGTGGGAGGAGTAAGTGAGGGAGGGAGTCATGACACTCATCTCTATGAACAGAAATACAAGCTGCCTCTCCCACTACTTCCCCTTTCCTCTTTCCTCCAAGGCCCATCTGCATCCTCCACCTACAAGGACCCCCGAGTGTGGCGGCTTCACTGAATCGGAGGCAGGGAAGTCTGCGCGTGGGCCGACGGGGTGAGGGATCTCGATGGGATCCCAACCCAAATACACTGCACAGTTCATCCAGTAAGCTGTTATGAGGTGTGTGGTTTTGATGGCCGGCTCATCGACGACATGCCTCCGTAGAGACACGCACACATGCACACGTACATGCTGGGACCATGAAAACCGTGCCGTGTGTGGAATGGTGGGGGGGAGTCGTCAAAATCCCCCTATGGAGCACCCCCCCCAGAGAAGCCCAGAGTCGTCTCCATGCAGCCAGGCTTCACATGTTGTAGGCCACGTAGATGGGGTCCAGCTGGTCGGCCAGGAAGGAATCTCTCAGGTGCATGCGCTGCTTCTCGCCCCGGGAGTTGATGGGGATGACACCAGGGTCCACGATGACCACCACCCCCACCACCAGGTGGTGCTCTTCCAGAACCACGTTGGTGACCAGCGGCACCAGGTCCAGCGCGTCTTGCTCAGAGCCACAGAGTTCTGACACCACCACCAGGAGATTGGTCCATGTGAAGACGGCACTGCGGGAGGGAAAGACAGAGCGAGAGAGAGCGAGAAAGTGTCATCTTCATCATAACCGAGGCGGGGTGGGGGGGCGGCTCGTTTGTAGGAGAGGGGTGCCTGCAGAAGTCACCTCTCGCCTATGCTGCGGTGAGCGCGCGACACCGACGTCTCAATGTCCACTGGGTGGTAGCGTAACCCCCTCAGCTCCAGGGTCTCGTCCAGGGATCCCACCACAAACAAAGCATCATGACGTTCTAAGGAAATAAAGGTCACAACTGAACCATTCTTTTCCTTTACTGCTCTGCTCTGTTCTGTTACTCAATAACTTCACCAGATTTTTTTTGAACAGTTCTAACAATTGACTAACAAAAGAGACAAAACTTACACTTTACTCATTTCACACAGCGTTCTCTTATTATAAGAGTGACTAGGCGACACCTTCCTTTCTGAAGCTGATGTTTCAATTCATAGCTTTGCAAGTGAAGTGCGCAAAATTTCAGCTCATTTTGCCTTCACTAAGACACGGTACTTTTCAAACTGTTGTTGGTTCAGCTCTTCACACTCTCATCCCACTGACCTCCGCTGGCATCCAACAGCTCTGTCCTTCTGACAAAGCCCAGGTAGCCGGTGCGGGCCCACAGTGTTTGCGGGTCGCCAAAGCTCAGCCTCAAATTGAAGTGGTCCGCCTGCAGGTTCTCCTCGCCGTAAATGGTGTAGTAGCCACTGGCACTGTGGGGGCTGTTCACCCAGATCTGAGACCGAGGGCAGGGGGAGATGGGTTAGTCAGTACAGTAGGGGACAAAAAAAAAAGCCAGGTACCAACCCATAGACGTCACTGAACCGTACTCACCTCTCCAAGATGGGAGTCTCCCAGCGGGCCCTGAGTCTCTGGATTCACTATAACCACACGCACTCCTGGGAGGATCTGGGAGGAGCCATGTGAAAAAAAAAACACACATACACAACACAACTGGATATCAAGTCAATGAATATAGTCTTTAGTAGGTCACTGCTCAGCAAGCTGAGGAATGTGTTCAAACAAATCAGTGGAAAGCAGCAGTGAATTCTGGCTATAACATGGCCACCGGGCACCAGGGTCACTCCCTGGGAGACTTACCGTGCCCGATTCCATGAGTGGAAGGCTCTGGGGGGCACCACGCTCCACCAGCCGCACCCTGGAAGACACACGTCACGGTCAGTACCTTCTATCCCCCCTATGTTTGGGGGGGGGGGGGGCCCCCGCCCCCCCGGCCGCCCCGCC
>JAODKC010000088.1:463087-478906 GCA_026777985.1 Mormyrops attenuatus
GGGCACCACGCTCCACCAGCCGCACCCTGGACGACACCCCCCCCGGGCCTGACGACCTATCCACCCTACGTTCCCCCCCCCCCCCCCCCCCATCCCATCCCATGTTGCCCCACCTGTCGTGCCGAAGGGATTTCATGTCCACATAGACAGTGGAGGGGTCAGGTCCAGTGGTGCCCTGGTGAAAAGTCATGGAAGAAAGACTATCATTGTACCTGGTACTGGCATAGCTGGGGTATTCAATTTGATGGGGTAAGCAGAGTGGGCAAATAAGAGTGGGCAAGCAACAGTGTACGGTGAATCACAGCATCATGCAGCAGGCGGCCGGCATCTACCTGCAGACAGATGGCCAGATTGACGCGGGAGCTGAAAGCTGTACTGACAGCACGTGGGGACAGGCCCAGGTCCTTAAAGAGCTTAGAGAAAGACTGGGTGAGTGCCAGGCGGGGACGCTCCTCAGCAACCACCACGCAGCTTCTTACACACGTCAGGTTCACGCCTCGGGCCTGCGCAAGACAAAGAGAGGACAGGTCGGGTCAAGCCGAGATGAGATGGCGTGGTGCTGTCGTGCCAAATTTCTTCCGCCTGCCTGATTCCTTCTGCCTGTGACATATCGTTCAGCTGTTAGACCGATGATGCAATCGTGATTTTGCAGTTTCAAGGTACCCTGAAAGTTTCACGTTCACCCATACCGCTGCAGCAAATTGGCATCAATAAACTTTGTTTGCTAATGTTTTTTAAAAAGTGTTTTTATTAATTAAGAACTTTTGTTTAGTTCGATAGTATAAGCAACATATTTTGTTAGTTTATTAATGTTTATTTAGCTCGATAGCAGTAAGTTTTATCTATTACAACAGCATATTTAGCTCGATAGCAACGTTTTATTGGTTATTACGTACATAAACTATGTTCACAAATGTTTTAAAGGGTGTGTTTCTATTAATAAAAAATCATTTACATTTAACTTGATAGTATAACCAACATGTTATTAGATTAGCAATGAATATTCCAATCGATAGTGAAATGTTTTCTTAACTGGTATGATTTTATTGCCTCAGCAAATCCACACATTTAGTTCAAACACTGATTATGTTTTATTGATTATAACTCTATATTTAGCTGTATAGCAACATGTTTGCTAAACTGGCATGATTTCCATAATTATTACTTTGATAAATCTACAATATTAGGGATTTCACTTTGCCAATAAGTATTTAATTGCAGGCCTAAATGTATTATCACTAAAGAGCTGAACATACATCAATAACGCAATAAAATTTAACCTAATATACATTATTAATCTAATAAAACATGTCAGTGAGACAATTCTCATCGAATATACAATTATAATCGATAAACGATAAATATTGATTAACTAATAAAATATATCACTGTACTATCAAGCTAAATGCAAAGGAGTTTTTAATAAATACTCACTTTTTGAAAAACATTAGTAAGCGTAGTTTATTGATGCAAACTTGCCGCAGCGGTAAGAGTGAACTTGAAACTTTCGGGGTACCTTGAAACTGCATCATTGCGTTTGCATCATCGGTCTAACAGCTGAGCAATACGTCACAAGCGGAAGGAATTTGGCATGACAGCACCATGAGCATAGTAAGGGTGTAATGACACAGTCTACACTCACAATATATTCAACAAAATTAGACTGGAAAACTAAGATCTCACAGTTCTTATTTATTCCTTAATAGGCATGTATATTTACAAAAAAGCTCTCCTTTTTTCCTTGCAGTTTTTTTCTTATTCTGCAGGACTCCAGTGCAAAATGCAAAAACAAAATCTCAAGGCAAACAGATTATGACCCACCTGCATTATCATTAATGAATGATTTCATGCCACAGTGCATTGTTACACCCTTACTGCATAGCTGGCCGCCTCACCCACCTTGAGTGCCTCCGTCTGGGTGCCCAGGCCCTTGGTGCACAGCTCCATGACGGAGTAGGAGCAGAATGTGTCCCGGATGCGGTACTGGCTGAGAGTGCCAAGCCAGAGGGGTAGTGAGGTCTCTAGCTCCTGAGGGGGGATCAGGATGGACTGGTGCCCAGAGTAAACACTGCATGGAGGGACCGGGAAAAAGTGGAAGCATTATCCATCCATCCATCAACCCTTAACAAGGTCATGGTGGGAGCCTATTCCATGCAGAAATGGGTACATGCAGGGATATACCCTGGACCAAAGGCCAGGCCATTGCAGAACATATGCATACACACCCCCTACTGGCTATTTAGAGACAGCAGTTAGCCAATCAGTTCTGTGGAAACCAGAGAACCGAGAGGAGAAGAGATCTGCAAATGCCTGGCTCTGGATATGTGAGGCCACAGTGCCACCCACTGAGCCTGGAATAATTCACCCATTCATAGTAAGCCAGCACTGAGGTGGACCACAAGAAAGAACAGATCCTGCCTGAAAAGTTCAACAGCATGTCCGTGTTCACATGCGTCAGTTTACCTGCAGAGGCACCAGAGCACAAAGCCCAGGCCGCAGTAGGGGTCCAGGCAGATGGCGATTTGCCGGGATGAGTAGAGCTCGCACTGAAGCTTGATGGAGCGGCACAGGGCGCTGACAGCAGCATGAGAGATCTGGGGGGGTGGAGCAAATCTGATTAGTGCAAAACAAGACCAAACAGATTAGCATAAGGCTGGAATTGGAGGGGGGCTTACTTTGACCCCTGTCAGCATCCCTGTGGTGGACACACTGAAGTCTAGGTAGGCCAGCATCTCCGCAGTGGGGGGTTTGTAGATCTGAGGAGGGCGTTTTCGTGGGAGGTCGTCTGTGGGGGGGGGGGTCCTGTCAGGGAGCTGACATGGTGGCGGACACACACTCGCACAGCCGGGTCGCTTACCTGTGTCTATGATGGTCGGCCATGTTTTTATGTTGACGGCTGAGGAGGCCTCCTTGGAGCGAAGGGTCTTCATGAGATTCTGCGTGGTCAGGATGCAGGCAGCCTTACTGACCTGGGATCAGTACGGGGGAAAGGGGATAGCGTGGGGATCTCATCTGAACAGGTAGTCACATGACAGCATGTGATGCACGGTGACACATGCAGGGACACAGGCCGGGACACAGGCCGGGACACAGGCCGGGACAGTCACAGAGACAGTCACAGAGACACGGGCAGGGACACTCGCAGAGACACGGGCAGGGACACTCGCAGAGACACGGGCAGGGACACTCGCAGAGACACGGGCAGGGACACTCACAGAGACACAGGCAGGGACACGGGCAGGGACACTCACAGAGACACGGGCAGGGACACTCACAGAGACACGGGCAGGGACACTCACAGAGACACGGGCAGGGACACGGGCAGGGACACTTGCAGGGACATGTGCAAGGACACACACAGGTACACGTGGGTGCTTACATCAATGATCATGCGGACAGTAGGCAGCGTGGCTGCCAGGTTCTGTGGATGGGGGGGCCGCACTGTGACTGGGACACAACCGGCATACAGGCAGCCATAGAAGGAGGCGATCAGATCGATGCCTGCGGACAGGAGGTGAGGACAGCATGAGTGACAGCAGGAGGCAGGAAGCCGGAACCTGCCGTCATCAGGAAACACCGTGCTGCCATCAAAACAGGTTCAAAAACGCTACTGCTGCAGAACCATGGAGCGCCCCCTGGAGCCTCCAGGAAAATGTCTGTCTCCCTGTGTGGACGAGGTGCAGAGGCTAGAAGGGCTCACCAGGTGGGTAGAGTAGAACCACGTTGTCGCCTGTGTTGAGGCCTCGCTCGGAAAGGGCTGCCGCAATCTTCTCAGCACGTTTATGCAGCTGGATGCATGTGGCCGTGCAGACAGCGACACCCTGGCAAAGAGCACAGAGCAATAAAAGGGTCAAGGCTAGAGTATACTGCCACCTGTAGGTAACAGAAGAGTGTGCATCACTTTACCATTATCAAAATCTCAGATTTAGTGGTAATGTTATTATTATTAAAACTTTCAGATTAATAGTCAAGTTTTGGTGACGCTACGTTCTGTTACTAAAAGAGAGGAAGAGAGATGGAGAAAGAGGGAGAAAAAGAGAAAGAGGCCATCTGAAAGTGGGACCTCAGTTGAGTATCTCTCTCTCTTCATAGTTCACCTTAGCATTGAGGAGCACGAACAGGGTGTGGTCCGAGTCCGTCTGAGCTCTCCACTGCAGGGCCTCGGTCAGGAACTGGTGCTGGGGGACCGGGACAGGTGGCCAGTGAACATACGCACGCAGCCACACATCATCACCCTGGGCAATGGAGTCCATCTGACTAACCAGATGCTAACAAGGGTTTGGGAAAATTTGGATTTCAAGCAGCAGGTGAAGATGGAGGAGAACATATGACCTATTCAAAGTGCTTGGGCTGCTTCTGCCCCCTCTGTCAGCTTAACGTTCAGGCTCTGACTCAACTACAGAGTTACCGACGCACAGCGAGCCGTGCCTGAATACAACTGGTACAGGCCATTTTGACTTCGATACGTGCTCACTTTCTATGCGAGAATCTTGCTCCTTCTACCATCCAAGTGAAATCTGAACGCTGCCAAGAAAGTGATTTCTGTTGTTTAGAGGGGTTAGATTGTCGGAAATCCATTTGGCCTGCCGTTTATAATCACCAGCCATAATTGCAGAATAACAAACAGTTCAATTATAATCAGAGCTTTCACTGCAAACCAAAAGGTCTGGTATCAAAATGGCCTCCGACAAAACAACAGAGCAAATGGCACAATGTACACATGCAGCCTTAAAGAAATGGAAGCAGGATCAAAGACAGCCAAAGGGGGATTGGAGAAGAGCCACACGTAGAAGGGGTCAGGATTTACATGCATGGGGGGGTGGGAGGGGGGTTGCCCACAATCAATACAGCACAACAGAAGGCTTCATCCCTGCTGTCTTCCATGAAGGACCCGCCCCCCGCCCCCCGCCAGCCAACAGAAACACGAAGAAAGGGGAGATGATACATGCAGATGGCCACCTCAGGCTGCAGCATGCAGGGCCACTGAGCAGCAGCACTGTTTCTGGGACACAGATGAACAGGGGGCACTAGGACCCCACAGAACAGCTTCCATAGTGTGCTGTGCTGTTGCTCACTGTCAAGCTCCTGCCCATTTAGAAAAGTTCCCCATCAGCCTCTCACACAATCAGACCCCAGGCAGTGCGCAGGATACTGTTCATCTCGTCTTTGTTCTAGGATATATGTTTGCATCTTGCTGTCGTTCACATGTGAATTTCCCCCTGGCATCAGTAGAGGATACCTTGTCTTATGTAACCTGATCACACTCCATGTCATGAAGCCCCCACACCAGGGGTGTATACAGGGGCAGGGCCACAGGAGCACCAGCCCCCAGCTGAAAGCTGACTGGCCCTCGGAGTGCCTTCTCCCCTGTCACACACCAATTCAAAGCATATCATTGGGTAATGTAGTGTTTCTCAACCTGGTCCTTGGGATCCCCCAGACAGGACAGTGACAGTGGATTGCCTGGGGGTCGCCAAGGACGGGGTTGAGAAACACTGTGCTAATGATAAGGCTGGCCCCCCACCTTAAAAAAAAATCCTAGAACTGCCCCTGCTCCACACACCTCTCCCTGCTGTTGACCATCCTTTACACCACTGTCCAGGCCTTGTGTGACATACCTCGACACACAAAGAGGACACTATCTGCCAACAAGCCCCTACCAAAATGATGCAGATCTGCCTCAACCGTTCTATTATGCTGGAATTTCATTATAAATAATGTTGGAATTTCATTATACGATTTTGCATACTGTAATTAATCACAAGTTATAATTAATCAATAACCCAGGGGTTAATTAAGTGGAACCCAGGTGGAAGAAGGGAAAGGGCAGGGGTCAGCGCACATGACATGTGACAGAGCAGCACAGCGAAGTCGCCGATTTCAGGTCTTACCATCATGGTAGGCCACATACACAGCTGCGTCCAAAGGACACAGGTAAACAAAGACAGAAGAGAGGGGCTTTTAGAAATGTGATCCACATAACAGGGTTTCAATGACTTACGGTGACTCCACAAAGACTCCACAATGACTCCACAGAGACAATGCTGGACTACATCAACTGACAGGCTGAGACACTGACATTTTAAACAACGGCCACATGATGGGACAGTGAGGGGGTGCCTTACCTTTCTCACTAGGTCTTGGTCCTCGATCAGCCCCAAGTCTCTGCCAGCTGCCTGCGCAATTCTCTTCCCGGCCACTAGGTTACCAACCAGGATGGATGCGGGTCCGACTCCCACTGAAGGAGCAGAAGCTGGAGTGAGATGGGCAGAAGGAACGCGCTTCCAGACATGCAGAGGCTCCACAGCAGATGGGCCGGCTTCAGGCCGGAGATCGGCGCCCCCCACCTGGCTGCTTCTGACGCGGCTTGGGAAGGTTAGTGACGCAGGTGTGTGGACACATGAGGATGTTGCAGGGGTGCAGGTTGCCCTCCAGGAAGCGCTGTTTAGTCTCAGCCACATGGATTCCGCCCAGGGGAGTCTTGGGAAGGGTGTTTGCAGGGACCAGAGCCAGGCAGTAGAGCCCCACCTGATGAATGCTATCAACTGCCTGTGGAGGTGGTGGGTGATGCTTCAGGACAGAACCTCACACGTAAGAGGTTAATAAAGGAATCCGTGCAGCGGAAGGTACACAGGCTGGGGTACAGCGCCTGGGGTCACCTGCAAGACTCTGCTCATCCACTGGAAACTGTCTTCCTCGCTGGCCTCGGGTCTCTGCTCGGCCACGATCACGATCCTCTCGTCGTAGAAGACGTTCACGGAGAAGACAGCGATCCTGACATGCACACAGCAGCTTCATCATCGGACACTAGGTGGCAGTGCTGCCCATTGTAGAGGACACACGTGTCAGCCATTAACTACTCAGTAACTGAGGAGCGGGCAGATATCTGCCAGGTGACATAGGAATGTGGCCTTGGCGTGGAGCAGCCTTATAAACGACGCCGAACGTGTCATCGCCCTGTCCGGACAATCACCCCGAGCTCAGTTTACACCGTTGCCATGTGACCACAGACCTTCCCTCTGTTAAGCATTAATGATCCCGCACATCCTGTTCCAGCTTCCTGCCAGAGTGTGAATAAACTGACACCCCTCTCAAGCTGTTGGCTACGCGAGGACACACTGAAACCGAGACGCGAAATATCACACGGCATGTAAGATATAGCCGCACTGGGCTTCCAGAGTGCTTTTGCCGTCTTCCCGCGCAGTGAGCTGCTGCCACCTGCCTACCTCCCGCGGTACACGGTCTTCACCGGCTCCACCGCCAGCGCCGTGGCCACCAGGTCATCGGCGTTGTGCCGCCGGCCGCTCACCATCAGCAGGCCCTCGTTCTTCCCCACCACGAATACCAGGCTGCCCTGTGAACGAAGCACAGGCTGTGTCGGCACACAGAACATGCGGCACCAGGAAAGCTGAGAATGGTGGCCTACTCTCCCGGGGCCCATGCTTACCGGCCCCACGAAGCCAAGGAGACCGGTGCGGATGAAGGGAATCTCTCCAATGGGTGCCCCGCTGGAGTTCACTGGGATGACCTGCAGAGAGATGGACAGACAGATGTCATGGGACACGGAGAATAGGAAGCTGGGAGATGGGAGAAGCTGGTCCAGGACTGTGGAGACACCGGCAAGCGGCATTATATAGGACCGGAAATGGGGATGTTTAGGGTTCATCTTGAGGTTGAGTCAGACCAGCCCATATGAGGAGAGTAGAGAGTCAGGGCACCCAGGACTCCGTGAACCACGCACCTCGAAGGTGTTCTTGGTCACACCAGGAAGGCCATAGTACATTGTGCCTCCAGCTCGCGAATTCACTACGATCTCGCCGATCTCGTCAGTCTTGCAGAGCTGCGGAGGTCCGTCAGGCTTCACGATGCACATTAGGGCTTTGGGGTATGGAGGCAGGGCATAAGTTTAGACACACCCACTACAGGAAGGACGAAAACACAGCTCATGGCCCCGTCCCCTCACCTCCCGGCATGACGTGGCCTACATCCTGCACGGTCAGCGCGGAGTTCTTGTCCTCGGTGTTGACCCTGATGACGCCGTGGCTCAGCCCTCCCATGGACAGGATGGCCCGAGCGGGCAGAGGTGCCCCGGGGATCCCGGGCCTGCATGCAGAGTGGTGACCTCACAGACGGCTCTCTCATCACGAGACAGAGCAAACGGCACATCACAGCAGACACAAGGAGGGCCTGACACTAACAGGATTAAGTGGTACGGGCATAATCCCAGCAATCAGTCAAATATAAAGGAGATGATAATGGAAGACAGGACGTAGAGGGACAAGGGGGAAGAGGAGGAGCAAGACAGAGATGGCGGGACAGGGGAGAGGAACGGGAGAGAAAAGGAGGAGAAAGCCAGAAATGAGAGACAGGGGACAAAGCATGGGGGACTGGGGAGAAGTGGAGGAGCGAGACAGAAATGGAGGACAGGGTGGGGGGAGGAGGACACGCTGCATGGGGACAGCACTGTGCCGGGCATGGGGCTGACCTGCGGATAGCCACCGTCATGGCCTCGGGGGAGCTGGCACAGGGGCAGATGACCTCAGGTTTCAGGCCATGGCTTTGGAACACGCTGAGGAAGGCGTCGCACGACGACACGGACCCTGCCGGACAGAGAGGGGAGGGTGAATCTCACAGGAAGAGGAAGCACGGAGCAACCGCACTCAGGCAGGCGTCACTCACAGGGGTTGGCCCCATCCGCCACAATGAGCATGCGCAGTGAGGCCAGGCTGATCTCCCGCTGCTCCCGGTGGGCCATCATGGCCCAGTGCAGGTCCCGGCACTTCACCAGTGCCACACCGGCTGCAGGGAGGAGGAACATAGTTCACGTTCGGGTGCAGCTCCCTGCACCGGGCTCCACGCGGCCTCCTGCTAACAGCCCCACCTTCCCCCTGCTCAGTGACACAGCGGAATCATGCTTGGTTTGCATGGAGCCCCTTCTGATGGTAAAAACATGCCAGGGGCTTTTAACAGCCGGGGCGCATGCACGCACACACACACACACACATACATACATATGTACATTTGTATTCATATCTTTGTGGGGACCACCCATTCGTTTGTATGGGCAAAACCCTGATCCCAACGATGACGACCTTAACCCTTACCCAACCCTAACCATAACCATAAGTAACCAAACAAAATACAAGACTTTTGGCATTTTTATTTTTTTGATTGCAGTCACAGATTTTTTGAAAATTGAGATTCCCCTTGTGGGGACCGAAAAAGTAGCCCCCAGAACATCAAAATGACAGGTTTATCATCACATTGAGTGGACATTTGGTCCCCGCAACATAACGTGACGTATCACAACGTAACATATTGTATCGTAACGTAACACATGCATGCACTTTTGGCACAAGCCCTAAACACACTCATTCCCATAGTCCCCAGTCCCCCCAGTACAGCAACAGAGGACACTTGGAGACGTCATCACACCTTTGTGGATGTGAACTCTCTGAACCCAGGACAGCGGGCAGGCCTTCATCACGGCGTACGGGACGCTGACCGCGTGGATCCGATTCATGACGCTCTGGAGGGTGTGAGAGAGACCGGGGGCGTGAGAGGGGCTTCACCACGACAAGAGGGGCCAGCAGGGCGAGCTGAAGCTGGGCTTACCGTGAGGACGCCGTGCCACAAGCCCATGTCCTTCTTAAAGTCCAGCACATTGATCAGTGTCTCTCCTGGGTGAACACAGAGCAGCTTTTTATTAAAAAAATAATAATCAGCACTCACTCTAATCGAACAGCAGAGGGCACAAGCACAGTCTAAACAGCTCCAAACATCAACAAAGCAATTACTGACCCAAAACACATAAATTACATTTGCTTCACACCGGGGAGCGTATTTAATTGATCTTGAAGGTCCCCAAGACTGTGGTGTGTGTGTGCGCGTGTTATGGGGTTGGTGTCACTGTGTGCACTGAAGCAGTCTCATTCAGGTAAAACTCTGTAGCTTCCCCACTTTTAACCATCACAGCACCTCACTGCATGGAAGTGAAACAGGACAGAGAGGCAGGAACACACCCGGCCCAGAGGGCCACTGTCTGCTTCTGAGCAAACACAATAAGTTAAATATCTGAGCAAGTTACAATAAATATTGTAAAAAAAAAGAGAAAGAGAAAAAAGGCCAGCTTTAAGAGCACTCTCTTTACTGTGTATCACTCCCTGAATGTCCGATCGGCAGCGAGACCCGTCTTTTGAGGGGATATGATAAGCAGCAGTATCCCAGGCCCTTCACCCAGCACCGATGTCATGGCCGCTACCGGGAACTCACCCTCGCTGTAGTTGCAGGCCTGTGTCAGGGCTTGGCAGTGGGTCAGCATGGCTAGCTTGGACACGGCCACGCCCATCACTGTGCCCTCCTTGCTGGCTTTGTACTGCGGGCAGTATGCAAAGAGGCGTGAGTTATTATATACACAAGCTGACTCACGGCAGCGCGGACGTGGGAGCAGGCAGGGACACGCAGGCCGTTAATCTGAGAACAGAGCTCACCTCGATGTAGGCAATGTCATTGTTGGCAGTCGGAATGTGAGGCTGCCAGTCCTTGGAGGGTTTTGTCAGGTACTTGGAGTCGGTTACCACCCACTTCAGCCGTGGCCAACCTTACAAAACACAGAAGACAAAATGTCTCACTCTGAGCCTCTCTGAAGGCATCAGAATTGGTCTTGAGAATAACCAACCTGCAAAGAGCTGCTAAAACACAGCTGTGACTCGAGTACTAGTTCACCACTAATCACGGCCGTGACTCAAGCAGAAATTCACCACCAACCACAGCTGTGACTCAAGTATAAATTCATCACTAACCAGAGCTGAGAGTCTATCAGAACTTCACCACCAGTCACAGCAGTGACCTGAGCAAAAGTTCAGCACCAATCAGGGCTGAGACTCAAGGAGAAGTTCATCAGTACTCACGACTACTGACCTTTGAACTGCATGATCTCGCCGTTGGGGGTCTTGGGCAGCCCCTTGAGGCACACCTCACTGGTGAGGGCCAGGCCAACCCCACAGCTGCCCAGCAGAAAACCAATCTGTTGGCTACCTGCATCCTGGGAGAGGGAAAAACACCAACATAAAGCTTCAGGAAGTAAAACATGGAGCACAGGGCCTGGTATACACAAGACCTCCAAAACCAAATAATTCCAGATTGGCAAAAGGTACAGAAACACCTCATTGCAAAGATATTACATGCACTGCCTGATCGAGAGGGTGCTACAGCATGAAGGATCATCTGAACACCAGCGATTCCAAGTGCCTGTCTTTAACTGTCAGAGACTGAATTAAACATGGCTACATGGACTGGGGGGGCTGGCCCGGCACAGACCATGGAGTTTCCCCTACCTTGCGAGACAGTGGCACTTCTATGGGCACTGGAATGACCTCTGCCAGCAGGCAGCCATAGAAAGCCACGCAGAACATCCCAGGGTCGTTGTTGGGGAACACCAGGGCCACCTGGTCAACAAATACACAGCAGAGCTCAAAACCTGCCATCCTGCAGTTTCACGCTCCCGTTTCTGGCACTGTCTGGTGCACCTGCTGTTTTCTAGCTCCACATGCTTTCCAGGAATTAAATTATTAGTTCTACTTGTATCTTTTTCACAGTTTACGGGAGAATAAGGCAGAATGCTGGAATCAAGAATACAGAGATAAATTTTCAACAAACAATACATAAGTGTAATTTCCAATTAATATTCAATCACAGGGGATCAAGGATCTTTTGAGGAAACATCTCTTTTCCCAAAGAAGCGACAGAACCCTAACTACTGCAGGAGTAACCCACAGAAATCCAAGCTCTCACAGAATCTCTCTCCTCTCCTCCCACAAGTAACACCAGCGGCCATTCGGTTCCTCACCCGATCACCAGGTTTCAGCACCGGCTCTGTCTTAGTCCCCAGCTTGTTGAGAAGCGTGTATGCCAGCTTCACGCTGCGGGTCCACAGTTTACCTGAGGGGGGCGCAACCACCACAGCCTCACAGTTAGTCGTTTACCCCAACATATCTTCACACAAGCTCATAGAAAAAGGGTATGAAGAAGTCCTTTACCATAGGTCAGGGTGTACAGAGGCTTTCCTGTGATGTCCAGGGTCGTGAGGGCCGGGCTCTTGGCCTGGGTGGCCCCCCACCTAGCCAAGGCTGCCTGGAGGGCCGGGGGCCAGTTACTAACCACGCCCAGAGGCTCTCCCTTCACGGGAATCATCTGACGGCCCTCTGGCCGGGGGGTGTTGGGGTCCGGCTGGGGCACTGCGGGAGTACAGGGAGTACAATGAATTCAGGGAGTACAGATAGGACGGGAGGACATGGAGGACCGAAAGTACAGGGAGTGCAGGGAGGACAGAAACAAGAGGAGAAGATAAAAAAAAAAAAATTACGACAGATGCACAATCATCCAAAGAAGGGAAGAGAAGCCAACTAAGCACCTGCCAAGATTTTAATGAATGTCAAATGAGAAAAACACAAAGCTTTTGTGACACCCTACACCCAGATATGAACAACAATCAGCCTTTACCTCAGTCCTTCCACATGTGGTACTTAAGAGCCACACGGATTTAACTCATGTCCCCATATGTTATTAATTAAATGGGCAATTCATCAAATATCAATGTTTTAAAATATTACATTATCTGTTAAAAGTAACTAAAGCCTTTAAAAGTTTAGATTCAGCCTCAAATGCAATAAAAACAAAAATGTAATATGCCCGACTCTAAACACAGTCAGTGTCCATTATGACACAGGTGATGAATTAACTCTCACAGCCAGGCCATTTTGTCCAGTCTGGTGGTCAAATGAGCTTGGCATAGTCAACAGCCCCCCCCGCCACCCCACTCACCCTCCACAATCTCCTCGGAGTCGTCCAGGAAGAACTCCCGCAGAGGGGGCCGCTTGGGCCGCTTCAGCGTGTTCAGCAGCTGCTGGATCTTGGTGGAGACCCTGCTGATGGGGACACCTGCACAGAAGTAGGAGGGGGAGGAGTCACAGGGTCAGACGCACATGAGGTTGAAAATGGTACTATGGGTTACTATGGTTACTATGGGTACTCACAGCCCTACATTCAATTCTGTTACCTTTGCTTGACAGAAAGGGAAAGACCAAAATGGTGGAGGAGGGGGGGCAATCTGCTACTCAATTAGGGTATATGCCAAAAGACAGAAGGGATTGAGTGACAACAGCACAGTCACTCAATTACTGATCAGGACAAGTATAGGTGGTAAACAACCAGTTTACCAGTTTAGGTGGTAAACAACAAAAAAAGAGGCTTTCGGAGGCCTTAACATCAACATGAGGGGGGATTATGGGATTATACAGCGTACAGAGCTGGGGAGACAAAGAGCATGCTCAGTGAGGACTGGCATGGAGGTTAACAGAGCATGCTCAGTGAGGACTGGCATGGAGGTTAAAAGAGCATGCTCAGTGAGGACTGGCATGGAGGTTAACAGAGCATGCTCAGTGAGGACTGGCATGGAGGTTAACAGCGCATACTCAGTGAGGACTGGCATGGAGGTTAACAGAGCATACTCAGTGAGGACTGGCATGGAGGTTAACAGAGCATGCTCAGTGAGGACTGGCATGGAGGTTAAAAGAGCATGCTCAGTGAGGACTGGCATGGAGGTTAACAGCGCATGCTCAGTTAGGACAGGGCTCTACCGTCTGCTGTGTCCATCATGCTGGAGCGGCTCTGCTCCCGACTCATGCCCCGCACGGGCACGTTGGGGGGCAGGTCTACACGGGGGCCCCTGTCCTGTGCTGCAAAGGATGTCACATCAGGGGGGACAATGCTGCTCTCTGGAGGGAAAGCACAAAAGATGGGTTGAAATCCCAGGCAATAAAAACATGGCAATTGCAGACCAACTGGAGAAGCCTCAAACCCGCCCCGCATTCCACTGACTCCACTGATAAGGCCTAATTCACCTTTTAAAATTAACTGGAATTTCAGCTACGTAAGGTTTTCCTCTGGGACAGGCCTCTTCACTGAAAACTTCCTGACTGAGAATGACACCACTACCTTTGATTATTACTTGTAGTACACTGCATTTTTATTGATACACGGCAGTACATCTGTCCCAGAAAACGCAAGATGAGCACTTTGCCCTCCACAGCTCTAGGTGGTAGCACTGCTACAGGTTACCCCTCCCCACAGATGCTCACACAGACCATTAAAGATACATCAATTTTCCTTCCCTCTTAACATTTAACACAGACAGAAATTTTGAAACGACAATGCTCATAAGTAACAAATGCACGGACATCTGTTTTTTGTGAATTTTTGTAAATGCTTTTTGACAATTTTTTTTTGCAATTTTTTTAAACGCTTCAGCGTTTCTTTATTCTAAGATCACTTTAACCAAGACTGTGTTGATTTAATTTACTTTGAAATTAAAGGACACAGAGTCATAGACCCTGCACAGGACCTAACAGACTCACCTGGGCGAGTATGAACCACAATGTCAGCCATGACAGCTGGCTGTGGTTTTCCCTCACCATGTGACAATGTGGAGGAGGCAGAGGATGAGGTAGAGGATCCCTGTAGAGAGCGATTGATCCAGGAATCGGGGCTCTGCAGGTTCTGTCCCACAGCCCCGCCCACAGATGCCTGGCGGGGGGAGGAGCCCTCGTCCTCCGATGCCGACGACGTGTCTGACAGAACGCAGACAAATGACGCGTTATTAACGCTACTTAGCAGGCGCCAAGGGGTTTCCTCTGAAGGGAAACGGTGTCATGTTATCAGGTTACAGCGGCCGGTGCCGGATCTGGCCAATCGCCTCGTTTGTGAAATCCCTGCGGAATCTCTCCGGCTCTATTCCAAAGTGTTGTTACAGTCAGATCCTCCACCGGCACTCTATCAAACGTGTCTATTCACAGCCAATGGGTAAGTCAGCAGGTCTGGCTCATGCTATTTATAGACGGTTTTCATTTCCACACGTAGCTGAAAATGTAAATGTGACATCTGTATATTTCCAGGAAAGCTGTCAGTTAGATCTGAGCACCCCAACAGCTCCGGAATTGCACTAATTTACACACAAGTGAATCCATAATAAGAAGCTATAAATAAGAAGGTTATAGTACTTTAATAACAAGATTAAATACTGATAGTGAAATAAGCTCTCAGTCACTTCCGCTCCATCGGCATGGGAGGTTCATCTGCCTTTAAGCGAGACTTATGGCGAGCGGTAAGACACAAAATAACGAACGATTTGGAATTTCCCAAACGTCTCACACCGTTTGCTGAAGGCGGAGACGTTCAGCCCCAACCTTCATTCCTGACCGTGCTGATGGCCTGATGTTACCAGGAGCTAAATAACAGGCGTGTGTAAGACGAAACTGCACTATAACTGGGGTTAGGAAAAAGGGCAAAATGAAACATCCACCGGGACTCTACATGGATCCAAGGGCAACATATGTTTTGTTGCTTTAATGAGATATTAATGTATAGATTTTTTTATAAATGAATGAGCAACATTTACAGATAACAGTACAAAATCCATTTGGTTTTAAATATTTAAACAATTATTTAATCAGACCTCTTGTTGCGGGCACAAATTAACTACACAACACGGCGATGCACATACCCGCACACATACACATGCACCACCCTGTGGCATCCACCGGAGGGCGCCACACAGGCCTACCTGGAGGGGTGCAGCTGCCTGCAGGAGACTGAACGTAGGTTGAGCGCCGCTTTGTGGGCATGGGGAGCGCCATCTTCTGCTCCCTGTGCTGGGCCAGCGCGGCCTGCACCGCCTCAGTATGCACATCTGAGGGGGGCGGCGCACCGGGGAATGGAAGGGAGAGGAAGGGGAATGAGGATGATGGGGGATGAGAATGTGGG
>JAODKC010000088.1:481569-496125 GCA_026777985.1 Mormyrops attenuatus
TCCCCACGCTGGCTTTATTGTTCTCCACTGGTTTCTTCTCGCCGTGTCCACGGGTCTCAGTTCAGCTCCCTGATCTATCTGTGCATCTGACTGCATGGTTTAGCGGGCTGAGCTCATCAACACATGGGTTACAGTGCAGGGATCTCAGCCGTCTAATGACCAGGGATGGTGATGATATACAGACGCGATGACACGACAGGCCGGGCTCAAAGGCACTACAATACTTATAATACTAACAACATGAACAATGCCCTAATAGTGCTAAGAATACTCATACCAAGAATGCCAATACCAACAGTGCTAAGAATACTCACACTAATACTAACAATGCCAATACTAATAGTACTAATAATACTGATACTAATAATACTAACAATGGCAATAACAATTGCAATAATAATAATATCAATGCTAAAAACCAACAGGGATTCAGCATATTCTCTGCTTGGACCCCCTAATAGTACTCATATTAATATTACTAACAATACACTAATAACGCTACTAATAATACTAAAACTGATTGATCTTCAGAGTACAATCATTTTGTCTCGTTATGACACTGCAAAACACAAAATGAAACTTCTCAGCTTCAATCATAAAACATGCAGGATGTGGATATTTGAATACTTGAAAATATATTGTATATTTGAAAAATATACATTTCGCTCCATAATCCTGACCAGGACAAGTGATTGGAAGATGGATGGGTGGACACATACACACACACGATTGTAATCATATCTTTGTGGGGGCCGTCCATTCATTTTTATGGGAAAAACCCTAATCCCAACAATGACACCCTTAACCCCACCCAGCCCTAACCTTAACCATAAGTATCCAAACAAAACACAGCAAGACTTTTGGCATTTCATGTTTTTTCTTTTTAATTTACCTTGAAAAAATGGCCCCACAATGTAATACACACACACACACACACACACACACACACACACACACACACACAATACCAATCTAATGTCTGGACACATCTACTGAAAATCATTTGTTTTTCAAGAAGATAATGACACTAGACATACCCCAAGGTGATGTAATAAGTATCATCTTGTGAACAAAGACAGAGACGGAGAGCTGTGATAGATGACCTGGAGCACATGATCCCCAGACCAAAACCCTTCCCCTAGTTTGGGATGCGATGGATAGAAGGGTTCAAGCGAGTTAGCCAACTCATGTCCAGAATTTGTGGAAACTCCTTCAGGACCACTGGAGAAGCATTCCAGGTGGCTACATCTGGAAGCTGGTTGAAAGAATGCCAAGGGTCTGCAATGATGTCATCACAGCAAAAAGGGGGCTATTTTGAAGAATCTAAAATTTGAGAAAGCTCTAAGATGTTGAAGACTTCTATTGATTGTTTCAATATTTGGTATGTGTTACTTCATTGCCTCGAGGTCTTTTACTATGAGGTGAATAGTATAGCTAAAACAGACACAAATGCATAAAAAGAGGGTGTGTCTAGACATATTGTGCATATATAAACAAACAGAGAATAACATATTGATCCATTTTAAATTTTGCTGTTGGTAATACAAACCCCAGAGTTACATGTGTGGTCCAGTGCTGCGCGTGTCACCAGTGCTGTGCGTGTCACCAGTGCTGCGCGGTCTTTGAAGGATCCAGGTTTATTTCCAGCTTTGGTATGCATGTATCATTAGGAGTTTTACTGCCGATAGTGGCCATGCAGGATCAGACCTTCATGTCACTGCAGACTCCTGCACTCACCTGATCTATAGCGGTCATCCCGGGCACCGCCACTGCGATGAGATCGCCGACGGCGTGCGGATGCGGAAGAGGACGATGAAGAGGCCGGCTTTGGTGTTGGCGTAGGTTCTGGGGTCAGGTCCACATCTCTACTGGCTTCAGGCTGCTCCTGCTGCTCAGGTGGCGGGCCAGGATCTGGTTCTGAGGATTATTGCACAGCACAAGAGACTCAAACAAGGCCAGCCTCAGGCAGGAGCCATTTTCTTGTTTCTGGGGCCCCACTCAAAAAGCTACTTTGGGACCCCCCTGAATTATTTAAAAAAATAAATAAAATTGCTAGTTAGCAGAGTGAGACGATCGGAGCTAGCCGATTAGCAGAACATCCTGCTTCAGCATCTGCTAGATAAGACATTTATTTCATATTGAGTGCAGTGACTGTTGGTGGCCCACAGGGGGCCTCGAGGACCCCACGCAAATGCGTGGTGTGAGAGATGGTAAATGTCACCACTGGCCTCAGAGAATACCATCTTATGAGAACGCCCCAAAGAGATAAGCGAGACATCGGTAACAAAACCACTCAAATCTTAATCCACATTTTAGAGGGAACATCCTGCTGAGTATCTGGGTGGGGTTCAGTCTCACACTGATATTATGAACAAACACTGTAATCAGATGGGCAATGCAAAATAAGGGTGACTGTTTCACACAGTACAGCAGCAGCATTGAAAAACCGACGTTTGAAAAAGACGACAGGCCTAAAAACTAGACACTTACCCGTTGGCCCCATGGGGTTTGCAGCCCTGTGTACCAAGGGCCCCAGCGCTAAGGCATCAAGAGTTCCAGAATGGGCCCCTCTACTGTCCCCTGAAGTAAAGCCACCTCAGTAAAGTATCCAACAGTATGAATGGGTTAAATGTTTGAAGTCATTTTAGATTAAAACTCAAGTCATACAGCTTGCTATATGACAGCCCTCTCCCCGCACACACGACCCGCACCCCCACCGCCCTCAATTTCCCCATCAGGCCTCAAAAACTTGCAGTCTTTCTGACTCTGAATCCACTCACAGTCTCTCTTTCACCCACTAAGCTTCTCAAAGCTTGAAAACTGCCTGTTTTGGGTAGAAGACGGAGATTTCTAATGGGCCGGTTTAATGGGTTCATAGCTTAAGCGGGTTAAGGACCTGTGTTGACATCTAAAAGGTCACAGGTCCTGTAGTTGGCAGAGTAATGCCATCGCTGTTGGGCCCTTTAGTAAGGCCTTCAGAGGGATGGGAGGCTGGCTCAGCCTGTGTTCTGACCCCAAAAACCTCTTTATACGCGCCTGTCTTTTTTATGGCGAGTGTGAAAACCAGCTGCCTTCCCCATACAGATGAATGTGCTGCAGTCCTGTTCTGTTGGGATCCACTACTGGAATCCACTTGCTTGTCCGGCTCCTGCTGCTCACTGCTTCACCCCAACTTTCCTCCTAAGCTCTTTCCATCAGCTTTTGGCCCTCCTACAATCCCCCCCCCCACCACCCCATGTGAAATACTTTGCTTTGACCCCAAGCTAGAGACACACTCCCCAAGAGCTGGGACTCCATAGGCTGGTGTGGGAAGGGGGTTTTAGTAAGTTCCCACGAATTTGAAGGACATGGAGATTGGGGGTGGGGTGGGGGTCACAACCGCAGGATGGTGTGGGCATGAGCTGAGGGACCAGGGGGATGAACCCGCCCCCTTCCACAAACCAGAAAGTAAAACAGCCCTTCGCTGAGAACTTCATCATTATAAAATATCTATATTAAAACATGGAAAATGGCTAATTCATGCTCCTTTGAGGACTTGGTTAAATCTGACTGATTCATACAGCTTCCCAGTGTTTCGTGCCTGAAAGAGTAAATAAGCTGGGAATATCACTGCTGCAACGAGAAAGATCAGACAAAAGGGATTAAATGCATGTTTAATAAGACTAATGCAGGTGTTGGACAGTAGGGGGCACCAATGAGCCATAACATCCCCCCCCACCTCCATCCCTCCAAGCATAACGTCAAAGGCTCTCAAAGCCAACCACAGGCAACAACACTTTCCCACACGAACGATCCATTTCTAATCTTAAACTTCTCTCTATCAACTTGAACATTTTCCAAATTTCCTAACACAGCTCAGCTCCAGTTCTCTTCCTTTCTTCCTCACCACCAGGGAACAGCGCAGAGTTGTGGGGGGGCTACTGGGGGCCGCTCACGCCAGCCACACACTGGGGGTTTACCGAAGACCAAGCCGAATCATGGGTCTCATTCAGAGCTTTTCCAAAAGGACAAACCCTCCCAATGTGGTCCCCGCACCCCCCTCGCGGCCCCTCCCTCCATCCTCTCAGATAACCTCCACAATGACACAGCCTGTCCTGTCGCTCTCGGCCTGTTTGCTGGCTGTCCAGTGCGTCATCACATTCCTACCCTTTCAGAAGGTGACCAGGTGCTGTGACCATCACTGGGAGACACTGGTAGGCACCTCACAGTTTTTTGAGGCACTCTCTCCCTCCCCACTCATCATATTTTCAGATGGAGGTCAATTGGGTGGGGGGGGGGTGTTCTGCTTCCCTGACAAAGTCCCAGGAAGGCCAGTGGGGCCCCATCCTGCGCTTCCCCCATTTCCTGTCTGCACTGTGACTGGCTGAAGAAAGCGGAAACATTTGCTGGAGAAAGTGGGTAGTGCTGCAAAAAAGCCGACAGAGACGCAAAGGAAACTCTGGGTGTCCGGGGAGAATCCAAATGCAGCGGTGGCTGTGAGGGATGGCGGCCAGACAAAAGGGGTTATGGAGGGCAAGGACACGACATGGCGGGGAGTTACGGAGGAGGACACGATAGGGCGGGGAGCTACAGTGGACGACACGACGAGGCGGGGGAGCTACGGAGGAGGACACGACGGGGGTGGGGGGTTACGGAGGAGGACACGACGGGAGTGGGGAGCTACGGAGGAGGACACGACGGGAGTGGGGAGTTACGGAGGAGGACACGACGGGAGTGGGGAGTTACGGAGGAGGACACGACGGGAGTGGGGAGTTATGGAGGAGGACATGGGGGGGTTATAGTGGAGGATCTGATGGGAGGCTGGGAAGAGGTTATAGAGCAGGATGTGTTTGAGGGGTGGGTTATGGAGAAGGACATGATGGGGGTATATGAAGGAGATTGGGGGGAAGGTTTATGAAGAACACATACAGATGCCTGAAACCTGAAACAGCATCTTACCTGGTACCTGTGCAATGAATGGAGCCAGCAACTTGGCCCTCTTCTTCTCAAATCCCTTCTGGGTGATGTCACCTGGCAGAGAGCAGACAGAGGGTCAAACATTGTCCCTCAGCAATGACCCCCCTAGATCCCTGTGGACCGCTGGTCTACTTGGCACCGCTAGTTTCAGTCTAGCTGTATAGCACTTACATAGTTTCTCTCTTGGGAGATATTTCAGTGTTGATTGTATGTTGCATCTGAGCCTGCCCACTTAATGACAAGTTTACAGCATTTCTGATGACAAATGCCAGGTTTTAAGCACTATTCACATAGGTTTTTATTTTCCTTGTTCCCGTTTCTGGTCCCTGATTGGAAGCCCAGCCTAGCAGCACCGATACCCATGCTGTATGCTTGTTATGTGTTATCTGTCTCATTTGTATGTTGCTTTGGACAAAAACAAATAAATGTAAATGAAAAACTAGGGAGCACGAGTGGCAAAGGCAGGTCCTGCCCCCCAGTGCCGAGAAGCTAAACACAGTGGGTGTTGGAACATCCAGGTGACTTTTATCTGCAGACACTTCTTTGAGGTTCCTTCATCGATATTCTCGTGCTGCTAACTAACATCAGGCCTTTATGGCACTGACTCCCCCTTAATTCCTCATGGTGCAACATGAATAGATACTGCCTGTGTCCTGCAACAGCAGGTGGATTACAGGGAAAACTCATCAAAACGAAGCAAGTATAGGCCAATTAAGACACAGCGGCACCTTGGCACTGCCAGTGGGCGAGAGAAGGTGCATCCAGGAGGAGAACACGACCTCAGAAAGCGGGGCTCATTCGCCTTTGTATGAGATGGCAGTGAGAGAGGGGGTGGTGCTCATGTTGCCCGTTTATGCAGAAGGGAAACCCAGGCAGGCGGGAAGAGAGGGAGTGAGCAGGAGTGCTCCGGTGGCAGAGCAACCCAGCCCGAGCCGACCTGGCCCGACCCGGCCCCAGGACAGGGTGGAGATGGGCGGGGTGACAGATGGAAGAGCACGGGGGGGCTGAGGAGAGGGTGGAGCACAGCGGTGGGCCATCGAGACTCCACCACACAAGCTCTCTCTCCTCATCTCCCTCTCCCTCCCTCTGCATTTCTGCTCCATCCAGCCCCCCCTCCACCCCCACCAAGCCTGACGTGCGAAGCGGCAACCTAAATCTCGCCTGACCGTGTCACAAGCTGGTTAGCTCTGTGACACACATATACACACACACACACACACACACACACACACACACACACAAACAAACACACCGTTGTCACCTTAAACGGTTACAAGCAGCCAGTGTTTCACACAAACTGATCACAGAGAACCGCGCGTTTTTTAACAAAGCCAGCCAGGGAAACACATCCCAGTTAACAGAGCTTACACACAAACAAACAAAGGCTATTTTTACCAGTATAACAGGGAAGAACAATACGCACAGTGACACATTAACTGGATGACCTACCAGCGTGACAGGAATGCTGCATTCTGGGATGCAAAGGTGTGCATTTCTTTTTATTGAGAGATATGCAATAGAACAAAAAATATCATCCAACTCAGGCCATATTCTCTGATATTGTCGTTATTTTTATTTGAGTTCATCTGAACATCAGTCAATAATAATACAATTCACCCATGGCTGCTGTGGTGTTCAGGGCTGGGAATACACTGTACACACACAGCAATGGGTCCAAAGGTTACATCAGATGGTGGTTATGATGAAACTGTGAAAGGGAAGGTGCAAGGTTTAATGTGGATCTCGTCCTTCAGATGAGATGGAAAACCAAGGTCCTGATTCTCTGAGGTCATAAAAGATCCCCGGGCGTCTTTCAAAAGAGCAGGGCTGGTACGCATGTCCTGGCTAAAACTGCCCGCTGATGCCCTTTCAAACGCCCCCCTAACCATCCCCTAAATCGAATCTCACCTGCCCCTTCACCACCTTAGTTACTGTGTGGTGAACGTACGGGCGCAGAATGGCTACTGACACATCATCCAAGTGGGTGCTACACAGTGGTGGTGGCTGAAGTGGCTCCCCATTGGTTCTGTAAAGCACTTCAGGTGTCTTGAAGAGTGCTATATAAACGCAACATTCATTTACTTAAAATTCATTAGGGCCGTGGGAGGCTCTGTGATGATTCACCTAGCGGACGGACAGCAAACAGAATGAACCGGATCAGCGTGCAAGCCAGAGATCCCAGGAGAGCTTTACAATGATAATAATAATAATAATAATAATAATAATAATAATAATAATTTATATAGCACTTTTCATACTTGAAATGCAGTTTGGTGCTTCACATACAGGATCACAAAAGAAACACAGCCGCCAGCCAGTTTCGGGCCTCTGACATCATTGAGTGTGTTTTAGAGATGCGTCCAGTGAGATCTGCTTCCCCCAGGTCAGGGAACGCAACAGTGACGTGACAGTGACCGTCACCAAGCACTGGCCCGCTATTACACACCCAGTCAGCGCACTGGGACACGTCAAGCCACAGTGCAGGCTGGTGCCCTGATGGGCATATGACACAGGTGGAGGTGGAACAGACCGGTTGCCAGGAAAGTCCAGGCCAGAAGGTATCTAGACCGGAGCTGGACAGGTTAACATGTGACTTCTCATCCAACCACATCTGCCTGGAAACAACCGTCTTGAACAGCAGCTTGAGATATTAATAAACCGTTATCAGTTAATGCATTTGAGAGAGAAGCCCACACAGGTCACCCTCCCCAGGGCAAGAAAATGCAGACCTAAGCCAAGGACCGGAATGCCAGGCAATTTTCCGGAGACTGAAAGCAAATCCGAAAACTAAAAACGAGGGAAGGAATCCCCAGGTCGGTAAAAAAAACCGCCAACACATGCATCAGGAAACCTTGAGAGATCACGTGGCAGTCTGCCAGAGCACTCTCCCCTATCCCATTGACCGACTTCCTGGGCACCCCGCAGACCACCTAGCGTCCCCAGATGTGACGTCCTCTAGTGGCCAACTTGGTGAACTGCGCCAGCGAGATTCCACACTGAACGTCATCGGCAAGCCTGCAACCCATAGTCACGACAACCTGCCTGGATCGGGTTGGATGAAATATTTCATACAAAATGCAGCACATTCATTTAAAAAATTGCAACATAAAAATTGGCCATTGGGATATACAATGATATTTTTTTACTGTACTGAAAAAAAGTGTGGTGAATGCAGAATCATACATCGCCAGAGGGCATGGTAGTTAGAGAAGCCTTGTAATGCACATGTACAACAGGACATCACCATTACACAAACCTCCGGCCCTCTGAGACCTGACAAACTCTTCAGCTTTTTACCTACATACCAAAGATCCCTTCTAAAGGGCCCTCACCGTTTCCATCGAATTACATTTAAATCGCAGCAGGACTGCTCATTCTGTTCCCACATCTTTTCATTCAGATGGTTTTGTTACTGACTGCGTTTAGCCGGATTTAGCCAGTAGCTCCGCTTCACATTTCCGGGCCGCCAACACATGGAGTCACGATGGCGGGGGTGGGGGGGTGAGCAGAAAATGCTGTGACAGCAGACCGGCTTCACTGCGAGAAGCGAACTCCCACATGCAGAACCGCTGCCCCGCCGTCAGAGCTTCACAACCTCCCAGGATCAGACCCTGACCTCAAACCCCCACCCCCTCAACCAGCTGGCCCAAATAGCAATTAATGTGGCAGGATTAGGCCAATCATGTGGGGGGGGGGGGATGGATCACATGATCCACTTGCTGCTCTGAGTTCCCGATTCCTCAACAATTGGAGGGGGGGCAGCTTATGTGCCACGATTCAGTACAGCGGGCTTAGCGGGTGCAAGAGACGTGGGGGATTAACAGTAGCGGGACACGAACAAACTGCAAACGAAAAAGTGAAGGAAAACCATGACTCTCAAAAAAAACAAAAAACAAACACGAATCCCATTGGCCTGATCAGTGACCTTCAGGGTCTCGTGAAGATGCCAGCTCAGGATTTTAAATGGAGGAGGTATCAGAACGTAGAGGTGCGATCTGAGGCCCGATCTGAAACCCAAACAGCATGACGAAATGGAGCGTGTTTTACCATCACACCGTTTGTGTTTCGGAGGGAGAGAGGGAGAGAGGAGCTGGGGGGGGGGTGCGGAGCACAGATAACAGGCGGCACAAAGGCTAAAAATAAGCTGAGGGACCCGGCAGCCACAGCGCACAAGCTGGGCACCGCGAGCGAGCCTTTCCGCATGTACGCTTGCTGGCACCCCTCCATCAGTTACCAGGACCACTCCCTCAGTGCCTGGGGGCCAGCCCAGGAGCAGGGGGAGGGTAAGGGAGCCAGGGGCCAGGCTGCACCTTCAGGAGCGGTTGAAAGGCAGCCAAACTGTAAAATACGACAAACGACAGTTTATTTATTTATTTATTTAAACAAAAAAAGCTACAACCATGAGCCAGGCGGCTCCTGCCAAAGATGCACTCCGGTTATTAGCATGTACACCCCCCCCCCCAGTGTGGACACCCCCCACGTAGTGGATCTCTTAAGGGCCTCGCAAAGACCGCAGGCAAATGAATATGTCGGCAGCTAATTACCGGGCCAGCCCAGCTCGCTCAGCTGTGCTAAAGCCCGCGAACTGGGCCTTCCCCGAGTCTGGCAGCGAGCCCCAAGCCCGGACCGGCCCGGCTCATGTATAGCACCGCGATGCCCTACACCCACGAGGAGTCCACAAGTGAATGGCGTGAGTGCTGTCTGAAAACAGGTCAGGGTCTTGTTAACTCCATCACCCATCATCACAAGCATAATCAGCTGACTTACACAAGTGAAGTAATTCCTGCATTTGGTTCCAAAAATACACCATTAGATGGGACCTATTCTGCTTTACCTGTATTTTGAGTCCCTTTGGAAACTTTACCATAAGTAACGAAAGTACTTGACCTTAAAAGTCTTCATAAAGGGGATTCAGTAAAATGTGATTAATGTATTGAGGGATAATTTCACTGAGGCAGTTTGGGTTGAGTCTGAAGGTAGCAGCCTGGGCTCGAGGTCACGTCCGAAACCGGCCGTGTCAGTAGACAACAATTTAGGCCGAATCAGACTCACTGACTTCAAACCAGGTTTAAAAAACAAACAGAGCAGCCCAAACAGGTCGGAGTTGTTCTGGGTCGAACCTGCAGACGAGGCAGCAACACTGGGAGCCAATGGCACACTTGCGCTAATGAGGGGCGTGGCCAACTCAGAGACCCCGCTGAGCTGGACGCAGGGGCCAGGGGCCGCTCTCACCTGCCGGGCTGGCTGCGTCAGCAGGCGTGCTAACAGCACAGACGGAAACAGTGTGACGCTGTCGTGAGGGAGGGGGGACAGTGATAGAACAGCCAACGAGAACGGAGGAAGGGACCACAGAAAGCTTGACGGACAGAGAGCGCCTGCAGCGACTGAGTGGGCGGGCGAGAGGTATATGGAGTGACGTCTCCGAGTCGAGCAGAAACACAGCAGCATATAGTCTCATTAGACGAGCCCATTCTCACCATGCCAGCGACTCCATGACTCTGGGAACCGGTCGCTTGGCGTCGGTGCTGCCGGCAGAAACCACACCAGATGGGCCATGGGGTTCTGACACGCATGGGGACGAGTGACACGTCCACCTGGCTCACATGGCAACCGGGAAACGAGACGCTGCGTCGTCTTCTGATGTTCCAGCATGGGATCGCCATGCCTGTACTGCACAACCCCCCCCCTCCCCATATTTCTGTGGTGTAACATGCAAGCGACGGCACGGAAGTCACCTGCTGGTGTCAGAGGGCGACGCTTCCCCAGAGACAATGGGCCACTTCTGTGCAAAGGGGCCACACAGATGACCCCCCCCCATTTTCCACACCCGTCAGCCCCTGACACACACTTCCTCCGCTCCTCAATGTGGGAATGATGTCACCCTCCACAGCTCTCCCGCCCCCCTCTCTGCTATGCTTCCACGCAGCTTCCGGGGGGGGCTGTGAGAACAGGGCCGCCTTGTCCGAACTGGACAGCCTTGTCCATACTGATACCCCCCAGTGGGAGTATTAAGCTGCCGCGCCTCTATAGCGATCCCCTAAACGCAAAAGCAATGCAGTCATTCCGCTTCAGTGACATTACCTTTTTTAGGAAGGCCGATGAGGAGAGAGGAGAAAGAAAAGAAAAGAAAACAAAAGGGGAACGTCTCCACTGAGAAAGCGCATCCCCCCCCCCGAAACAGAAGGGCAGCGAGCCTCGTCCGCTGACTCAAAGGGCTGCGTACACGTTGTCGAAACTTGACACCACCTTCTATTAGCAAGACAGACGGATCCTCCTGACCCTACAGTAATTTACTCATGTAAAAAATGCCTGCGGCTCGAAAGTCACACAAAGCCAGAGAGCACATTCACAAGCACTCGGTGCTGCGGCTCACTGACTGGTAGCGGTCAGCAGGTCCTACCATACACACAGGAAGACAGCAAACACACCTGCACACCCTCGCTTTTCCCCAGGGCGACATGGCAAACACCCGTTACGGGCCTGTGGCTTCCTTTCAGGAGTATCAGCATCCCAGCATTTCTCATATTAAATGCAGGGCCATTTTTTAATGAGCGGCACTGATTTCACTTATGGCATTTTCTGAAACATTACAAAAGCACTCTTTGAGCGGCATGGTGGCGGGGGGGCGGGGAGGACAGGCTGCTCTCTGTCTTCTGAGTTGCGTAATGGAGAAACGGAGGATGGGACTCGGTGACAAAGCGGGCTGCTCCATGACCTCCCCACCAGAAGGGCGGCGCTAAAGCGCTCCCAATCATCTTCCAGCAGGACCCACATGGCCCATTACCACGGCGACCAGCACCATCATCTCATCCATCTTCCCCCCAAAGGAAAACACATGAGATGACCACAGGCAAACACAGGAGGGATTCATTATTATTATTACTAATTATTCTTCATAAATGCTGTTCCCAAGGTCCCAAAATGAGTGAGAATGAAGCTCTTTCCAGAATAAATATACCTCCACAAATCCCACATGATAAGAGGGAGCAGACGCATGGAGTGTGAGGCTGACGCATGCTGTTGTGCCGTTTTTATTTAATGTCATTTGTGTTTCTAAAACAGAAAATCTCCCATGAAAGACACGGTACCACATACCCCCTCCCCCACTCACAATCCAAAAGAGCAAAACTGGCAGACTCTCGCAGAAAAGGCTGAGAACGGGCTGAGAATAAAAGTGGGGGGGGGGGGAACACTTCAAACTGTTTTTTTATAAAGAACAGAAGCTGCTTTTACCATGTTTCCCGTAAAATGGTTACACAAGAAAATGTATGTCAAATGATAATGACAAGAAAATTGTGAAACACACATTTTGCACATTTCCTACAATCTTTATATTCTTAAGTTCCCTCATGTTGCTTTTTTTGTTAAGATGTCCCTGCGCTTCTATCTGCATGTCTGTAAGGAAATACCACAGTAAACCTCAGTGGAGATGGATCAGGACGGCAGTGGAAAGTTGTCACAGCAAAGCCACGGGGCCCAAACACGGCAGCATCATGGAACACGTGATGAAATCAGATAATGTCCCCAGCCTGAATCCTGGGGCTCAATGAGCCAGGCGAGCAGAGCTGCAGACCCGCGGACTTCCGCCCTGGGTGGCACAGCAGATGGTGAGGTGACTGGGCCTTCGGGCCTTAGGTTTGGGGCTCCTGGCACTGAGAGCTTTCAATGGCAACGCAACAAAAAATAAGGAGGGTCTTAAAGTGTTCGGGCAAGAAGACTGACAAGGACCACGACTTCGGGGACGTGGCAACATTATGAATTGTTGGAAGCACACAGGGACATGCATCAGTAGGGATCTGGGGGTCAACATTTATAGGTCCACATATATAGATAACAACCAGGCCATGCATTTTTTACATTTATTTAGCAAAGACTTTTATCCAAAGTGACATTTTTCGAGAAAGCAGGATCAGCCAGTCACTGGAGGTTAAGGGTCTTGCTAAAGGGTCCAGTGGTGACATCATTCTACCAACCTGGGGATTTGAACCAGCGACCTTCACACAATCACGGCCACAGTATCCCAACATACTTAGCCACACACCACCGGAATGGAAGATCTGTATCTGCCCAAAACCACCATGATTCACAGCCTGGCTTTGACTCAGCAAAGGAAATGGGAGGGGCCAGACTGTACGCCCACCACAGGATGGTCATGCACACATCAAGAATCCTGGCTGCACAGGATGCTTAATGACATCTGATCAGTGCCTTCGGGAATATTTATGATTAACTGAAACTTGCCTTAATTAACAATACCCGTTGATTTCAGGACAAAAATCACTAGCTAATTTTACTCTCCACGATAACGATTCCCGACAGACAAAGCAGAGCAGAAACAATTTATAACGCAGGAAATAAACATCAACATAAACATCAATTATGTCATGAAGTCATTCCAGACTTCAGAGAAACTTTCCATTAGATCAGCGCAACAGGTCTCACTACGAGAGTGGAAGTTGCAACACAACATAGAATGTCTCTCTTTTTGTAAACTAAAAACAAAACTGTCAGGACCTGGTCAGGGTTCTATATTGCTGTCAGAACCAGCATGACTGCCGGAACCAGATCAGGGTTGTATATGGCTGTCAGGACCATGTTAGGAACTGGTTAGGACTGGTATATGACTGTACCTGAGAAATCTGAAGATGGTTTCACAGTGCATGCAAGAAAAACATCTTTAAACTTAACCTGGAATCAGACCATAATGGGTAATACATGAGAATTTTTATGTACAATACATTGTACAGTATACAGTAAACAACACAGCAATAAATTACTGAGAGACTTTCCAGAGGTCATAAATTCTACCTCAAAACTGCAAATGTAAAAGGACATTTTATCATAGAAAACCTGTAAACAAGCCACATTCCTGTTAGGGAGACACTGACCGCACCGGGACCGCACCGAACACACCGGGATTTCCTCGGCTAAAGCGGAGAGACCTCGGTATGGCTTCGACCTGAATGACCAGAAGCCTTATAGATACAAACACACTGCATCTCAGAACCCCACTAATAACTGAGACCGAGTATGAAAAGCAGGAAGTCAAGTGTATTTGTAATCACAGGCTGTAGATATGACATAACCGGATGAAAATTCAGGCTTCAAAGGAGTCAGCTAAGCAAGGAATTAACAGCACCGCATTTTGCCCACTTCCACATTCGAAAGGACAAAAACACTTCCCCATTCATGAAAATCACCCCCCCCCTCCCGTGAAACTAATGGATTCACCTTTCCAGTGTGACACATCAAGCACCTGAGCAACAAACAAATGACATTCAAGAGGTTTGGAAACTTGTTTTTAATTTTTCTTAAAACTTGCATGGGGGGTGCTTCACAAACTCGACACTCAAGGGGACATTACGTGACATTACAGGACTGCTAGCCATGCTCCTAAGGTCACCAGTCCCAGCTAATCACAGCCATCGCCAGCAAAAGTCTTCCCAGGCGTGGCTGGAAGTGTCATTTATGTTCAGTTTCTCATAAGATCTATAGAACTTCACCCAAAGGTGTGGTTCTAACTGCAGCACCCGAGTGCCAACGGCTCCCCCACAGCACAGCACAGCACAGCACCCCACCCACCCCACCCCAGCCCAGCCC
>JAODKC010000088.1:496225-509920 GCA_026777985.1 Mormyrops attenuatus
TTGCTCTTGCCCAGTTGCTATTGGATGTCTGGTTAGGGCACAGTGCACTGATACTCTGGTTTCTGTGGGTTCTTTCCTCACAGAGACCCTCACCTGGGTTCAGAATTCAGGTCGGGACTTGCGCGACATTAAAACAAACAACCTTATCTACCTCTTTACAATTCATTGGCAAGGAGACTTTCAAGGAGGTTTCTAAGATAAAACACAAGGACCAGTTTCATTCTTTACGTGATTAGAACACAATCTGAAACAGCGCTAATAAAACAGTTTATTGCTTTCACTTCTGCATGAATACCCAAATTAAACACACACAAAGGTCATAACAGTTTCTGTTCTTGGCACAGTGATGCTCCACTTCTGATCATGCATTAATGAGTAATTTTCTGTCGATTTTCCACAATTCCCTAAGTCAGAGGGGTCCAGGGCAGATCCTTCTCCAACTTTTACTGACAACAGCTGGGAAAAGGACAAAATTAGAACCGGCAGTAGACTCTTGCAAGTATATTCAAACCAGCTAGCTGAGCAGTCAGGCGAACGTTACCGTTGCACTTTCACTGTTGATTAATAAAGAAGCTTCCTGCTTTTAATCTCCCGTTTTGGCCAGGAATGGATGCCCTCCTCTCAGCCTGGCCTTAACAGTGTAGTGTCTGTGCTCACTGAGCCAGGGTACAGCCACAAAAGTGCTGGGGCCATTGGGGAAACACCCGGAACACACAAAGAGCTGCAATAACTGAGGGATTCTCCAAGGAAAGGGGAGGTCCCACTAGCCAACATGGATGCACAGTCATCCGGATGCCATGACAGAGACGTGCGAGTCTGCATTAAGATGATGAGAATCCTTAATAGCACAGGAGATGTATATACAGGCAAGTGAGGTAGGCACTAAGAGGATGCTTCAAATACAGGCTGCCAGAGGAGGCTGGATCACCGCATCGAGAAGAACTGGGCTACCAGGTGGTGGTGGTGGGGGTATGACCTTCACCAGCAGGGGAAAACTGGGAGAAAGTGAGATTGCCCCCACCCGTCTTTCTCGGTCCGTATCGGTGAGGTCACCGTGATGTACACCGCCGCTGGAAAGCTGACCGTCAGGGGAAAAGCCCGCAGTGAGGTGACGGGCCGGACAACAGGAGGAACACGCCAATGACACACAGGACAGAGCCCTCGGCCGAACCCGACGCGCAAGGAACGCGGGGGACACGGCACACATCCGAAAGTCACGCAGGACGGAGGCAGCTGCAACATCCAGCACTGACCACGACTGCTACGGTTTCCAGGCCCCAGTGATAAATCAATACTGGGTGAATTTACTGGTCATACAGCCGTCACAAAGCCGTGAGACCCAGTGGTGGAGTCCCTACTACAGAACACCAATGGGAAATCCAAAACGTTTCAGATCAGATAATGAAACTTGATCCATGATCCTGGTGCAAACAGAGAAGTATTTAAATCTGATACATTCACATGTCTCTACTTAGCACATGTGACCTACAGATTAACCCCTTCGCATGGATGAAAGTTTCACCAGAGTAATTCAGGTTAGTATTTTAGGGGCTCATCTCCCAGGGACTCACTTAAGAGCCCCAACTCGAGTTCCTTAACTCCCCCCCCCCGAGATCTCGTTCAGAATCCTAACCACATTGCCTTGACAGCTGTGTGGCCTGCAGCCCTTCCACTTCACATTCATGTCGCCAAGGATGTGTGAAGAAGCAAGTGGCACATCTGCACGTTGGTTTAAGTCCGAGCAGGAAACCGTATATTTAAGAAACGCCAAGTGCCCACATTTTTTTCAGTCCCCAGAAGAAAAACCTGGATTTTGTATAAAAAAAAAAAATAAATAAAAATCTTTGAATGCAATCAAATAAATAACTAAAATTCAAAAAGTGTTGTATTTTGGTTGGATACATATGGTTAAGGTTAGACCTAGGTAAGGCTTAGGGATATCATAGTTAGGATTAGGGTTATGCCCATAAAAATGAATGGAGAGTCCCCGCAATGATAATCTCAGTGTATGCAGGTACAAACAGCAGCTGCCCAGGGTTCAGCTCATGAGCCAGGCCCGGTGTTCTCATAGTTTTGATTTCTTTTATTTTAGTTATTACTTTTATATTATTTTCAATATTCATTTGAAATCCCGTTTAGTTTTAGTTTCAGCGTCATTTTATGAAAGACATATTTCTATTTAGTTTTGATAAATTTTAGTTTCAGTTTTAGTAATTTTACATCTAAGGATAGACTGTACTGATTGTGAATATTACATGACTAAACAGAGCACAAAATATGTCCCAGGTATTATTAATGTTAAGGAAAACAAAAAAAACCCCATTACTTTAGCTAAAGAGGATTTTCGTTTTTATTTTATGTCAAAAGCGATATTTATAGTTCTCATTTCGTTGTAGGTTTTTAAATTTTCGGTTCTTATTCTATTTCAGTTTACGGAAATGTTTTCTTATAGTTTTAGTTTTCGTTAACTATAATAACCCCAGCCAGGCCTAGAGGCGCTAAACAAGCACATGCAGATCCAGCGGGACCCGACCCCTGGGGGGGCCCCGAGACAGAGGCATTAAGAAAGAACTCACACCCACCATTACACAACGCAACAGTCACGTTTCCACGGGAGACCAGCCCCAGCAGGGAAACCAGCAAACATCCACTGCTACAACGCCTGAACAGCAGCACTACACACTCACACTGATTATAGCAAGCGCTACCTGATTAAGGAGGTTATATAACGTACTAATTACACAGAGCGAAGAACAACATTCATCATAAATGCGACCTCTTCAGCTGGTTACCAGTTCGTCATCCAGGGAGACCCCATGACCCCTGAGGGATCACCACAAAGCCAGAATGCTGGAATGGGAGGGG
This sequence comes from Mormyrops attenuatus, assembly GCA_026777985.1. Lineage (NCBI taxonomy): Eukaryota > Metazoa > Chordata > Actinopteri > Osteoglossiformes > Mormyridae > Mormyrops > Mormyrops attenuatus. Next base: position 499,091 of record JAODKC010000088.1, read on the forward strand.
ACAGTGCTGCCCCCTCTTGGGTAATTGTAACACTGCAGATTTTTCCCAAGCAGAGGTGGGTCAGTCATGAGAATCACAGACATGACTGCAAATCTTCCTCAGTCGGGATCCCAGAACCTCATGATACCCGCGGACCCCTCCCACACGCGCACATGGCTCTTGCTGGAAGCTGCACAACTCCCCCCCACGGCTCCGGCTCGATGGCCTGAATTCCAGCCGCCGTGGCTTTCATCAACTCAATGGCTCCCATTGTGTCCCAGCAAAGGCAGAGGGCACTGCAAATTTGGGCTTCAGCGTAAGAGAGCGCAACACCCACCCGCCCAACCTGAAATGCAGCCCCCTCATAACGCACAAACAGGACATATTTTTTTCCCATCTGAATCCTTTCCAGGCGCATGGTGAGAAAATGGCAGGCAACACAAAAACACAGAACACGGATGTTCCCAGTGGGCTGTACACCATATCTCCTCGTAGCCTCCCCTTGCTTCCAAACGAGGAACAGGGCCATCGGAAAACCCAAAACAGGGTCCTGCTACTAAGACTGACTGAACCCTCTCAACATATCATTACCATAGCAACACAGCAGCAGTTTGTAGTAGTGGTGCCCCGATATGGAATTTCTGACCGATACCAATAAGCTAAATATTTTTTGTCTGATACTACCAATACCAGTAACCAGCTAACCTCTACACTCTCAAAACCTGTAGTGAAACTGAAGTCAGTGATGTTACTTATTGAAATCTCATGAATGTGTGTAGCAATTGCATCATAAAATGGAAGCCATGAAACATGACCAAAGTAGTGCCGACTAGGGAGACTGTAGCCAGGATCTAAGCAGTGAATGAGACAAACGAATCCCTGCCTTGCACTACGGAAAATGGCTGGTCGTCTAGTGCAATCATCTGCATTATTTTAGCGGTTATGTCTTTAGATCCGGTTCTGTTAACACTGAACATTGACTAAAGTCAAAATATTGACTAGGATTCACACATCGGACCAAGACAAATGTCTTGATTTTCAATATACACCAGCCGATACCAATATGTTAAATGATATATCATGCATCTCAAGCCTGTAGCAGCAACCAATAAAACAAGACGATTTTAAGTCATGACTGAAACCATGTTTGTAATGCATTCAGTGTTGTTGGCAACCACAATAACAACAGGAATAATAATCTTGGATGCTAACATTATACCTTAACAAACACCCAAGTTAAAAAAATAATAAACCAAGAGGTGGATAAAATGTATAGATTGAATTACCATGCCATCATCCATTCAACAATGTCGGCTAAAGTTTTACAATGAGAGCAAATTTCTCCCAGGGAAATGGATGCTCTCTGGTGAACTGGCTGTAACACCACGCCTCGGTGATCACACAACTTGTACACTTGCATTGTTGACACATTATAAATTTGTCTGCGCTGTCGGGGAAGGTTTGAGTAAAACTAGCACTCTGTTGGAGAAAGACTGTAACTGGGGGACAGAACCAAGTAAGCTAGTGGATCCAGACAGCCTCCTGATCATTCAGAGGCCTGAGCAGCGCTAGCCCAGGGAATTCTGTGCGACTCAGACCATCTTTTATCTTCAGAGGTCCACGGGGCAGGCAGAGAAACCCATCATCTCAGCAGCACCTCCACATCGACATGGGAAACGGTCAACAAGATGGGGGACACTGCAGAAGGCTCGACCTTTAGCTATGGGAAATTCCCAGTTAAACGAACAGTTAAGCTAAATTCAACAGCATTTCAACAGACCTCAGACACACTGAAATCTGGATCATAGCACCAGAGCAGAAAGCAAACACTCAAATGACAAAATGACCTACAGAGGTAACCTGCATTCTGCGTTGGAGCCTTTCCCAGCCTAATAAATCTGGTGCCGGATAATTACATGAACTTTAAACGGGGGCACTGCTGCGTCACGAGTTTCACATAAATCTGAACCCAGATCAGTTTTCCAGAGCCTGTACGAGTCAGACCCCAGCTTAGTCTTTACAAAATCTGTATATATCTGATCCCAGATCAGTTTTAGTAAACCTTCCTCATCCATGTGTTTTTCCTCCCACAATGCTTAAGAAGTGCTGTAAAACCGGACTAGCTTGATCTATGTGAAAAAAAAAGGATTATTACTCAACGACTTCCCCAGTAAATGCGTAATAGTCACAAGAACTGTATTTGTTACAACATGATCAGTCTGAACATGGCAAATCAATGAAAAACCCTTAAATCTTTTCTGAATGCCTCTTTAAAAATGTCAATGTATCTAGCACTTCCGGATCAGGTAAACAAATCCTCTGAATGACTGAAGATCCAGTGATTATTTTCAGAACTTTACATCTAGACACTCTAAATTTTCTGAATAGGATAAAATAAACAGGACTGAGAGAGAAACATATTAAATGTGGATCCTTCCAAGGCTGAATCAAGACAGATGGGCTGAGTCACCTCAGCAGAGAACGTGGCGTTCCGGAGAGGCGGGTTTGGACTTGGTCATCAGAGATAAGCATCGTGGGTATTTTTTTTTTGGTGCCGTGTACCTCACACACTACACCCCCCCCCAACCAACCCCAACCCACCCCAACCCCAACCCCAAATCCTCAAGCACCAACACCACATCAATGACAAGTTAACACTCCAACACTATCAACATATTTTACTAAAATCAGTCAAATTCACTCAACTCCCCAGCCTCCACCATTATGGTAATAAAAATGCCAAACAGATTAATTTCCCCAGGCAGGTGATCCATAGCATCTTGAATGCATCCGTGTTAGAGGGACAGGACCCCACAAGGACCCCCACACATGAGACACTGAGCTCAAGTACAGGACATCTTGACAGTCTGACTGGTCACCAGCTAATTCAGCTGAATGTCAGAGTAAATTTAAAGCACCAGCGAGACAGGCACTGCGCACAAGTCACTCTTGCAAAGTCATACCCTGTAATGGTAGATAGAAACCAACATTATATCTTGGAGAAGTATGCGTGCAGGTCTTTAAAAATGCATCATCCCTACTAACAAACTACACACACGCTTATATACGGGGCTCTTGATACGCGACAGTATGTGAGCCATATAAAAAACAAGGCAATATACAGACAGTCAAGCATAATGTTTCCTGCAACCAAATGCAGGAAATGCGCAATAGAGTGAAATTCACCGAGAGAGAAACGTATTAATAGTTTACAAAAGAAATAAGACTGTCATACAGCATGTACGCGTGTAAAAACGATTAGGCATGGTGCGTGTATGTAAATGTACATTTATAACGACGCTCAGGCACCGGTGTATATGTGTGTGTGTGTGTGTGTGTGTGTAAACTACATCAGTTGCAGCAGTCCACAAGGTTAAACACACATTGAAAAACACACTTCCATATGTAAAAACACACATACACACTTACATAGCACCACTCCAGTCTGATATACACCCACCGCACCATAAAAACACACACGTAGGAACACACTTATATAAAAGACGCGCACATCGAGATGCCACCATTAACATACATTTAAACATAACTGTAAAAACACAAACATATATATAAATAAATATATATAAACACCCGAATAAACGCACACATACACATCCGCCTCCGCACACAAACGGCTCCGATCAGAGGCCGGCGATGCTGTAGCTCCCGGGCCGTAAACGGTACGATCGCGGCGTCGTCCGAAACCTCACCTTCGGACAGCTCCAGATCCAGCTCCGCCAGCAGGTCTCTCACCTCCTTCGGCAGAGCCGACACGTCCACGCCTCGGTCGGCCATCCTTCAGATCCAGGAAAAAAAAAAAAAAACAAAAACCCAAAATCGTCCTTTAAGCAACAAAAACACGACTCACAAGACGGGATCACCATCCAGCTCCGCCATGGTGGGGAGGGCGATGGAGCCGGTCACATGACCACCTCGCCGGGCCAGGAGCGGCCGATCTGCTGGCCGCGTAGCAGCGCAGCCAGGCGCCGGAATAGCGTGCCCTCGGCCGGGCCCCCCTCTAGCGCCGCTTATCAGTCACTGCACGCAAGGCTCACAGCACAAACATCTGAAGCGGCGTCTCATTGCCTTTTAATCAAAACAGATGCCCATAACCGACACTCTCCATGTTTACCCCTGCCTCTGAATTAGAATATATCACACTGCATGCGTAAACCCCCGGTCCTCCACCCTAGGCTGCCAGCTTCACCCGGAGCCAAATTACTTGATCCGGGGTCGGAACGTTTCACAGGGAGCTGGCGCCTCCTGACTGTACGTTTGCGTTTTCCAAATGAACCACCCTCCCCCGTTTTCTTATAGCGTACTTTTGTGCAACTTAAGTGTACGTCCAATAAAACAGCAGAAACAAACAAAAAAGGAAGCAAAGGAGAAAAATTAAGATGAAGTGGGAAAAGGAAGCTTCTGTCCCATCTTATGTCACTGTTATGACTCAGATTACATCAGAGTCCTTGGTGAATGATTCCATTTTAGAGTGTCAAGGATATGCAGCAGAGATTGCACTCCATCAGGGCTTACTTCCGGGTACACTTCGGGACCATTAGTACCAATGGAGCATTGTTTAAATGCCACAGTCCATCTGAGTCTTGTTGCTGACCATGTCCATCCATTTATGACCACAGTGTATCCAGCTTCTAATGGCTAACTCCAGCAGGATAACGTGCCATGTCACAAAGCTCATATCATCTCAGATTGCTTTCTTGAACATGACAGTGAGCTCGAATGGCCTCCACAGTCACCAGATGTCAGTCCAACAGAGAACCTATGAGATGTGGTGGAACGGGAGATTCGCATCATAGAGGTGCAACTGACAAATCAGCAGCAAATGCTTAATGCTCTCATGTCAACATTGACCAAAGTCTCTGAGGAATGTTACAAACACCGTGTTGAATCGATACCACGAAGAGTTAAGGAAGTTCTGAAGGCAAATGGGGGTCCAAACGGGTATTAGCAAGGTGTACCTAATAAAGTGGCCAGTGAGTGTATATATTGTGGAGCTGCTCTGGTGCAGTGTGTGGCTCAGTGGGTTAAACCCCTCTGTCTGTAATCAGAAGGTCACTGCTTCAAGCCCAGTCTTGGCACATCTACATGTACTTCAGCAAGATCCTTAATTTCCAGCTCCCAGGGTGCCACAACAGGTGGCTGCCCTTAACGGCCAGCTTGCTCTCACCTGCAAAGTGAGTTGGGGGAGGCATAAATAAGATTTCCCTGCAGTGATCAATAAAGCATCAATTCTCAATATCACCCCTATTAAAAATAAAATGCTAAAGCACGATTCAGTATTGCATTAACGGTTCTCCTGTACCTCAACTGAGAGCATTGTACTAACTACCAAACCACCTAAATGGTGAGGAAAGTTTCTGCAAACTGCCCCATGATTGGAAGTGCAAGGAATGAATAACAGCACAATTATTAGCTGAGTTAGGTAGCCAGACCAAATGACTTGGCTGTCTGGGGAAAACAATGCAGTCACTTCTGAAAGCACCAATTCTACTTCTTTAACTTGAATTTAACATTTAATAGCGAACCATCACTGTGCACTGTTCCTTAAAAAAACATCTGTCCAGGCCAAATGCCTTCAGAGTAACAGTTATTGGGAAGGAAAATACACACACACACACGTTTGTATTCATATCTTTGTGTTGACTCTCTCCATTCATTTCTATGGGAAAAACCTTAATCCCAAATTTGACAGCCTTAACCCTAACCCAGTCCTAATCTCAACCGTAAGTAACCAAGCAAAATTCAAGACTTTCTGCATTTTACTTTTTTGAGTGCAGTCAAAGATTTTTATAAAATTGAGTTTCCGCTTGTGGGGTCTAGAAAAATGTCCCCACGACGTCAAAACAATAGGTTTTTATCACGTTGTGGGAACATTTGGTCCACACAATGTAATACATACATAACACACACAACTTATTTATTTGTTTGTATAGATGGCCGCGTCATCTTCCGGAGGGTCACATTTTGTAGCTTATGTTGGAACCCCACAGAGTCCCGGGGCCTTGTTTTCTCCTCCTTCTCCTCCTCTTCTTTTTCTGCCTTTCCGTTCCTTTGTCGAGCTGTAAACGGGGGCACCACTGCATCACATCTGCTGAACATCGCCACACAGGATGCTGACATGCCAACCTTTCTACTTTCTGCCTTCAGGAGGAACCAGGAATGGAATCCGGAGGTGTTTTGTCATGTATCATTTCTGGAGGCAGAATTATACCTAAAAAATATGGGAGGGGCGATGTCGGGTAGGAGGGGCAATGTCGAATAGGCGGGTCAATGTGGGAGGGGCAATGTCAAGTAGGAGGGACAATGTCAAGTGGGAGGGACAATGTCGAATAGGAGGGGCACTGTCGGGTAGGAGGGGCAATGTCAAGTAGGCGGTGCAGGGTGGGAGGTGTTTATAACTTACCATCTGATACCCTAACCATAAACCTCTCCTACTCCTCGTGATAAATCCCTCCTACTTGACATTGCCCCTCCCTCTCGACTGCAACGATATATACTTGGTTCATCCTGCGGTCAGTAGCAGCACCATCACCTGCCTGCCATCACCTGCCTGCTCTCCGCATTCAGACTCGATTCCTAAAATTTTGATGGTATAAATTAGGATTTTGTAATCTTGTTCATTTGACTTCATCTGCTGGCTCCTGGAGGATGAGATCCTCCTTTGAATCTGGTTCTACCCAATGTTTCTTCCTACTAGAAAGTTTTTCCTTCCCACTGCCATCTCTGGCTTGCTCACTGGGGGGGTTTGGGCAGGGATAATGTAAAGCATTTCCAGACAATGTAATGTTGTGAAAATGTGCCATACAAATAAAACTGAATTGAACTGAATTAAATTAAGTGTAAAAAGGTACTCTCAAGCGATCCAACTCTGATGCTTGGCTCCCCCTACTGCTAAATCTTTCACAATCATCCATGTGCTTAGTGCCCTCTAATGGTGAATCTCACCATTTCCACAAAGGAATATTGTGATTTAAAAAATATATATTTCATTTGAATATTTAAAGTCGATTAGTTGACAAAAATTGACTACTTGACTACTGGTGGAACGTGAGGTTCTTGATTTTTGTTCGAACTGGTCTCAGTAAAGAAACCTGTAACAACAGAAAGTCATAAAGTTAGGTCGCCTTGATGTAACATCATGATATGGCTACTTATCTGCATATGAAACATCTCATATATAAAATGAAAAAAATTGCACAATATAGTTTTTTAGAGTGTTTATGTATGTTTTTTGCCTTATTAGGTAATTTTTTAATGATTTAAAAATGCCACTCATTTTTTCCCTCTTCCCAGAGCATGTTACAGATTGTCAAAGGTTTTGCAGTCAGGAACACAGTAGCTGTTTCCCTAGAAGTTAAATGGGGGGAAATGCAGCAGAGTGTGACAGAAAATGACAGCGATCCTGCACTTAATAGTGCTTGGATCCCTAAAAAGGAATGAGGGCCAGCGACTTCCACATATTGTGGACTGAGTCATAACTGTGTCAGGCACAGAGGTAAAAAGGAAGGTGATTGATCAGAGTGCAGATCTAAAATCAGAACTTGGCACAGTTTGAAAAGAGAAATGAGCCCTGTTCAGATTGAGTCCTCATTGTATCGCTGTCTGCACATTTGGTGAATGTAAAGATTCATGCTCAGCATCTACTCAAAGTGTAAAAGAAACGAAAAGAGAGGAGATGGGAAGATGCACGAGGGCTTCCAGCCAGTTGTCAAAGGCAGGCCAAAGGCAAGCGGGAGATTTGTCTTCCTGGAAGTAGATCCTTGTGAAATATGCTGTGCAGCTTGATATGACCTACAATGGCTTGAGGGATCACTGTCAGAGAATAACAGACATTTCAATTATTTTAAGGACAGTAGAACATATTGTGTCCATTGTCTATTAGTATTCCTGAACCTAGCAGATCCTTTGCTCAGTTAAAATACAATCCATTAACAGACTCCAGAACAATGGATTTTAGAAATTCTGAGGTCATTCTGAGAAAGAGTTGTATTAACAAAATAATGTCACATATTAATTGCCAGCTAGTAGAATAACGCATCACACCTCTGGGACCTGGGTTCGAGTCTCAGTCATGGTTCCATGTGTGTGGAGTTTGCATGTTCTCCCTGTGTCATTGTGGGGTTTCCTTGGGGTACTCTGGTTACCCCCCCCCCCCAGTCTAAAAACATGTTGAGGTTACCAAACAGTCCATAGGCATGCATGTGTGAGCGACTGGTGTGTGAGTGTGCCCTGCATTGGGTTGGCACCCCATCCTGGGTTGTTCCCTGCCTTGCGACCGTAGCCTGCAGGATAGACTCTGGACCCACAGCTGAATAGCTCTCAAACCTCACCGGTAAGGTGGTGATCATTTCTGGTATTGGAATGCTGCTTAGACAAGACCTCACACTGGTAGGTGCCCTGATGGTCAAGGCGAAGAGAAGGGATGGCATATAGATGATCCACCCCCATGGTCAGCTCCTTGAACTGATCCACCTCCCATGTTTTGACCTTTAAGAGAATCCCACACGTAAAGCTGCTTGATTTCTGTTTATATAATAAATATCTGCATACATATAAATGATCTCATTTTCACTTAATTCTTCTTCTGTTGCCCATTCTCCTGGGGAAATGAATCCCAAAAGCAGCCACTCACCATTTCAGATAAAATGCCAGACATCCTCTGTGTCAGCCGGCAAGCGGAACCAGACATCACAGTGTATCTCTGTCCTGCTGCTCTCTGACACTAGATTTTGTTTCAACCAACCACCTGGGTATAAAGAGTTGCAGTCACAGAGTACTCGACTGGCTGTTTGAAACAAAATCTTGGTTTGGTTTGGATTTTTACTTCCTGAAATCTCCACCTCTGTCTGGCACTGCCATGACATAGTCACACTGCATGGGTATCACATTGAGTCTGCCTGATCCAATATGTTTACTTCAGGGAAATTATCGCTTATAGAAAATGCTTGTTGGCGCTGCAGGGAGCAAGAAAGCAGTAGAGGTGGCCCTGCTCACGTAATTGTGTGGCTGGAATCGCTGGGTCGTCCACTACCATGGATCAGGACATGACCAAGGCAGCTTAAGGCCACTCTGACATTTCAATAATAAAGGACTATTTCCTTAAAACAGTTTTCCATTCATCTGGGTTTTTCTTTGCAATCATACCATATAGTTATACAACCTTGCTTAAAAAAAAATTTAGGACACTGTGTAAAACGTAAATAAAAACAGAATACAATGGGTCCAGCTTCACTGTCTTTCCCAGAGTTACGGTTTGGAGAAGCCCTAAAGAGGCTTACCACCCGGATGGCTGCGTACCCAGAGTGCAGCATGGGGGTGGATCAGTGATGGTTTGGGCTGCAATATCATGGCATTCCCTAGGCCCACTACATAATCTAGATGGATACATCACTGCCAAGGACCACCAAACCATTCGGGAGAACCTGTCACCCAGTGGTTCAAACATTGTACCCTGATAGTGGCAAGACTCGTGACAGAGTGGTTTGACGAAAACGAAAACGAAACTGAACAGCTCCAATGGCCAGCAGTCACCAGATCTGAGTATTGCGGAGAGACTTTGGGGTGTTTTGGAGGAGCGAGCCAGGAAAAATTTCCCTCCACCAGCATCACGTAGTGACCTGGCCACTGTTCTGTGAGAGGAATGGTTCAAAATCCCTCTAGCCACTGTGCCGGACGTGTTCCTGTTATTCCTGACACGAATTGATGCTGTATTGGCCTCAAAAAGCCCTACACCATACTAATGAATTATTATTGTGGTCTAAAACCAGGTGTTTGTTTCGTTGTCCAACCCATGTTTACATTTCACAAGTAACAGGGTAAAATAGTAACGTAAAACTATGTAGCCTTCTCGTTTGTCACTCCATTGACATTTCTATGATTATTTTAAAAAAATGCTGCACCTGTCGAATCTACAGGCTGGAGCAACACTGCCCTGAAACAAAACCACAAGGCACTGAAATGTTTAAAGATAAATTTTATTAGATTTTTGTTTTGTATTTTTCACCTTTGCAATAACACAATCAGCAATCAGATATCAGGTATAATTACTTTGTGTTCCAGCAAACTCAACAGGAAGAGTGGATTTTTGCTTTTTTAAGCTAGCAGGGTTGTTGCATTACTTAAGTCCATGTCCCACCCCTCCAGTACAGTCTCACCCATTCCACTGAGAAATATATTCAAAACAGAGCAACGGTAAGGTAAGTGACAAACATGTAAGATACAGGCATACACACACACTGCTCTCTCCCACCCCCACACCCCGGCAACAACTTTGGTATTAAAGGGATTTAAGCAAAATAAACATTTCCTACAGCTGAGATCACACAGTAGTTTCACTGAAACAAAAACCCCTAGTATATATTAGACGCATCACCTTCTTCATGTTGATTTGCTGTTTTGATCACTTAGAAAAATTTGAACTCTTTTAAGCAAACAAATTTGAAGTCACACATGCACAAAGAAAGGGGTGTGCAAACCTGACCGATACAAAGACCCCAAACGTTTGGGGATCGTCGTCAGCGATCTTGGTGTTCAGGTGACCCCTGAAATGCAATGACTTACACTTAGACAACATTTGAAATGACAAGCATACATGGAAACAGCAGACCACATAAAAGCACACAACCTTCTGCAGTTACAGAATTCAAAGCTGTCAGTTCATGAATGTCTTGGTATAGTTTGTTAGTCCTAATTAAAACACACATTGGGTGGGGCAACTCTCAATAATTGCAAGGTGTGGGAGGGGGAGAAAAAAAAAAAAAAAAAAAAAAACATTTAAAAAAATTAATAATATAACAATAAGTTTTGTAAAAATTAAACAACATTACATAAAAA
>JAODKC010000088.1:513362-540409 GCA_026777985.1 Mormyrops attenuatus
AGCGGTTCATGAAAGCATCCCCCCCCCCCCCGCCCACAGTTCACCAGCACTAGAAGTGCTGCAGCAAGTCGATCCCAGCCCCCGAAACTTTCTGCAGGTGTTGGAATTAGCCATTTCGGCACAGAAATGAGGACCAAGCATAACATCAGTAAACAAACTGCACCTGATCTTAGTGGATTAACCTGGAACTACTTCTGAATTATTGTACCAGCAATTGTTTAGACCGATTAGAGGATGCAGCTCGTTAGTGTGACAGAGACTGCTGATTATACCACAGCTCCAACAACACGGCCAGCTCATGGGCAACACCTTACGCCATCCCCAAAACTCAGCCACAAAGTTGTAAACAAGTGATTATGTCTAATACATTCAATAACAGGGGAGAGGGTACCCATGGGAGACAAAATCTGGTCAAGAGCAGCCACGAGATGGGATCAGACACGGTTAGGTCACCGGGACAACCGGACCTGTTCATGACAGGCTCGTAACAGTGGTCCTGCTGGATGGGAGCAGCTGAGCAGTGGTGAGAGCGCCAGAAACATGAGGGCTAACAGGCGCTCTGACTGATGGCAGGGTCTTCAGTGGCGGGTGGGACCGGCTATTAAAATGGGACTGTTTCTGAGGTGGCTCTGGAGGGTCTCAACCAACAATCCAATTGGTGAAAAACAGGGCACTGACTGGAGGTGCAAGACCCACCAGTATGAAACCCAGTTTAGGAGGGTTCCTCCAAGGCTTCTCTTTTGGCAAACAAGCCAATCAAATCCCTACTCAGACTCCACCCCCCTCCCCCAGAAACAGTCCCAAACCCACCAACTCAAGTCAGATTCAAAATGCATTCACATTGTTGCCAAATCAACTATTACAAATTTGAGTCACATTTCATCACAGAAAGTTATTCTCATGTTCAGGTTAGACCAGTTCATGTTCATAACTGCAGGTTTTCTTAGTGCTCGTCTAAACTTTCACCCAAAAGGTAAAATACAAATGCTTATTTTTTTTCCTCCCCAAAGGAACCTGCACCTACCCCACAAAAAAAAAAGAACAAAAACACAAACCCCACACACATAGATCCTGAGGACCGATTCCTCAAACTAAATGAGATGAGTACACCTCCCTCCTCCATATACTGCTTTCCAAAGTCCACACCTCTGGATACCATCTTCCGCTGGTTTTGTGAGAAGATTCCCAAAGGCCTTCCGCACCACTCAGGGAGGAAAATAACACGGTCTTGTTAGGATCAGTCGCTTTTAAATCTGATAATATATATTCTTATATATTCATCTGTGTATACATGTACATTCGTTCTTCAGTTTTACTTTGGCGATCTTGGGGGGACGTTCTGCTCTTTGCCACTGCGCCTGGGGCCCCCCTGCGGGGAAGTACGGTGTGTTAAGGGGAGACGTCTCTGCTGATCACGCAGTTTGAGGCCTGTACCATTGGCCTGGGGGGGCCCGTTGCCACGGTGCGAGCTGAGGGAGTCGCGCTGTGGTCGGATCTCAGCTGACTTGCCTCCCACAGGCCTCTCGGGGGTTTTGTCCGGTCGTTCTCCGGGGCCATGCCCAGTACGGGACCGGTCTGCGGGGCCATGCCCGCTTGCATCTTCTGCCTTGTTTACCCGGAGCTCCCGCAGGGGCTGGGTGGGGGCAGCTGTAGGGGCGGTCGGAGGGGGAGGGTCCTTGGGCGGTCGCTGACACACCTCAGCATAGCTTAACTTGCGGGGCTCCTGTTAGGAAGGTGAGACAGAAAATGATGTCATAAAAACACATTGTGGCAAAGAACAACACACTCAGAACTAACACCAAGCTTATCCAAACTCCTGCAGAATTGCAGCCAATGGAACGAGATTCAGACTTTTTAACAAAACAAGTAGGTGGACAGACTTACCGGTGTGGTGTTGCTGTTTGGAGCTGAGGCTGCGGGACCGCCAGACACGTTCGGCTGGCTACGTAAAGGTTTAGCGGCGTGGGCCGGCTGTGGGAGCACTGGCTGTGAAGGAGCCAGGAGGACCGTGGAGTTAGCAGCCGACACATGGGGAGAGTCTTTCCGGACCTGGGGTTCAACCTTGTCAGCCTTCTTTTCCGGATGGGTGACGCTGCAGGAAAGGCAAAAACTGAATGTGTTGATTCTAGAGCTGAACCAAGAAAAAAAAAAAATATTTTTTTAAACGCACAGACCAATCAAACAATGTCACCAGACTAGTAGGGCAGTCTGTACAGTGAGGCGTCAAGTCCGTCCAGATGTATGGGCCCCTCTGGCTATTTAAGGACAAGGACGACTAAACTACTGTTCAAGGCTGGAGGAGATGAATGACGAGGGGCTGTTTCAGGAAGCCAGAGAGCACTTTGGGCTATTTAAGGAAGCGGCACAATCTTGACCTGCTCAAGCAATAGGCAAGATTCACACCGCAGGAAAGGCACAGGTGCCCTTAGTCAGACACCCAGGGTCATTTAAAACATTTGCTGAAATCTGCAGGCTGACCACTGGGGATCATGGCTGGACAGAGGCAGCTCCTACCTGGAGCCCTGAGACTCAAAGGCTACTGGCACAGGCTTGCAGATGGACTGGGCTGGACCAGGAACAGTGCTTTCCTCCTCGGGGCCACTGGTGGAAGTGACTGGAGAATCCTTGTTTCCATCAGGCTGCAGAGAATGACACATCTTTACATGTCTGAAGACCCTGATACATGTTCCCTCAGAGCCACCTGCGACATCGGCGGGACATGCCGCTCACCTTGTCCCGACTCAGGCCTCGCACCACGTCTGACAGCCGGTTCTCCAGCACGGGTTCCTCCTGGGTGCTTACTACGCAGCCAGGTAGGGGCGGGAAGTTGGACGTGGCCAGATCAAACTTGGGGGGCGGAACCTTGACCTCATTCAGAGGGGGCAGCCTCTGCAAAGAGCCGACATGCAGGAGCTTTAAGAGGCCAGTCAGTTTGCTACGCATGGGAGGGGGAGGGCGGGAACGAGACACTTACCACGGCACGTTCATCCTCTCGCCTGCGACGCATGCCTCGAGGAGCACCCCTCCTGCAGGAGAAGCAAATCACAGGAGAAACAAGCTCAGGAACTTCAGCGGGACAGACTGGGAGTGTCACGTACCACAGAGTGTGACCCTCAGATCTCATAATCTTACAGCTCATTGGGAAGGGCCACGGAAGGTAGCTTTGGGGAGGGGGTAGGGATAGAAAGACAGGACAGAATGAGGCAGAGAAAAAAACAGGAAGAGGGGGACAAAGACGTAGAGCCAGCTATTCCGTTTACACCCGAAAATCCCTCTATGCGTCGTTTTATCATCACTGGGTCAGCACAAACTGCAACATAGCAAATATCCTGCACCAGATCAACAGACTGACTTACGGCCCACCGCATCTGCAAGAGAGCTCACCTGCCACGGCCAGCCAGGGTGATATCGCCGTTAGCTTCTGTGGTGGATAGGTGGCCGTCCTTTGAAGGGAAGGGGAGGCTCAGCTCTGGTGGCACCAAAAGGGCCGCCCCGCCGCGTGTTGTGGGCTGAGGGCTGCGAGGCCCATCCACCAGGGGCAGAGGCGCCGTCAAGGCTGGGGTTCCTTCACTAGCTCGGGGGTGGGGCTTCACGTGATTCCTATGCAAAGACAGAATGCATCAGACGGCACGCCACATGCAAACTGGGAGCACCGTTGACTAGTCTCGAAAGGGGAGTGGACACAGCCCAGCACGCCTGTGCCAGAGCTCAACAGTGCCAGTTCCTCTCCAGCACACTGTATGCACTGCTTTATGGTTCAGCCGAGCCCCTAATTAGGCCCAATTAAGCTGACTGAAGAAATTCCACAATTAACAACCCGTTAAAAATCACCAAATTTGCTGTGTGTTCTCAAACTGTCAAAAAATGGATAAAATTCTCGTCTGTGAAGATCAACAGGGTAATTAACCAATAGTAATTCAATTATGACATTCAACAATGATTGACAGTGTTTCTCAACCCAGTCCTCACCCCCCCCCCAAGACAGTCCACATTTTTGCTCCCTCCCAGCTCTGAGCACACCAGAACCAGACAATCAAGAATCAGAAATACCTGGTATAAGTGTGTTGGTAGGGAGGGATCAAAAATGTGGACCGTCTGGGGGGCCACGAGGATTGGGTTTAAAAAAAAAAAAAAAAACCCCTGACTTGGGGTTTGATTACAAAATAGAATACTGTTTAAAAAGTTACACAAAATCAAACAGGATTACTTGAATTAATAAATAATGGAGACGGGGATCTCAACTGCACCAAAAACCAGAACGCAGTGAACCATGAAGACCAAGCATACCATGACATATTACACGCTCAGAGTAACCTGGACCATGCATGCAAATAGGGCTGCCACTAACGACCATCGATCTATCGACATTTACTGACTGGTCAATTAATCTAAATGATTAATTTTCCTCCAGATCATTTCATTCGAGTTAATTTTGACAATAATGAACTGTATGTCACTGAAGGGCTTTACGGAACTACACGAACATGAAAGTTACTTATGCCCACAATTTGAAAAGCAGGTTAATAGTAAACCGAAAATATTGAGGCCCAAAACCTTTATAATCTGTATAAATTCGGGAAATCCTCATGCGTAGCCTAAACATTTTCTCAAACACTTATTCTATGGAGATTCTAAGGTAGCAGGCAGACAACTTTAATAATGGCTTTAATGATGATTGTATTTAGAAGCTACAATGACAAAAGATATTGAAGAGCTCTCCATACTAATGGCAATTTAATAAACATGAACAGGCAGCACTCTTGGTGGTTTTGCCTACTCTGACAGTCCATCATCCAGAATAGCGCCTGTGCCTTTCCTCTTCAGGCGCTCGTGTGTAGCGCTCGTGTATAGCGCTCGTGCAGCACGTCGTCGAAACTTTGCACAGTGTACAAACCACCTTTTTGTTCTGTGACAATTTTAACTACTCCCATAATTACATACTGATAGAAAACATTTGCTATAATGAATTGAAATGTTTTAGAAATTAAAAAGATATTTTCACTGAAAAGTCCTTTTTTTAAAAAAAAAAAAAAAGATGCACCGACTGATTTATTGATTGATGCAGGCTCATTTTCAGCATCAAGATCGTGGACGTCGTCAATTAACGGCAGCAGCCCTACATGCAAACATGGGACATCCATGCTGAGGAGATGATGAGGATGGATATGAGAACATTGAGCGTAATACAGGTCAGATGGAGTTAAAAGGGTTTAACATACCACCAATAAAACAGACAGGCCTTCAGAGGTTATTTAACACAACAACCTCAAAACACCCATCTATAACTGAATGAAGAACGAACGGAATTTTGAAGAAAAATAAATTGAGGGGAAACTGTCAAAATGATCGTGCTAATGAAAGAGGGCATGGGTAACCAAAGCCCGGCCCAATCGTACAGGGTAGAAACCAAAGCGCCAAGGAAGACAAGACGTTTAGTTCACAACACAGAGAAGCATGTTTATGATGAACATGGACAGGTAAGTGTTATGGAGGGGGCTGGAAGGGTCACTGCAAGTACCTGAAGGCATTTATTACATTCTTTCTGGAATACAGGGGGACACTGGAACAGCAAGAGAGAACAGGGCAGAGTGTCAGTCTGACCAGAAGGGTCTTTAAAATACCACATGTCAAAATCACACGAAATGGACAGCACGGGGGGAAAAAACTACACAGAATCCAGGAGCCTCAGTTAACACAATGACCATGAGGAACCTCAAATCCGAATATGGTGGTACAAATTAACGTCTACCCATCTCCTTAACCTGATAAAATAATGTGTGAAAACCCAGGACTGGTCAGACGAGTACTGGGACTCACCGGTTTCTGTGGAAGGGCCGCCCGATGTTGAGAGAGCCAGAGCTAGTTTTGTAAGTGCTGGGCGAGCTGAACCCGTTGACAAAGCTACCATTTGGGAAGGGGGCCTATGGAACAGAAGGCGAGCGTCGTTAGGGAAGAAACATGTTGACCCAATGCAGGAAAAAGGAGCTGTGCTGTTAAAACATGGTGACTTTGCACTCCGCCTGTTTCAGCTTAGATTAAGGTTGTAATCGATCCACCCACAGCGCCCTCTAAAGCACATCAAAGCACAGAAGACATTGCGAGAGATACACTAGGTGGTCACAACATGGCTCTGCAATTTGGAACAGCGCGGCCTGACGACTACGTGGAGGACATGTAAAGACCCACGAGAGCACACATGCATTCACGCGAACCTTCTAATACTACTAGCAGCTCGAAGCACCTCTTCTGAAGTCTTGGGAAAGGAAGAGAGACGACAGTCTCACCAAGGGCGTCTCAAAGTAGGGCGTTGGCGAGGGCGCCCATGCCGGTGGGACGATGCCATAGAGTGGGTACTGCTGCTGGGGGCTGTAGAGCTGCTGCATGAAGAGAGGGGAGCTGTACTGGGACGGAGACTGGGACTGCGCTGAGTACATGCTGGAGTCCAGGCCACGGTAGCCGTTCTTGGCAAAGAAAGTGTTGATGGCCTTTATCCGAGCCTGGGACAGAGAAGAGGAAGAGAGGCGTGAAGACGACTATGGGAAGAGCACGACCTGGCAGCTCAGGTTCACAGCAGAAGTCAAGCAGAGAGCTCCCAGCCATCTATAAACCGCACAGATCATCAGCAGGGCCTCCTCACCACACTGAGATTTAACTGAAGTTCACACACTGATTTTCTCTGTAGAATTAAAAGCGACACGAAAAACGTTTCCTGGAGCCCAAGACATTAAGGTTAGGAAGTCGCAGTGCTGCTCGAGCTTCAGTGTTAGTCTGCGCTTGCACAATATCTCGAAGGGTACTAAGCCTGAGAGTGCTGGCAGGGAGGGAGGGAGGCTGACCCCACCCTCTTATCAAAAGGACAAAGTGTCAAGTCAAGCTAAGCCCCTGATTCCATAAGCCATGCCCCACCCACACTCACCATGATCGGTTTTCCCTGAAATGTTTTCACCTCCTCTCTTAAGTATCTGTATGCCTGAGAACAAGAAACACAAAGCCATCAGCTTCCCCTTAAACAGTACAACCCCCCCAGCCCCATCTCACCAAAACACAGAGGCTAAATGCATTGTGAAACACCCTGGTAAGGTTTACCTGCTGGGCATCCGTATCAGACTGGAATGTAATGTACCAGTTGTTGTTGTGGGCGAACTCGACACTTATGACCTTGGGACAGCCATCATTTTTGAAGAGAGCCTCCACTTCCTGAAAGAGGAAAGGAGAAGAGGCAGCTGTGTTGAGAAGTCACACTCAAACACACAGGCCACAAGATTATAGATTAATTATGGCAAAATTAGAACCAACATCACCACTGTTCCTAATATAAGATAATACACAATTACACTAATTCTTTATTAAAAACTTTGAAAAATTTGCTCACAGCGTAAAGACAGCATCTATTTATCCAATGTTTCAAAGCAGTCTATATTTCCTAAAAACTTCCCAGCTTTATGATTTCGCAGCATAGCAGCCTATCTATTAGGAACACTGGACCTCTTCGGTTTTAGGGTGTTACATTTGCTGCCGTTATTAACTCTAATGGCACATTATCAAAAACAAAGGGCTGTATATTTTGTTTTACATATCACTTGGCGACATTCATTTGTTTTATTTTCAGTTGACATTTGAAAATAGCCTATATAACAGCTTGCAGTGTTCAGAAGAACCTTTTCACCATCTTGCTGCGTTTAAAACTTCTTTTAAGTGATAAGTTCAAAAGCAAAAATGTATTGAACTCATTTGAACAAATTGGTACGTAAACGATCAAGTAATTACCCAAAGTTTATTTCTGTTTTGCTATTCAGCCAGAAAATGGTTTGGTGCTTCCGTAAAAAATGAATTTTGGTGCATCCCTACAATAATTAAGTTGGTCCAAAAGCAGAACACGGGAGAATCACCCAGACAGCATAAAGGTTACATGCAAAACCAAAGTGTGCCTTGATGTTAGGAATGCTATTTAAATCTACTTTGTTGCAGGCATTACTCATAAATGGATTCAGAATCATACTTAGATGGGAGTGAAAAATATCACGCTTTCAGGTCACTGGCATGCAGCGGCATAGCTGTTTAAAGTAGCAAAGACGGACATGTTTTATCAGAGCCATCGTTAAGATAACGAGAGGCCTGAGTGAGGCAGCAACCTGAGGCATTCCTGCATGGACATCAGTCCTAGGAGGACCCCCGTAATGAGCACTGAAGTAATAATGGGGAGAACAAGGCATTTGATGACCTAATAGTTCAAGTTGGAATTGCCCATGTTAGAGGGGCAATTCCAGAGGCAATGGAACTTTAAGGTATACAATAAAACCAAAGAGCACCCCCCAAGGCCTCAAATAGTCTAGCCCATAAGCAAGAGTGTACATGTGCATTTCAGCTGAACTTCCAACTGCGTGAACTACACATGCCCAGGCTCAGGGCAGCCATGCTTAACCTTTAAGAGGGATAAGCGGGAACAGGGCTAGCAGATGCACCTTGACATACTGTTATTTTTAATGCAAAGCAAACGGAAGGAAGCTTTTTGCAGACTTTTTGGAATTCCAAAAAATAATGTTGCGCAATTTAATCAATGAATGAAGCCAAAAATCAAAAGCTCATCAGGGGAAAGCTGGAGACACACCCTCCCAGACCCAGCAGACGTACCTCCACAGGCGTGGTCTCAGGAACCTCCCTCAGAATGATGATACAGCGCTTGTGGTTGGGACGTACCTTCTCTCCCTTCTCATCCACCTGCACCATGGGAGAGGCTGGGCACAATGAAAAGACAAGTTAGCTGATATATTTAAGATCTGAATCAAAAATACCCCAGAGGGCCTATTGTTGACAATGCCGGGGGTGGGGGGGAAATGAAGGTACCCCAACAGTAAATCAATAAAAAAGGAACAGGACGCAATGCAGCACAAAAGGCATCAATACAAAAAAATTGACCAAAACACAGGTCTGCAGTCTTGAAATTCCCGATACTGCACTTTAGTCAGTTGTGTGTAACCATCTACCATATCAATAATCATTTTCCAGTGTTTACCATATTTTTAAATGTGTGACAAACCTGGGAGACAAAATGCACACCGTAACAGACTGACATGCCAAATCCTTATGCTAAAAGATGCTGTCAGCAGCATACGGGAAAAAATGTGTGTACAAACAGCTCACTGAAACGTTAAGTGTAACACCAAAACACTCACTAGTTCTTCCATTGTTGGGGCACCAGCCTACGATTATCAACCTTTCAGCAAAAAGCCAACAAGTCATCATGCTTCTCAGACAGCTACTATCCACTGAGTGACAGTCCCCCATTCTCAAGGATTAAACCCGCCCCATATAAATTAATTTTTAGGATTGACCAAAACTATCCTCACATACCAAGAAATGTGTTTCACAGGGGTCCCATGCTAAACAGGGTCTTTACCTATTCATGACTGAAACAAGCCAGGTACTTTGTAGCCGAACACCCTGGGTGGGACAGGAGTACCAGGGACACCAGGAAGCCTTAGACACCATCCTTTGGCCAGACAGACTCACCACGTAGTACGTCCAAGATGAGGTCCATATCAGTGGTGAGGACCTTGACGTCTTCCATGCTGGCAATGGTCCAGATGGGAACGAACTGGTCACTGTCCATCTGAGACATCAGGTACAAGTCCTTGGACAAGTTCTCTCTGCAAGGAAAATCAAGTCATCTGCTTCTTAGCAGCTGGCACAGGAATCAGCACACCCCAGTACAAAAAACTCGGAGCCAGTCAGAAGCTATCAGACGCCCCAGCTCACCTGGAAAAGAAGAACTCCAGCTGCTTCTTGAGAGATTCACGCAAGTTCTCCGGTGAAATAGGCTGCTCCTGCGATACATCACCTGCCACAAGAAAAAAATATGTATTTTATGGACAGGAGCATGCAAGTTTCCCTTACATCACATTACATTCAGTTAAAGATTTTTGTCCAAAATGATATGCAATTGAGGAAAGCTTGGCCTAAGAGAGCTCAAGGGAGCCACAGTGATGATTACTTGACAGGCCATAAGATCTGAATGCATGACGTTCCAAAGACAGGCACAGATTTGTAACTCACTGAGCTCCACACTGGCCCCTCATATTCATACAAAATGCTTTTCGTACTGACCAGCAAGCCCAGACACTGGCTCGTAGCCTGTAAAGGCCAGGTCGGGGGGATCAACGCCATTGACGACAGCCTCAGACAGAGGGGGGGGGCCGCCATCTGCAATGTTTGTCAGCTCCCCACTGCCAGGTTTATGTTCTGCAGGATGAGCCTCCGAAAACCCTAGGAGACAACAGGTCAATAAGTTAAGAACACAACTTTTTTGAATCTCAAAAGGCTACTTCCAAAGTCACACAAATCTTTAAGACCATGCTTTGCCCAAACCTCCAGTGATGTCAGTGGGGGACATTTGCTGCCACTGGGAACCGTCACTGCCGTCAACAGGAGCTTCACTGGGAGCTGAGGAGATCTCCTGCCACACCTTGGCATTAGGATTCAGGCCAGCTCCTTTAGAGGTGACCTGTGACAGAGGAGAAAATATCATGCACCTGTTACTTTTTACCTTCTTAGGCCATGTAGCTTACTACCAGCAACCACTTACATAAATCAACATAAAACACCGAAAGACATTTTAGACACGCGTCACTTCCCCCAACAGACATTGAGGTTCAGGCTGATCAGGAATTCTATCCTTTTAACTAGATGAGCAGTTCCTTCTTTAAAAGATTAACCAACAGCTGAAAAGGAAGAATGATATGTTACACTAAAGCTGAATTCAACTGGAGATGGCATTTCCCTCTGATTTTAACCCACACGCCTGAAGGGACATTATGACTGTTAAAGGTGCAATTAACTTCCGAGTATTACTCCAGACAGTATTCCTTAAACATCTACTTATATGCAAAACAGTTGAGAAAAGTTTTACAGCCAACTCCGTTCAAAATATAATCATCATCTTAAGGTCTATCAAAATCCCAAGAGTTCCACGTGACTTTAGATTATAGTACCTTGCACTGAGCCTGCCTAGCAGCGCCGCAAAACGGCATGTCGGAGCAGGAAACGTCAAACCTTACGCAGCACTGTCAGACTGACTCGCATTAACATGATACCGCTTCCATTGCCCAAAAAAACAGATCGGTTAAATATTAACAACTGCGTCTTAATACGACGTTAATTCGGCAGCCATAGTCGGCTATTAATAACCAACAACCAGAAGGTTAATAAGCACTAATTAAGAAGCTTGTTAAAGACTAAACCAACACCAAACCTTCGATAATATGTGTCGAAAACTGTGAACCTGCAAAAGCTATGGCTCCCGGGCACCACGCGGTCTGTCTTTCGAACTTACTGGCACGACGAGCCACCACCATTACGCAGCATTTACCGGTCGATACGCAAGAGGCAACCCCGAAATCATCTAATGACATCTGAAGTGTCATTCTTACGCTTCCTTAAAACTATTGAGTTAGATAAAATACATACAAAACATAAAGAGGGAACACTCGGTCTAGCCCCGCCGAAAATCGCGGATTTTGTTTAAAATTTAAATCTCCAAATGCGTTTTATTCAAACTGGCCACCCCGTTCAGAGAATCGCGCGATCCACCGTCTACGTCTACTTATAAAGTAACGGCGAAAGTACGGCTTACAAACCTCAAGCAGTAGCATGTCTTCCCCCTTCTATGAGATATAGAAATTGCCAACGTGAGCATCAATTAAAAAGGCTATCGGCGGAGAAATCCGAAGCTCAAAAGCAAGATTAAGGGCAAACTACCACCCAGACGGTGCGGTCCCAGCCGGCCTAGGAACTCAGAGACTCCGCCTCCTGCCCTTTATAACGTCTGCTCCACGTGATGCAGCCACGGCAAAACCATTGGTAGAGAAGCCCCCAAAAATCGGCCCCTTCCGGCCACTGAGCGGCACATGGAAATGGTATCGGTAAACGGAACCGGAAACTCCCCTATTCGTTCGTTGCGTCACGTGATACGTACAAGAGACATTTTTTCTGTAAGTAAATGTAGAAACCTTAGTCCAGAGAATGTGAAAGTTAAGAGTAGCTACTATGTTGGTAGTTCTGTGGACTGAAGTGTAAATACTTATTGTCAGGAGTTATTTTTCAGGAGCACTGATTACTATGGGCATAAAAAGCAGCGAAGTAGCTCTTTAAACTGATGCCTTTTGAGGAGATTCATTTTTACTGTATCTACATGGCATTATAAACTACATTACAGCCAAAAGCCAGTAAAATCAAACTGAAAACTGAATTACAGTAAAAATGCAAGGATCAAAATGTTCCACATTTTCACATGTTCCAATGTTTATAATGTATGTACTTAGTAGGTAACAGGTGGCATGATATTTGCGTGGAATTACTGAAACATCAAAAGCACAAGCAAGCATTTACATTCAGGGGAGAGCTGACAGCTACAGATCACCCCTCTCTCATAACTTTGCTTCCATGTGGGCAGGATCAAGGGAATAGCAATTTTGAAATACAAATATGTGGTTATATGCAGAAGCCTGCAGACAGACAAGTAACACATAACAGACATGGTGGCAAATTTCTTTTTTTCGGGGGGGGGCGTAAAAAAAACAAACTCCCACTATAAATTTCAATGGTAGCACCAAACAGTTTTATCACACACAGCAACAGAAAGCCACAGAAAGATCCTGCTGTACTTGTCCACTTGTATTCCTACTCAAACATACAAATCAGGTGCACTGAAAGGTATATGAAAGAAAGTTGTCTGAAAGTGTTAACTCGGTACCAGCAGAAAGTTGAAATAAAAATGGCTGTAGAAGTCAGAAAGTCAATTATGATATATTTATTCATGAGCATTCCACAGATTCATTTTCACAAACATGCCATTTGTATTATCATGGAGTTTTATTTCCCGCTGATCCCCAACACACATCTGCACCACAAGATAGTGCCAGATAAAATATTGTGCAAATAAACTGTAAAACCAGTTTCTCAACACCAAACTGTACAATGTCAATTACGAAAAACTAATGGGAATTGGTGTAATCATAAATGTTTATCAGAAACTTGGGGGGGGGGGGTCGTCTAAGGCTAAACGGTAAAGAACCTCTTGGTTCAACATACAACATCTGTAAACCAGCACCGCTGTTCATTTTACGGATCGTGTACTGCAAACATGCCCATTAATTAATAACTCTGGAAATTCCTACACCACCAACTTACAGGACTGACAAGTTGATGAATGATGAAGTGTACTGGACGGGACTCCACAATGAACACGCAAGGGATTTGTGGGGACTAATGCTGCACTTCTAGCAGCCCGTCCTTAGGACCAACTATTTCAGAGGTGGATTCAAGGACTAATATGAAGAAATGGAATGTGTAATTTATACCAGAAAATTTTGAAATGGGTTTTTGTTACACGGTATAATGCAGCAGACTAGGCTCTGCTATAAACTACAGGCATTTTAAGATGAAAATACAAGGTTACGGCACTTGCGCCAAATTCAACTATTTCTCTTAATTGGTTCAATCAGATTCTGCTCCATCGAGAATAGAGTGGCTACTGATATGATGTCTGAAATCATGAGGGAGGGACACAAGTCAAGTGAAGTTTAGATTAGTATTTGAATAAATATTTGCCCATACAGAAAGCAGGTCAAGCCTACAGAAAAATATGGAACCTCCAGCAGTATATTACTATTAAAAATGTACTTGGACCAACTTGTAAGAACATGAAATCAAAAACATCTACCTAATAATGCAAGCATTTTACTTAAAAAAAAAAAAAAAAGTAAAAAAAAAAAAAGTATGATTTTAAATACCTACCTTGATGGGTTGAGTCATATTTTCACCAAGATATAATGGGTTTAGTGGAACTTGCTTGGCAAAACCATTTAAAGCTGATGGGTATTACTGTCCCATATCCTTGTAAAGAGTATTCTTAGGGGGCAATTCATGCATTAGCTTGCTGATACCTCAAGCAATGAAACAATTTCGCCTACTTAATATCTGTAACCTGTATAATCACATTCTACATGCAACACAGTCTGATTTATAGTACTGCTTTGGAAATATGGGAACACACAGAATGTTTGGAGAGTAAACTTTGCTGGTTTCCGTGGCCACGTAGATATGCACTTTTTAATGTCGTGTGGCCACGGCTTCTAACTCTAAAATGACTTGTACTTAATTAATAAATGATCCTGTGCATAATAAATTATAAATGCCTTGCACATCGGTACTTGTAGTTTGTGCTAATGACACGAGGGCTGCCTGTAACTGTGTTCAGCGTTTTACGTGAACAGTTTAAGCGAATTCACCGCCTGTACCGTACCGACGAGATTACAGATCTGTGGCAGATAACGTTCACAAAGAGGTGCATTAAGCTGTCCCTGGACTTTGTCAAGCTAACTAATCAATAAGAACAAGATAATGCATACAAGTTTAAGACGGCAAACACGGTAGGTGGCCATGAGGTTAGGGGACAGATCGGTGCTGGGCTGGTCAACGCAATGTCATTGAAATGCAGCCAAGTCAGCAGAGTGCAAGCCTAGCTAATGTCAAACAGGCTAAAGGCCACAACATGCCACCCGCGCGCGCGCACACACACACACACACACACACAGAAAGAGTGCAGTTCAACGTCGCCTTACTTGTTTAAACCACAACCAACTGTATAATGTGTCACTGGACAGGGGATCGACCGATGAGTTGCAACGGAGGCCTAACTACCCAGAACAGGCCTACGGGTCACACCAACACCCAGGGAGGACATGAAGCGGTTATTCTCTCCGCACGGCTGCTAGGCTGCCTCGTAGGGCACCAAGGCCGGAAAAGGGAACAGATGTGCGTTTGTATACGAATGTCACCGACAAGCAGAGCCCACATGTCCAGCGCCTTTCTGGGTCACTTGAGATGCCGGACATGTAAACTAAGGGAAAGGGAAGTGGAAATGGGCCTGGTGGATGTTTCAACCACATTACCGCCAGGTCCCCCCCCGCCCCGCCATCGTAAGATATTAGCCCGCTAACAGCCAGCGGAACAAAACAGCACTTCAGCGCTTCGGCTAGCATTAGCACTAGCACTAGCAATAACACTGCCGTCATCTTTAGCATTAGCATCACAGTTATCGCTAGCATTAGCGGAACCAGAACCAGGCCGCGGGTTTGCACGATTCCAGGGCTGGCAGCTTCACAGTCAAGTCAACGTCGGGCCACGTAGTTTTCTCATCAAGCCTTAAACGTTGGCCGGTCGATTAATTACACTGGATTTTTGAATGAAAGGTTAAGAAACGCGGTGCCATATGGATAGTCATCGTGCAGCTCAAGTCACGGCTCACTCGGGGGTTAAATAATGCGGCGGTCCGTTCACTCGCTTCGCCGTCCCCGGGGCATTCG
Source organism: Mormyrops attenuatus (assembly GCA_026777985.1). NCBI lineage: Eukaryota > Metazoa > Chordata > Actinopteri > Osteoglossiformes > Mormyridae > Mormyrops > Mormyrops attenuatus. The sequence goes on from JAODKC010000088.1 coordinate 528,725, forward strand.
CCGGGGTATTTCCTTACCGGCAAGAAGGTGCACCGCACCGAACTGACATGAAACACCACGGAACCGGCCGGGTCATCCGGACGGAGCCGGAACCTACAGCTCGCCAAGCCGACATGTCCGGCGCTGCCACAGATGACGCCGCTTGCACGTCCGAACCGACACCTGCTTTCTATATTTGGAGTTGCGATCGCCACCGAAGTCATGTTCAGCCGGGAGGGGGCCAAGCTTATTCGGCAATTAGGCCCAACTTACCATGCCGCCCTGGCGTTCGCTCCTATCGACCGCTGTTTCCGTCGGTCCTCCGGTGTCCGATCCCAGCTGGGCCTCCTCCTGCTTCTGCAGCCCTCCGTCCTGCTCCGAACTCATCGGCCGCTCCTAGCTCGCCGTTCCCCCCGCCGCCGCCGCTCTCTCGTGGCTCCCCCGCTTGCCGTGATCCCTCGCCTCGCCGGGGCGAACGCAACCGGACCCGCCGCTGTCTCCTACTGCGACCGGCTCAACTGCAGGCTGGATAAAGTCACCGTCGAAGCGAAGAGGCAAATACTGGACGACGCAAGGCTCGTCTATCGTTCTTCTGATCCGTTAGTTACCCCTTGACAAACAGCATTCATGGCCGGGCGACGAAGCGGACACAAGGGACACGCACCATTACTGAGCCCCGCTGACAGACACTAATTTACACACCACCACCGTCCCAGTAGTCAGCGCGGCCTGTGCTCCGCCCCGCGTACCCCTTCCCTAGTAACGCCCCGTGTACTGAAACCGCCGCATAGCAACAGCGCGTGACAGTAGCCGGTGTGAGCGAGGCCGAACTTAACTATAGATAGAGAGTAATCTGGTACCGCCATCTGACATGGTGGTTCAATACCTCTCTGAGCCCAAATATTAGACATTAGATTATTATCACTCTGTCGTAGCATGGGCAAAATCTAACTCTAAAGTCATTATTAACACTAGTTACTTATTAATTAATGTTGTTAATTTCTGAATAAATTAAGGGCTTCTTTATTATATAGGACCACAGCAATGAGTTTAGATTGTTGTTGCTTGATCAAATATTTTTAAATTTTTTTAAGGGAATTATATAACAACAACAATAAGTACCCTGCTAAAGAATCCTTGTAATGTGAAAATCCTGTGACCAAGCAGTGTTTTAATGTATAAATTGCAGCAGAGAATCTTTGGCAAGCATTACTTCAAAGTAAACAACCATTTATACTGAGTTTTATTTAAGCACATGAAGTTGGCCCAGGCTGAACAGTTTCAAACTATTCAGAAATTTCTATGGCTATTGCCTTACATAATACCTCTATCAGGCTATAGAAGATGTCTGTAGTTTAATTTTGTACCAATGAAATTTTCAGATTTGCACCTGTTGCACGTCCATGTGTTATGTACGTTACATTACCAAGTTCCATTGCCATATGTTCTTAATACAAGTGTCAAAGATTGCTAATTGCATAGAAGCAACCACTTGGGATAATCACTTACACATGGTCATGGATCAATCCAGCTTCCTCTGATAACCATTATATCTAGTGTTAGAATAATCGGCATCTGCCGGCTTACCCCCCGAAGTAGGATATACACCAGACAGGCCAGAGGACATTCACAAACAGTCACACAAGTTCCTCCACACAGCACACAAACATCTGTAGAACAAGCAGTCACACTGACAGAGCCTACAGAATATTTTTTTCATGGGACGTGAATTAAAGTAATACATTTAATTACTTAGATGTGTCATCTAGCTTTAACAGACTTTTGATACTCAAAACAGGTACTACGGATGTCTCAATAATTTAGTTACATTTCAGGTAAAACAAATGATCTAATAATCTCCAGGATGATGTAAAGCCCAGTCCTGCCCAATTCTTTTAGAAATTTATGCAGTATTGCACATACAAAAATTTTCAAATTGTAGCCTTAAAGTTAAACACTCAAACAAAACTAAAGCCTTTTCAGACCATAGCATTAGGTCCTGTGTCCTGAAAACATTCATGCTTCACTTGACATGGACATTTTGTGAGGTGATGAGACTCCTTGCCTCCAGCTCATGTCTACTCTCCTCTCTCTTTTTATGTATGGCTGGGAGGCTGACTAGTACAATCATAATTTTGACCCCTTTCTGACAATTGTGAGTTTCCAGATAAAAGACTTTACAACAATATCCAAGTTAGCCATTGAAAGCTAAATTTGCAGTACAGCATGGATCCTGTTTTGTGTGTGCCTGTGACTAGCATCAAACAATTCATGCAAACCCCAACCCCCAACCCCCAACCCCACTGCTCTTAAGCCTTGGTGGTCCCAGATTGTGGCGTCTGCTGACTGTGTAGCTGCTGAATCTTCATATTCATAACCTCAATCACAGCTGAAAAAGAAACAGGAATAACAATTACGGTTCTGCAAAAGAACAAACATCAAGACTTTCTCTTACAATACTGATATTTATCTCAGACTGGTTTGTTTTATTATTTGATTTGTTCAGTTAGACCATTATCTATTATGTTAATCACCGTTTCCCAAACTGGTCCTCGGGGACCACCAGACAGTACACACTTTTGCTCCCTCCCAGGTCCCTGAAAAGGCAGTCCAAATTTTTGCTCCATATTGGATTCTGGGAGGGAGAAAAACCATGGACTATCTGGTGGGTCTCTGAGGACCAGGTTGGGAAAACATGATGTAATTGGCCATCTTTATGCAATGAAATTATTAAGCAGAGAGGAAGTGAAATAGGTTCAGCGGGTAGCAGTGATCCAACCACTGCTCTGCACGTGTAGAGTTTGCATGTTCTCCTCATGTTGTGGCAGTTTCCTCGTGCAGTCTTAAAACATGCGGTTAGGCTAACTGGCAACTCTAAGCTGCCCATAGTACCCGACTGTGTGTGACCCAGACCATGATAAACATCTGAAAGGTGGAGAGATAGAAACAAACTATGGCGTCAAAACAATGGCACCTTGTAGCCTAAAAGCCCAGGCCGGCAAACATGTCCGCAGCACCGTTAACAGATACTGATGCGTTACTCAACTGGGCATGTCAAAGCAGGGGTGCCACTAGAGATTTTGGGCCCCATGACTACATACCATATTGGGCCCCAACCCAGTCTAATCCAATTATTTTACAAATTTTTATCATACCTCCCCACTCCACCCCCTTACAGCACCAGTGTACCCAAGGAGCAATGGCATGAAGTGCTAACAGGCCTATGCTTTTCATTGAAAGCGATAGAAAGAAAATTCTATTTTCTCCACACTCCTTGGCTTCAGGCAAATAAAATCATAAACTCCGCCCCTTAAATCTTTAGCTAATTTGCAAAATGTGCAAATCTACTTTTTCAAACTTGTCCTAGACTGTTCATCCACTTCATACAAAATTTGAACTGCAACATCTTGAGACCATATAGACAAAAAGTTGTCTGTAGGATTTTGATCAGGGTAATTGTTTTGATGCTACAGAAGAAGTAATTTCTTGAGTGCGTCCTGTTTGCACTTCATGAGCTATTTCTCAAACGAACATCCAATTCTTACCAAACTTGCTATGTCTAGTTGGTACAAGAGGGTCTGGCTGCAGTACGTGCACTCTCAGCCACTTGCACGCTCTGCTCCAACGGGAAATGTATCCATGGAATCGTTAATGGATTACCATGTGAAATTATATTCTTAGTAATGTTAACACGTGTACACAATTAAAATACTGCTAAACAGGCTGTAACCCACAGATGAAGGTCAAATAAATGACAAGTGTATATGATACTATTTAATTATCGTTTCAGATATACAGATAGACCTGACGCTAGTTAGCTCTGCTGTTCAGTATTCATGTCATATGCCAGGGAAATTACTTTGGTACAGTCATCAGAAATGTTTCATCCCCAAGAAGACAATTATAGATTAAATGCTACTGCTTTAGAAGATAAGCCGGGGTTTATAGAACAAAGGGAGGGAAACGTAATTGTTAAATATATGGGAGGTTTCATAATTCACTGTTTACTCATAAGAAGAATTTTTTCCGATTAATACTGTCAGTTAAACGGCTAATAAAAAAAAGAATGTACAAAAGTTTGCAGTGTGGTAAACGCATAGAATGGAGAGGGTTAAAGAAATATACACTTGAACACACTCATGAGGGCGTGTCCACATGTGCAACCAATTACGTTGGCTGTTGATCATTAATTAGACTAGATTAAATATACCCAATAGTGGAGCTGGTTTTTGCTACAGAATTCTCCATGTTATACGTTAAGAAGTGTGCAGGCTACTTGCAGTTCATTTAAGTTTTACATTATTTCCCTGCACGGGAAATGTAGGCTGTGTGGGACCTGCAGGTTAAGTGCACTTGGCGTGGGAAGGAATAAATGTTTGGTTGATTTTGTAAATCTCTTTTGTTCATTGCAAAGTTTGGCAATTTGTTGATGAGTATTTACACAAGTCATGAAGTGTTTGCACTTGAAATAAAGTACATATCATTTTTAAAGAAAAAAATTTTTTGTATTGAAATTTTGGCATTTGGTGACAGACACGCATCCATTCTAAATGGTAAATTTTTTTCTTATTACGTAACGGTCAATAGCCGATTAATGAGTTGCGATTTTGGTCGAAGAAAAAATCCAAAATGGACATCCCTAGTTAAATGTAGTTATTATTGAGAGTCATTTCATATCACAGTCAGTAAGCGATTACACGGATGCATTTTCTGTTGTGGAAAAGCGTGCATGTGATGTCAGAGGCAGAGCACGCAAGTGGCTGAGAGTGCACGGACTGCAGCCAAACCCTTCTTGGTTGGTATGACATTCCAAAGCAAATCTCCAAATTTCATAATATGTTATATATAACAATTATACAATTACTCATGAAATTTACTGTAATCGTGCAATATTCCTTCCGTTACTCAGGCCAGAAAAAAGACATGGGTTGGGCTTTGGGTTGCACCATAGCGCATTGGCTCCATAGCACCCACAGTGCATTGGCTCTTATACAGTAATGTAGATATTATAAAGCCATACAAACACAAAGTGCTTACACATTTAATACACATTCATTTACAGACATTCTAATGGAGCATTTGATGTTCAATGTGGTTAAAGTATCTATTCAGGCCATAGTGCTTGGACCCCGTTAATCGCTGCCTGCCGTTATATTTATTAATATTGTTGATGCTTGCTGAAAGATTGCAGAAACTTGCAGGAGACGTGCAAGCCAAAAACAGTACTGAAAATGATTTGCATCACATTAAATCATATAATATATAAATATTAATAATATATAACAGACCTTTAGAGTGGAAATCCATCTTGTAAATTATGCTAACTACATCTAGTGTCCACTTTAACTGCACATTCTGCTCCACACCAAACTTTGATAACAAATTTGTACAATCTTTACACATCAATCATGCATACGTCTCAGTATTTATATTCTATCTGTTACTTCTCATTGGCACTGACCAATGAGAAAGATATTTCACTTCCATGTATTATTCCATGCATCATGTCTCTGAAGCTGATGGTAAAAGATTTTCTGGCTGCATGATATCACATTGCGATTACTTGACAAATTTGCCTTACCTATAAAACAAAAAAGGAGATGAAATTTACCTGAAATAAACTGCAGCCAAACAGAACTTATCTACCAATAGAGTATTTCAAATAAGTTGGCGGTGTAAACAGATAAATCAGTTCTGAAAAATGCAATGTCATTATAGGGCATTAGAATTTGAATTTGGAGATCAGTGGTCATTGTTGACACATCACAGCACACAGTGCACAACAACGAAATGTGTCCTCTGCATTTAACCTATATGTGACATCGTGACATTGCAGGGGGTAGCTAATTCATCGCCCGGGGAGCAGTGCTTGGGGGTGGCACCTTGCTCAGGGTACCTCAGTGGAGGTGGAGATTGAAAGGGCTCCCCATGGGTTCTGTAAAGCACTGTGGGTATCTTGAAAAGTGCCATATAAATGTAACATTCATCAATCAATGTACAGCAGCTACATTATATAGTAACTACTTGAAACAAAGGATGCGCCATAATTCATTAATGATTAACAAAATATTAGATTAGTATTTCACTTGTAACTCATTCCTTGCTTGTGCCTTCAGTAGTTCCTTAATAGTTTCTTCAGTAGCTCACAAAGACTTACAGAATTAACAAATATAGTAATTGTTATATTAGTAAAAACAACAAAGTAATAAATAGCATAATACTACATAATTTGTGCCCCCTCAAGCAAAGCGTTACCATATAAATCTGTTGTTACTGATAGATAAACATGTCAGACTTCAGACTGCAAAAAGTACCTCCACACCACTGACATTTTTACCTCGTGTATCCACAAGGTCTCCTTTTTTAAAAGATGTTGTGGCTGGTGAGCTGTCACTTTCTTCACTGGCACTCCAGTGCATATTGCTTTCCATGATATATCAAAAAGGTAGCATGTGGCATGCTCCCAAACTTAATAAACATAAAGATATGCTAAATGTATACAGATTACCAATTTGTGGGTGTCATAATATGTCTTTCATTAATATTTTAGGAGTAATACTAATCAGCTTAGCCCATACAGTACCAAAAAGGCGACATCCAGACATTTTTTTTTTACACACATCTTCTGAAGCCTTGGTTATTATTGTACATGCATACATATTGAGATTATATCGCAATGTGATATTGCGCCGGCCCTATTCTGACTTGACTTTGAGGCACAACAAAACGCAACAAGCAACTCCCCGAGTGGTACTTCCAGCAAAATGAAAATGGAATACAATGAACAGTCTACATGCTTGGCTCACCTTGCTTCATGGCATGCTTCTCTTGGAGGGCTGGCTGAATCTTCTCAATCTGCTTCGTGAGGAAGTCAATTTTCCGCTTGAAGAATTCCTTTGTATCCTCTACATTCTGACATAACGAAAAATGACTTTTACATACACACTACACATAAATGCTTAACATGTAGGTTTACAACTGCGCTTCCACCTTTTAGGGTTAACTGGGATGAAGTGCACACTGGATAAGGTGACGATTTTTCACAATTTTACACCTGACATAACAGGAAAATATTGATTTAAATATTAAATACTGATTTCCTTACCTTTTCCACGTAATATCCAGTTCCAACGTCCACTAAGACATGCTCAATGTCATTCAGTGTCCCAGGAACATACATCTACACATGCTTCATTAAGGGACATCACCGTTACCCTCAGTGTCCTTCAACTTAGAACTGAGATGTCAACTCCTAAAATCAACTCAATGAAAAGACACTGGAGGCAATTCCATGCTTTTAACTTTATATTATGGAACTGGCATGTTCATGACAAATTTGTGGAACTAAAAAGGATACAGAACTCGTGAGGGGAACAAGAAGTTCTTTTCCTGAAGTAGAAAGGATGAGAAGAAAAGTTTGCCCAAAAGAGTAAATACATGAAAATTTTATTTTTCCCTTGAGAAAAAGTCAGGCTTGATTGATTCATCTTTTTAACCAGCAAACCTCAGTAAAGGAATGTGTATTTTACCTTTAGTACAGGGACAGAGGATGTTTAGATAATTTGGAAAAGGTTAAAGAAAAATGCATTCAAAATAACTATACATGAAAAATATGAAATATATTAATATCTACAAAACACAGTTGCGCAAAGTACTACAGGAAAAATAAAACTAATAATTTACTGTTTTTGACATCAAACTGCATTTCACTTTCAGTTAAACAATGCTAATTTGTTAAATACAGAATTGAACATTTTACTTCTAACAGTGGTTCCAAAGCACTTAAGATTTTACAGAACTACAAGACACAATAACAAGGAAGAGGCACAAGAAAGTATTGTTAGGCAATGTACCATGCCAGTGAGGAGAAAGACAAAGTGCAATCTATAGATAGAAGTAACAAATACCAAACAAAGATTTAAGAATTTAAGAACTGTTTTCTCCATGATTTTATACAACAACCATTAATGAAAATAGGATTTTTTAATCTTCTGATTATGTTTGCCCATATGTAACAGGCAGACACTAATGAACCAAACCTTTAAACTGTGACTGAGAACACAATATGCACATGCATCTAAAATATCTAGATGAAAATGCTCTAATGACTCACCTGCATTGTCCTTGTTGAGGACACTTAAACTGTCCTTAGCTTCCACATACTTTGTCTGCACAACCTTTAACTGACCAATTGAGGAAGTCAAGAACTCGGTCTCCTATAAAACAAATTTTCAACAATTATACCTAGAAACCCTGAGTTAAAACAGAATCTCCAACAAATTTTAGCCTGTATATATATATATGTACACATACATACACATATACACACACACACACACACACGAGTATAGTATAGTATAGTATAGTATAGTATAGTATAGTATATGTCCACTACATGCACTTTAATAATTATTGAAGCAATACGTTTTGCTCCATAATAATGCGACTTTATATTATTATTTTATAATTACCAAGCTAAGGTAATCCAAGGTAGCATTTGAGCCAGAGTTCACAGTTCAACTAAACTATATGTTGACGCTCATCTAATAATAAAAGATACAAATTTAAAACTTTAAACATCCTAAAATCAATGAAATGTTACTGAACAAATACACATCGATAAGAACAACAATAATACGGAAAATACGCTATCTTCATACAGTTATCCATAATTTGTGTTTCTTGTACTAAGCAGATTAATGCATCCAGTGTGGTATATCTTCACTGACGTAAATCAGCGATGTGTTTTATGCTGACACTCGTTTTGGTTTCGATGTAGCCTTAATAAAGTTATATTACTCTAAAACCAGTTCTGCTTTAAATGTGTTTTCTACAGCAGAAAAATAGTACACTGTCGGGTTAAAAGAGAATAAAGACCACAGACAGCACACAAGTGACGCCCCGTCTCTTACACTGGAGCACCGCATGGCTATGAAACAGGTTAGTGAACCGGTATCGTCTTTCACATACTCACTTCCACCACTTCTCAACCAACCTTAAATTCATAACGTAGTTTGAAAAGGCAAGATCCCCTACCTGATCCAGCTGTGTCTTCAAGCCTTCTAACTGAGGAAGAGACAGCTCCGTAAGATTGACCGCCATGATGAACACACTGACACAACAGCGCCGCCGTAACCAACAGGGAGCAGAAGCAGCTACGGTGGCCCAAATGCGTTTTATTTATCTGTCCGCAAGAAAGGCGAAAGAAACCGTTGTGTTCACTGACACACCCTCCACATACGGTCCTACCATTTATGGCAGCCTGGCGAGGGCGTCCGAATCTATCCCAGCACAGAAGTTTTCAGCTGCTATGCCTAAATGTAAATCTGAAGACGGCGGAGCCCCGAATTCCAATTCAATATATACAAATCATCTAAATCATGCGCTAGTATTTACAAAGTTACTCTTGTACGCACTAGGAGCACTACGTTTTGGACCAATTAAAAATGCAATATTCACAGCACTGAAAACTTATTGCGAGAAACGCCAGATTCCACGGTCATAAATACAGCAAACACGCGTATGGCTGGTTGCCAAGAAGATGCGCGGGGTACCCAAGCCAAGACTTCAAATATCTGTATCACTAATATTTATTTTGTATGAATCATTTCGTTATTGTTTTTGGTTTTACGCGTTGCCTGTGAGTTTCTGCAATCTTTCAAAAAGCTCCATATTCCCGTTTAACTGTTCACGGCCAACTCGTGAAATGCCAAGTTTGTGAATGTGAAAGGATTGCTATATTCTAAATGGTCAAAATAATAAGCAATTATTTTGCACAAACTTGTCAGCACTCAAATGTGCGCAAGTGTGCTCATGAGTGTGCGTATGGGTGTCGGAAATAGGGGAATTGGGACGGGCAGGGTACTCCCCCATTCATCCCAAAAAATGGCAACAAACAGATCTGTTAAGGGCTGAACGATATTGGAAAAAATCAAATTGCGATATTTTTGGGTTTTGCGATAATTAACCATTCATAACGGTGCTTTTTGCTACTTAACGCGTTTCTATCATGATACAGATGCACCTGATAAGACGAATTAAGAGCACGTTCCTTATCTTTCATTATGAATCCGCACGTTATGAGACCAGTTCGCTGCAGTATCACTTCAGAGGAAGGGATAACTGAAAAGCTTTATTAACCGAAACAAACAGTAAGCGAAGGACCACGAGGGGCAAAACCAAGAAACTCAGAACAACTAAGGGGGAGGCTAGACTAAAACCTAATCATAGGAAACACTCACGTGGTGAATTCGGCAGAGAACGATATGGACAAGCAGACACTAATGTACATGAACTAACAAAAGCCAAACGAGAGGCAAGCTGAAGGAAATGAAATGCCCAGCAGTGCCCTCTGCTGCTAAGATACAGAAATGGACTATGAGGTACATTTAGGTACAATATATTGGGGGACAGACAGACAATAATAGACCAAGGAAGCGAGAATACCTAAGGGGGAAAACTCATATAGAGAATGATGTAGGGAGTGATATGGATGACGACAATGACTGGACTGGGGAGCACAAGTCAAGCAGACGCTAATATACATGGACTTATTGGACTAACGAAAAGCAAACAAGAGATGGGTGTGATCCATAGACACAAGTGGAAGGGAACGGAATGACCAACAGTGACCTCTGCTGGCCAGAAGGGAACGTGACAGACAGATCCCACTTTATTCTCCTAGTAGGCCCTTGATCATGTGTCCACCACGCACAAAACGACGTGAGGTGCTCACAACAACAAATCCGTACTACAGCCAAATCAGGTTTATAAACACATGCATTTATATCCTTATGGCTCTATAAAAACCCCCGACGGCTTCTTCGGTCCGCTCAGAGCTTTCCAGCCAATATCCATCTGTGAAGTCCAGTACAATACAAATGATACAGGGCTCAGTAAGTAGGCTATAAATTACAATGGTTACATCGGTGAGCTTAGCACCAGTCATATAATTAATTAGCGTAAGATGTGTGTAAAAGTTGGTGCTTTCTTATTAAGAATAATTTGTACTATGGAAAGGTTGGGGTGATCAGTTTACATTTGTGAGGGAATGGGCTCCCCCTGGGTAAAGCAAAAGTGAAAAAAAAGCTTACAGCACCTGGTATTCCCAGGCGGTCTCCCATCCAAGTACTAACCAGGCCCGATCCTGCTTAGCTTCCGAGATCGGGCGTATACAAGGTGGTATGGCCGTAAGCGAAGGCAGCTGCTGAAATGAGCCCTTTTGTAGGTGACACATTAACATGTTTGCCAATGTTAACATGGCGCCCCGCGTGGCAGACGTGTTTGCTCGCTCCCTTGAAAAATAAATTAATTAATAAATAAATGTGTACCTCAGCATTTTGTGTGGACAGCAAAGAAAGAATTTCATTGCACAAAAAATGCACTTTTCTACTGTACATATGACAATAAAAGCCAGGAATCGCGAACATCTATATGCCGATTGCAGATGTCACATTGTCATCCACTCTACTCCCTATTTTTTTAACCTGTCCGACTCTGCTGCCGCGTCGTCAAATCGGCACTCGCCCTCCCAATCCTTCGCCAACCTCCTCAGTCGACTGTCTCCATCAGTTTCTCCGTTTTTACCAAATCCGATAGATTCCTTCGCTTTACTCCTTTTCGATGCTGTGGGGTTAATTTCATAAAATTGCATTTAACAGAAATGGGAACTGACAAGCGTGCCGACAGTCCAGGGTGATCTGGCCT
>JAODKC010000088.1:545422-557505 GCA_026777985.1 Mormyrops attenuatus
CTAGTGCTAAAGTCACAAATTGCTGCAATAATTCAACTGAACAGAAATTAGCCTTTCTGGCATATGCCTCTGCTGAACTGTGCGAGGAAAAAAAAATAAAATAAAAAAAAGCAATGGTTGACTGAGCTGACGCCAATGGCGGAAAAACTTAAAATTTTAAGCATTGGCCACTGGTGTGTACTTGCTTTGAAGATATTCATATTGAACTGCATATGCCTCAAAAACGCTTAAAATGAGACGTGCAAACGAGGTGGAACAGTATGTAAATATTTGTCATACATTTTTTTCCCCCCATCTGTATTTACTAGCTTAAATTAATATATAAAAGTGTAACAAAGTCAAAAGAGCTCTTGTATCGGAATCTGTATCGGCAGTTGTGTGTCAGAATCGGATTGGAACTGAAAAAATATGGATCACCCCATCCCTAGTAAATAGTATTGAACCTCACACTGAATGCACAGACACTTCCTGCATTGAGACAGTTACACAGATTTGTTAAAATACAATCCTACATACCTTTAGCCATATTGTACCATTTAGTCCCAAGTAAATAACTTGGTGCTCAAGAACAACTCAACTCAAAGCAATTAGTTTTAGTATGCATTTGATACGGATGTTTGATTGAAAAATCCTGCAAAGCACTGCTTTGGCTCTAGGAGGCTGCGGGCCAATCAGCTTACAGCTGAGACGCCACATACCTCTCGCTGTGCCGTGGGAATGCGAACAGTGACTGGATTCAGTCCACGCTCCAAACGGGTCAACAAAACAGTGTCTCCCATCTCACCAGGCCGCATGCCAACCACAGAAAGGAGGCACAGAGTCACTCCTGTGGAGAGTCCAGGATACGCTGAGCATCGCTCACCCCAACTCCATTACCTCATAGACTGACACTAGCCACAGCCGGCCATCTTACCCGGAGGGATCTTCTGGAGCTGCTGAGCGAAGTCCTGGCAATGCTGGTGAGGGAAGGCAGAGGGGTCAAGGGTGGGGAACCTGAAGACTGACTCCAGCTGGGTCAGCCTGTGGGTCAATGTTGCGTGTCCACTGGGGTCATCCAGATTCAAGGATTCCAGTTTCTCAGTCAAGCCAGGAGCAGGGGCCTTTTTCAACTTCCTAGAAGATGCAACAGAACAGAAGTCAATTGAGTGAGGTTCAGTGCAATGAATACAAAGACAAAATTAGAAGGATGGGGAGGTTTGCTTACTTGACTCTGCTGGTAAGGTGGCGTGTCATGTGATGTCTACTGGTGAGGCCCAGGGACTGGGAGTGGAGCATGGCAGTGGTCATGGGGTCCCCCTGACCAAGGCTTAGAGCGAGAAGCCCACAGAGCTTCGTGTAGAGCCCAGCTGGAGGAAAGTGCTGGAGGGAGAGCAAGGCACTCCATAGGAGATCCCGTGCATATTCCAGAGTTAGGCCATCTGTTTGAAGAACACGTTTGGTGTGAATATCAACAGAAATTGCTGAGCAAGTCCTTCTCCCATACACAGTGACTCACCCCCCCCCCAACAGAATCATCCAAACCTAGCACCTTACCCGGTACTGAAGCAGGAATTGAGGACTGGGGGAAAAGTGTCCGAGAACGACCTGCTCTACTGAAGTCTCCTAGCCCATCTCTTTCATGGTCCACCCACACATCCCTCCGCAGAACCTCTAGGTCCGTGTCACATGCTTCTGGCCTTGCTGTGACACAGTAAATAAACGGAGACTAAAGTGGCCAGAAAAACTTCTGTGGTTCCAAATTCGGGTTGTTTTAAAAAGACCTAGTATAACACAAGGCCAGGAATGTCAGCAATAAAACCCCCCAGCGAATGAGAAATCTCACCTAAGGCCTCATGTTCCTCCACAGAGATCTTCAGCTCTTCCAGACTAGTATCCATTCCAGATTCCTCCTCCTTTATGGTTCTCATCTGCTCTGGTTCCTCTGTACTTGAGCTGCCTTTGGTCACATGGTCAGTACTTTTTTTTGGCCTGCTCCTCCGTGGGCCAAGTGCAGCAGACTCTTCAGAGGGACAGTCCGGGGGGAGGGCGGTGCTCTTGCTGCCCCTGTTCCGCCCTTTCAGGGATTCCTTTTCAGTGATGGCCACCACTTTCTCTTTGGCGGCAGCTGTGGTTTTGTCACGTGCGGACATCCTGCCAGTTTCTCTCTTCCTAGTAACCATCATTGGGGCACTGGTCTCTGTGTCACTCTCGTCACTGAAATCTATCTGTACGTGCAGAGAAGCAAACTAATGTTTCCTGTAGCCACCAGCTTAAAAAAGTCACAACCTGTAATCAAAGGATGACTAGAAATACCAACACAATGTAATTGAACTGGGAAGAGGGGAAAAAAAATGGGTTGCTATAGCCTTGCCCTGAAGTATTTTGCCCCCCCCCCCTCACCTTGAAGCGGGACCTGTTGCTCCTTTTGGGAGCTGCAGGTACTGGTCTCAGTTGGTCTGCTGGTGATGTGGATTCTTCATATACCCGGAACCGCAGTTTTGATGCAGACTTTGCTGTGCCGCGGCGTAAGGCAGGGCCCAACGTCATCTGGACAGGAGTATGTGGCACCATGGGAGAAGGTGCAATTACGACAACCTGAGGAATTACATTGTCAAAGTCAAAAGCACTCTGCTCTCCCACAGCACTTGATTTTGCCTTGGAGCTTTTAGTTTTGATGGTACGTGGGGTTTTGCAGGTCAATGACTTTGTCTTTGTGGAAGGAAGCATCATTTTAGCCTTGGATAGTACTGAAGGCACAACTGCGTCTTTAGTTTTCTTTGATTCCTCTACGGTTAGGGACACCCCTTCTTCCTTTCTCTTGCCGTGTTCTGCTTTTGAAAACAGACTAAGATCTTTGGTTTTTTTTGAAGGAAGCATTCTGGGTTTGTTATGAGACTTTAAAGGATTCCAGGGCCACACTGGAGAGAAGAGCTGCTCTGAAGGGCAGTTCTTCTGGGAAGCTAAAGTGAGCATGATGGCCAGGGCTTTCGTGACCTGCAGGCTAGCCTGTACTGAATCCATATCAGGAGACGTTTTGGATGTCACAAAGGCAAAGCCAGAATCCAGGAGTTCCCACATACCAACAGCCTTCTGCACCTGAAGACCAGAAAGGGTTATGCGCATGTAGATTCTCCCGATTAGATCATCAAGAAAAGACAACGAGGGTTTTCCCTTCGTTGCCATCAGCCTGGCCAACTTGGCCGCAACCTTGGCCGTCACATTCCTGCAGCGTGACAAGGCAGTGAGAAAAAGCTTGTGACTCTGCCCAGTCACTCCTCGTGGTGAATGACTAGCTAACTCCGCTTGGACAGCAGCCCACCGGGCACAGACACGCCCCAGGCCCGGGTCTGAACAGCAGGGGCAGCTGCAGTCTGCCTTATGTTCCAGGGAGGCCAGCCAGCACTGCCGTTTGGGCTTGAGTTTGGGAGAGGCAGCCTGGGCCCACTCCTCCGCAGTATCCACAGGCTGCTGGTGGAAGGACCTAGTTTTCAGGAGACCACTATATTCATCTTCTACTTCCTGTGGGGACTGGGGCTTCTTAGCTGGCCTCCCTTTTCTTGGCTTGATCTTGACTTCCATCTTCTCTTCATTGCCAGTAAAGTCTAACAGAAGAGAAACAATCCTAACAAAATCACACTGGGAAGACTTTTCAAAGCAAAGCAAAGCATGAAAAATCATAAACTTAGCCATGCAAAAAAGAAACACCAACCAATGCAAAGATCAAGAAGACTAGTGACTTGTTCAAGATCCATGCCACTTAGCTCCATCTCCCCTTTCCGGAGCTCCAACTCAGCCTTCACCACCAGGAACTCTGCACATCTGGAAAGACAATAAATATGGGAGATGAAGAATAAACACCATAGTAAGTCTTACAGAACATCACGTTTCATGTATTTAGATCATAGGCTACTAAAATTCCCCCTACAAAATGCTTAGGCCAAGAGGTCCAGGGCCTTCAGCATCATATCCATGTGCTCACCTGCTCAGGGTGTGAAGCTTTGTGGCCAGCTTCAAGGCCTCCAGGCACTGCACTTTGGCTTCGTGGATGGCCCCACTGTAGCTCCTGACCGTTACCATCCTCAGGGAGCAGCTGAGCACCTCAGCCAGCAACTGCCACTTCAGGACAACATTGTCTCCTAAGACAGTCAGGGGCAAATTTCAGTTTCACAGATCTTGCCAGTGGTGTCCAGGATTTACAGGTGAGCACTGTAGTCGCCGTGGACTAAAAATAACCTCCACAAAATGATTTATGGCGTGCAAGTTGACTTGTTTAGCGACTTAAAATTAAACAGTATAAAACTAGGCTTCATATGCCATACCAGAAAATGCAGTGAACAATCACCTTGATCAATAAAACGGGTGTCCACAGCAACATTGGCTCCATAGAGACCATTTCCTAATAAGGTCACCACAAGGCTACACAGCAGCTTTAAGCCTTCATATAGGGTCGTGTCAGGAGTCTTCAGGCCTGGAAGGAGAAGCCACTCACCATTCATTTTAGACCACAAGCACTGGAGATACAAGACCACAGTTTAATAGCAGGTCCAAACTCATACTTGCGCGAAAACAGAAGAGAGAATTCAGAACTAGGGCTGCCACTAACTACCTTTTCTATAGATTAATCAACCATTTTATTGATTGGTCAATTAATCTAAATGATTAATGATTTTGACAAACTGTATGCCACTGCAGGACTTTAGATAATGTACGCTGGTTTTTTAGCACCATACAGACATTATCGCCCACAATTTGATAAGCAGATTAGTAGTATGCCTAAAAATGTTAATGAGATGCGTATCGTGATGCTCAAGTTAGTCTGCATAAATTTGGCATATCCTCAGGCTTAATAAATTCAGTT
This sequence comes from Mormyrops attenuatus, assembly GCA_026777985.1. Lineage (NCBI taxonomy): Eukaryota > Metazoa > Chordata > Actinopteri > Osteoglossiformes > Mormyridae > Mormyrops > Mormyrops attenuatus. The sequence continues at coordinate 550,260 of JAODKC010000088.1, forward strand.
AATGGAGCACGCCACATGCGACAAGCACTGAAGTCAAGATGATCAGCAGCCACAACATCTTTTAAAAGAGGAGATGTGTTTGCTAAACAAGGGAAAGATGGTGGTGTGGCGGTACTTTATATAGATTAAAGTCTGACACTTGTGTATATTTGGTTTTCGTTTTTATTTCAGTTCACAAATTTTGTTTTAGCGTTTAGGGTTTTCGTTTCAGTTTACAATAACAACACTGGACCCAACAAGAGCTGGATCCAACGTGCAAAACTGCACAGTGGCACTGTCAATCAACGCAGAATAAGCCCAGAGTTTAGCCTAAACATTTTCAAAGACTTAGTCTGCTTGCTACATTAGAATCGCCACAGAATATTTTATGGCTTTACTAGTGTATTTACGAGCTACAACGACAAAATATATTCCAATGCTAATTTGATAAAAATGAACAGGCAGCACTCCGGATGGTTTTGCCTACTCTGGCGGTCCATCATCCAGAATAGCGCCTGTGCATTGCCTCTTCAGGTGCTCACACATAGCACTACTGCTGTAGCGTGCCAACGCACTTTGCACAGTGTAAAACCACCTTTTCCTATAATTTGAACTACTCCCATAATTAGTGATATTAAAAGAAAAACATTTGTTAATGAATTGAAGCATTTTAAAAATCAAGCAATTAATTTCATTAAAAATAGAACACGATGCGTCAACATCATTGACCACGTCGACTAATCGCGGCAGCCCTATTCAGAATCAATATTTACTCCTTCCAATGCACTTCTTGGCAGCCAGAGTAACAACCAACCCTTGTACCCACCATGTTCAGTAAGCCTTTGACGAAGATGACTAGGCAGAGCAGTGGCATTGAGGTTAAGGTAGGCACTGGCTGTCTGGAGAGCCTTGGCACGTAACAAATACCAGGTCTTGGAACATCTCTGTTCTCCCACCTCCTTCAGGACCTGAGACAGGTGGAAAACTCCATTCTCCACCTAGGGTGAATGAAACAGCTCCTCAAGAAGACTCCTTATAAAAAGAGGCACTTCAGCGCCTCCAAAACACTTTCCAGCCCCCACAATCCTACCTGCCGGGTGCTGTAGCAGAGCTCAGCTCTCAGGAGCGTGGCCAGGACACGCAGTGACAATACACCCTCAGCACAGGAGTCCATGGAGGACAGCAGCTGCTCTACCTGCTCCAGCTGAGCCTGTGTATAAGCACACATGGCCTGACTGCCCCCCCATCAACTCCACCACCAACAAATCATTGTTCAGATAACATTTTCCCAGAAAGCCCTTTACCCCATTCTACAGCTTAAAGCTCAAGCTTAAAGTACCCTGGTCAACTGAAAGCTCTCAAGAAATAAAGCTAACAGCCGTGTCTAAAATAGCTTGTTTATGGATTTATTTTCATTTCCAGTTCAGACTATAAAGCTCTTGAACCAACAAATGAAACTGGTCTCAAGCAAACATTTCAATCAGACAAAAGGGCAAGATGGGCAATTACCTCTGCCAGTTCAGGGGCACCGAGCTCCAGCAGTAGCCTGGCTGAGTGACACAGGGAGCTGACGCAGCTGGAGGAGTCTCCGATTCGGCGTGCGAGGCCAGCAGCAAGCTGGTGACTTTCCAGGGCCCTTAGGGGCTAGAAGGGGAGGGAAACATTCAGATGAACAATGAAAGTGGCCCAGCGCAGAAGGATTAGCACACGGCTACTAAACAAAAACCAGGACCCAACCTTGCCAATGAGCTTATAGAGGGCAGCCATGAGAACAACAGAGAAGAGCGTTTGCTTGGCAGAACGGACTGCAGGTTCCGTCTTCCTTCTTAGAAGGTCCTTCCAAAGCTCCAAAGCCCTATCCAGAGGCTGGCACTGCTCTGAGATATGGGGGGGGGGCACATTTAGCTTGAAAACAGATTCATATGCTGCAATTTTTACTTCAAATACCGATCTGAGGAACCGGCAGAAATGGGGAAAACCCAAGAAGCACAAGTCACCTATTCCATCTCGACTGACAAGGAAAGGTGGCATGAGAAACATGACTCGAGGTCATCTTTTTAGCTATGGCAGAACTCTCAAGTCACCACCCGAAAAGGAAGAAAAGAACCAAGCCCATGACTACAACATACTGCTTTCCTCAATCAGGTTGAAGCGCAGGCCCTCATAGATCAGCTGGCACTCTTGCTGCTTCTGCTTATCTTCATAGTCCATGTCATTGGTTCCCACTGGCTCCAGACACCGATTTTGCTGCTCTCGAGCTTCACACAACCTCTTGTCTACCTCCATGGCCTACAAGATAAAGGTTCAGAGATCTCCAACCAAGAGCGTATTTCAGCCAGTAAAAACACTCCCTGAGGCGACGCTTGCCTCATGGAGGTTCTTCTCCAGGGTGCAGATGTAGAGCCACAATGAGGCCTGGGCCTTGTCATCGCTAAGGCAATCAGCATTCTCTGCAGTCTCTGGCTCCTCATCCAGCAGTCTTAGGGACTCTAGTGTGAAGTCTACTGCTGAGCTGAACAGCAAGAACAAACCTTACACGATCTTCAAGCACCAAAACACAGGAATACCTGGTGTGATCCCATTTATTTAATGCTTATTAGTATCACAATCAAAAAACACAAATGCCTCACACAAATCTGTTCAAATGTCAGTTGAGGAAAATTGGACATTCTGCTCACCAGTCAGTCTGCTCACTGAAGTCCTGGAAGCAGACCACTTGGGCCATTTCGTACAGGTACACAGAACGGCGGTGTGTACGATCACTGTCCTCGTGACAGATGTCCAGCAGGTCACACAGTGTGTTGTATCGCTCCTGAGCAGTGTCACCCAGCACCTCCCTGTAGGCACGGAGCTCCTCCTCCAATAGCTGCAGCATTACCTCCTCCTCAGGGACATGTGGCCCAAAGCCATCACGGAGCGTCCTGACATATGACAACGAATTCCATTGGATGTCCACCTCACTACTGTTTAGTGCTTAAAGACCAGTCACAAGATCTTGTTTAGTATTAAAGATGATTAATATTAAAATTTAGTGTTGGGAAATAAAGTCTGCTTGTTCAGTTTATTTAGCTTTCTCACTGCAACACCGATTACAAATTGGACTGGCTTTACCAAGTCTGATAGCAACACGTCTCCTTCGCAATATTAATCAACATCTACAATGACACTCAACATAAGAATATGAGCAATTTGTGTCAAGTATGACAATTGCTCAACAAGCAGCTTAGATGGGATCAACAGCAGGTCCCACAGACAAAACCTTTCAGCCTGCGTGTACAACCTGAGCCGCGTGTCAGCCTGTCCTCCTCGAGCGGCATCAGCCTTTGTTTTGACCCACAGAGACACTGGCTCTGCCATTTGGTCTGTGATTTGGTCACCCAGCGCTCGCAGCCAGAGCACCACCCAGTCCAAAGCACGGTCCAAGTGGCCGCCTCTCCTGGAGCTTTGGACAGCCAGCAGGAAGGCCCGGTTCAGCTGCACAGGGTTACAGAGTTGGGAGTTAAAATGGGGTGCAGTTCTACTAGAATTCTGACCAACTGTAAAACACCACGATTCTCACATGATGCCCATGTCTGGGGTCACCTCAAGACAGACAATACCGAAAATAAACATCCACCACCAGGTACCATCCAACAACCCCTGTGTCAGAACACAGTGGTACATGCAAGTTTGGTCACGCAGTAGATAAAAGCTCACCTTATCCACAGGCATCACGGTGTGATTTTTTTTGACCAGCTCATGGCAGAGAACCTCCGCTAGAGAGAAGGCCTGGTCATAGTGTTTGTAGTTGTACAATACATAAACCAAGCCGTTGATAGTAGACGCTGTGGGAATAACGAAGGGGCAGGTTTAATGTCAGGAAGAAACTGAATATGGTGCAACATACAGATGGGGGGGAAAAAAAAAAAGTTGCAGAAAAAGTTGCAGAAATGCGCATTACCAGCCTTGATGAAGACATTGTCCAAAGCAAGCTTCTGTGACTCACTCATCATCTGCCCAGCTGTGGCCTTGCAGTACAGCAGGACCCTTTCCAGAGTCTGATTGTCCTCCAGCTGAAACAGAGTATAGTAGTCAGTAAGAGACATACTCTCCCCTACCAGCAGTAAGAAACAGGACAGATTCCCCAGGAGAAAATTAAGACCTATACCTGTGAGGCCACTAAGCTGCTGTAGGCGCTCATAATCCCTTGGCACATGGTGCTGCATAAAGTGTGACGGAAGACGAGCTTCTGCTCTGGCTGTATAGTCTTAGCCTAAGAAAAAGACATGACCAATTAATAGGTAACGTACCACCACTATACCAAACAGCATCTAGAGGCCAGACGGTCAAATCTCAAGCAGTGCATACTACAAATGCTCTAATGTTACAAGCTTTTACAACCATCATGGGAAATTTTGACTGGACCAATACCTTAGAAAGGTGCTTGTGCAGGAGCTCCTGGTATTCCTCCAAGAAGGAGAACAAAGCCAGGAGAGATGTCCCTCGCAGCACCTTGTCCTGGTTTATTTCAACAGCTGAGACAACCAACTGGCTGGCTTGCAAGAACACATGGCGTTCCTGGTGACTGAAAGAATCAGGAAGGCATCGGATGGCACGAGCACACTCGGTGAGGGTCGCAGCACAGTCTTCACCAGACGCAAGCAGGCGGTGAACATCCACAGCCCACCCAGCAAAGTGCCGAAAGGGGTCAGGGGTCTCATTCAGCCACATGGCAGCTCCCTCGATGAGTTCTGAAACCTGGCTCCAGAGGCCTGCCTTGCAGAGGAGCCTGCAGACATGCAACATGACCAGTGGAAGCCAGCCACAGAGACCAGGTCCAGTGGCACCTGCTCCCAGTAAGTCACAAAAGAAGCTCTGGCTCTCCCGAACCAAGAAGGAAGCATCATCCTCAGTCAGCGTGCCACAGGCCTTCCCAAACTCGCCAAGAGCATCCTCGGCATACCCGGGGACTTTTGAGTTTATGGGTGATGCGGCAGACACTTTGTCCAGCAATGCCAAGAAGCGCAGAGCTTGCAGGCGTCCGCTGAGTCTTCCCCGGGAGAACTGAGGCAGATCAGCCTGTATTCCTGCGGCCCCATTCCAGAGCACAGCAAAACAGCTGCGCACCAGAACCTGATAGTCTTCTGTCTATGAGCATTTAGAGAAAGGAGGTGGAAAATATGGTTTCCTTAGCCAACGAAAAACAAGACCTAACACGTTAAGATTAAAACAGGAGTAATGCTTTTAAAATGTGAAAGCTTTTTCTTTACCTGGTTGGCAGGAGTGACTAGGTCCAGTCTCTTATGTAGCAGGTCTCCCAGGCGCTGACAAGGCTGATATGCTCCCTGAGTGGCCAGCTTCCTCATGATGTGAAAGAGGATTTTTTCCATGTAGAGAGGGCTACTCTGCATCCCAGGATTGCCTGTTCTGTCATAGCTGAGGAGGGCCAGCTGAACCAGTGACACCAGCTCAGCAACATGGCCAGTTCCCACAGCTCCAGTTCCCAGCTGGTGGTTGCAGGCCCTGATGATTCGATCACACAATGTCCTGCACTCCACCCCAGGGCCCTTCTTCATGTAGTCCTAAAGGAAAGGCACAAGCGTCACGGCCACTGAGAAGTTTACATTCTTGTTCACACCACACTACGGCAATGAAAAAGGACACATGTACCACTGTCACACCGGGACGGGGGTCAAGGCTAATTCAACCGCAAGTTGTCCCAGGCATACATACCTCAAGCTCCTGACAGAGCGCGGCAGTGCTTGCGGGGTCGGCCGTGCACTTGATGTACTCGTCCGCTTTCTGCAACTTCATTTTCTTATTCACAGGGAACGCGACGGACGAGTGTTAAGCCGTTTAAAACAAGTCCAGTCTGCGTCCCAGGTTAGGTACTCCAAACTGATACTGCTGTAAAAGCATTGCCTAGACGGCGTCGTAACACGAATACACCGCCGAAAAGATTTTTACGGAAGCTTCTAATCTACCAACATCACCGTACAAAGTGACCACTTATTACACAAAATCTCACGAGGTAAAAATCGAAATTAAGAGGCACTTATTTTTTAAAAAAAACCATGAACCACTAAATAAGTGGAGTAAACAATCCAATACACTTAGCCGATAACGTCAACCACGCAAGGCCGCTCACTTGGTTTAAAATTGAGATCTATCCAATCGCAATTTGTGTATCTGTGACGTCAGATGTGCGACGCGGCCTGGTCGTGAATTTGTGGTTCTTGTAGTTTATTTTTTTAAGACGGTTAATACATTCCTACTTGCATTGATGGCTAATTAAAGTTAATGTCATTGAACTGCTAGCGTAACTGGTAATTAATCTTCAACAATTAAGTGTCTTGTCCATCCAGATTTCTGTGCAACATGCCGACTGTCGAAATAAGCTGGCCGGCAGACCAGCTGCAACTTACTCTGTGGATCACTTTACACTACAGACACAATAGCTGTGTGATTTTTCACTTCTGTTTCACAAAATATAAAGAAATGTACCACAAGAATGGATTTTACGGAAGTCCAAAGAGGACACGCATCGTCGTATGTTGTTTCTTTCTTCCCGTTATCTCGAGATCACCCCCTTGATCTTGCGACCGGTTTAGTAGCTTAATTAGCTGTTTATTCATCATCATGGACCAACGCATTACGTTTCACTTTGGTCATGGACTGTCACAAGCAGAAACAGAGGTATATCTGTCAGTACTAAACAATTATTATTTTAGTGTTCGTCACTTGACAAATAGGAGAACTATTTACCGCTTTGAATGTATTTTCGAATAAAAGGGAACATTACAATGAGATAAGTGCGAGCTGTTAAAGATTTCTAACTTCTGATCCGCAATTGAGAGGACAAAATTACAGACTAATAGGTATATAGAATGATGTCACCGGCGTTAATAACTTAACGGAAGTAAGGTTGGGCGTTTTAAATGACAGAGTTGTGATGTCCAGTACACAGACAACGATTACTTTTGCTGTTCGAGCCATTTCATAATTTGCGCAAAATCTCGTTAACATCATAGAAAATAGGTCGTTTAATTCAGCTGTAATGAGGTATTGGTTTAACATTTTGGGTAAATGGCAATTGTTACACACGCCTTGGTTTTCCAGATTATTTTACAGGCGAATTTTTATTATGTTTTCAATGTTCGTATGTCCATATAATGTCCAGTGGTACAATACACGGATGTGTTAATAACTAACATCCATCCATCCATCCATTTTCTACCGCTGTTCCGGGTCGGGTCGCGGGGGCAGCAGTCTAAGCAGGGAAACCCAG
>JAODKC010000088.1:557605-569641 GCA_026777985.1 Mormyrops attenuatus
GCCCGGAACACCTCACCAGGGAGGCGTCCAGGGGGCATTTGGACCAAATGCCCGAGCCACCTCATCTGGCTCCTCTCAATGATAATAATAACAAACAATGGGTTAATAATAAACAAGAGAAGCCAGACAAATGTAATGAAGTGTGCTTGGATCAGTGGACTCCTGGGAACAATGTACACCATTTGGATTTTCAGGTTATTTTTTGTCTGTACGTACTAGTTATTATTACATTGTATCCATTTGATGTGCAATGGGGCAATGTACTAATGGGTTAATAGATCTAAAACCAAACAACAGTGGACTCTAAGGAACAACACACACCCCTTGGTTTTCCAGGGTAACTTTCTCTATAACAGTTATTAATTATTAAATTGTATACATATTATACTGATATCAGGCCATAACAATAACAACAAAAAATGTGGTCCTTAGCAGGTTCTAAGATTAGCTAAATCTAACCTCAAAAAACAACACACAGCAGATTCACCATGTCATTATTTATTTAAATGGAGAAGACGTGTGAAAAATTAAGTACACTTGTAGCAGCAATAAGCTGAAGTAATCATTTTCTGTATGACTGTTGGTCTCTCACATCATTGTGGAGGAATTTTGGCCAACACTTATTTACATTGTTGCTTCAGTTCATTGAGGTTTGCGGGCATTCATTTATGCACAGCTCCCTTAAGGTCCCACCACAGCATTTCAATCAGGTTGAGGTCTGGACTTTGGGCCATTGAAACGCCTTGATTCTGTTCTTTGTTCAGTTATTCTGTTGTAGGTTTACTAGTGTTTGGGATCATTGTCCTGTTGCATGACCCAATTTCGGCCAAGCTGTCAGACAGATGGCCTCAAATTTGACTTACTTAATACTTTGGTATACGGTGTTCATGGTCAACTCAGTGATTGCAAGGTGTCCAGGTCCTATGGCTGCAGAACAAGCCCAAATCACCACCCCTCGACCGCCATGCCTGACAGTTGTTATGAGGCGTTTGTGCTGAAATGGTCTTCTTGGTTTTCGGCAAAGACACTTTCTCCTGGCATCCCTTCTGAACAAGCCATACTTTATGCCAGGAAAACCCTGTTGGGTTCCTTGCAGTTTCTCTGAGCATTGCATGATCTGACCTTGGGGTGAATTTCCTGGGATGTCCACTCCTGGGAAGACTGGCAACTGTCTTGAATGTTTTCCACTTGTGAATAATCTTTCTCATTGTAGAATGATAAATTGTTTGGAAATGGCCTTGTAACCCTTCTCAGTTTGAGGGGCAGCAACCATTGCTTTTTTAAGATTGTTGCTGATGTCTTTGCTCCTTGGTAGTGTTAACACACACTGGAATGTTCTAGACCAGCTAGAGCTGAGCATAAACATTCTCGAGTCTTGAGTTGTTCATCTGAGGTAGCATTTACCTAATTTCAAGACCTGCTAATTACCAGATGTCCTTATACATAAAACCTTAGAATTGAAAGAGAGTGTATGTAGTTCCTTTTTCAAATGACTATTTATAAAATACAAAAAACATATAACAGAACATTTATTTCTTGTTACCGAGGCTCACCCAAATTAATTTTCTGCTAAAGTTGTTGATACATTCTTTCCAGAGCATATGTGACTCTGACCTGAAATGATTCATGAAATGAGCATACTATAGTTTTTTTTGTGAATATAACATCAAGTGGTATAATGTGTCAGATTTTCACAGTGGTCTGTGTTTAACTATATGGTAAAACTGCTCCTGCAGTATTTCTAAGAGGAAGGTTGTATCATTAGTAGTCATTCATTACAGGCTAAATGTAAATTTGTAAAAAGAAACAGTAGATATGTTTACGACAAATCCTAACAAAAACAGTAATTGTCATATATTAAATGGAACTAAATAAACTTCCTCAAAATACTTTAAAAGATACGGAGCTCCTGAAGGGATCTGTGCAAAAAAAAAAAAAAAAAAAGGTCTTACTTTCGAGAGAGTTTTGCGTGCGAACATGACAGTCAGAGCATTTTCGTTTTTTGCACAGGTCCTTTCAGGGGCTCTGTAAAAAAGGTACATAAATTTGTTATAGGAAAATCAGCTCGTCATTCAGGTTACAGTCATTCACAGCAATTCAAATGCAGGGCAATTCAAGAAACAGATCTCAAAAGCTGTTATCCAAACAGGTACCATCTGATAACCAGTAATTACAACATTAATAAATTAATACTTTAAATTATAGAAAAGCAGATAGATGAACCACATGCTAAAGTAATATCAAGTAAATTACAACATCTTTTTGTATGTATTTTACATGTAATTTATTTTTTATTTATTTACCTTTATGATGAGGGCTACTGTGCTGGAAGGTTTTTTTTAACAATAAAATTTTCCCCCAAGAATGAATAAAATTCTTATCTTATTTTTGAATGTATTAACATCACAGTCAGGTAGAAATTCAGATCTTGACTGAAACAGTGGATCTTCACTTCATTGACATTATTTACAGTAACATAATTGTGGTACTTCTAGGGCTGTGCAGCTTGAATTTAGGACAGCAGTAAACAGTTACACAACAGGACAAGTATAAGTATAGAAGTGAATGTCATCTTCTTTCTGTCAGCTCTGGGTCAATCATCCACATGCATTGGGTTCATGGTTACAGTGGTAGCACCCTGGAAAAGTGGGTTCTGTGACTGCAGGGGAGAACAGGATGTTAGTCACGACAGAAAGTATACAGTATTTGCACACTGTCTGCAATCAACAAATTCCCCGGATGGCAAATCTGAAATAATAAGTCTATATGCAGACTGACAGTTTAGCCCAATAGTTGAGGATCATTTTAATGTTCTCCGGGTTGCTCGTTCAAAAATCTCCCGGTGTAAGATAATACAAAGAGTAGTTTGCAAATGATGCAGTTACACATTATTTAAGGCTATGCAGGCCATTGGATTTGATGGCAGGTAGCCCAGCAGTTAGGCACATACACTTATAATCTTTTGCCGCATTCAGGTCCTTATGGGAAATTTGCTCTTATACTTTAATGCAAGTATTGAACCTGAGATGCTGTGGGAAAAATACCCAGCTCGCAAAAAAGGGGGGAAATTATGCATGGACTTAAATATGACCATCAAAGTAACTAGGCTAGACTACAGGGCAAAGACATGGACTTAACATTTTCATGTAGCTTAATTTCATCCTGAAGGGTGACACTTACGCTTTTCCACTCCACTTTCTTCTGTTCGAGTTCGAATTTGCGATATTCCCTCCGGTCGTACACCTCCAGCAGCACACGGTAAACGATAATGATCAAAATGCCAATGAGAATCACCGCGAACACAGCAGTACCAACGGCCACTAACGTCTTGTCAATGGTACCTGTAGGGTGGGGCGGAGAAATTCAACTCTTAGCTATGGTCTAGTGAAGGGCTCATTTTCAACACACATAAAGTTCTGGTGACTCACCGGGGGGATCAGCATAGAAAATTTTGATGGCTCCATTTTGTTTGTCCATTTCGACATTAAAGATGGTTCCCTCAATTTGGCAATCAAACTGCTGGGAGCCGGCGATACGGAAAAGCTTGATTGAACCACAGGCTTCACTGCAGCTTTCCGGACCTTCCTTTTCCCCTTTTGACACTGTGCATTTCACACAGTTCCTGTAATGTGAGGGAAAAAGTGAAACTTCTGTTCATTCACTAAAATAAAGCAACCGACACAAGGATGAGACACAAGGACAAAGATTAAAGCTAAAACAAATGTGGACTCCTTGCATTACTGTGGGAAGATGGCACAACCCAAGCATACCCTTCAAGTGCGTAAAAAGTGAGTACACCAGGCTGTGTTTACTGAGTTTACGATCTTCAGGAGCCTTCAAAGGCTGGGACCTTGAAGTGAAGGAACCTGCCCAATCCCCATTGAAACTTACTTAAATGTTTGGCAGGGCGATGACAGCTCCGTGCACCGGTCCCGGAAGAATCCGGGCTCACATTTACAGCGATTACATATGCATTTGCCATGGTTGTTGCACAGGATTGACTCTTTGTTGCACTTGTCAGTTCGGTCGTCGCATTCGCAGGCTGAGCCAGTGAAGCCAGCTTTACACAGACAGGTTCCACATTTACAGGTACCTTGGTCTGCAGGACAGGATATACAGAAAACTTTACTTGTGACTAAAGGAGCCAGACAACTTAGAGGACAGGTATAAACTCATGAATCAAGACTTTCACAAACTGACAGACTGGGACTAAGGCATAATTATGTACAGTAGTACCTCGGTATACGTCCTTAATCCGTTCCAGATCCTTGGACTTATACCAAATGGGATGTATACCAAAGAAAATTTCCCATAAGAAATAAAGGGAAAACGATTAATCCGTTCCCATGAAAAAAAATCCTACTGTTATTGGCATATTATGCATTGATGGGGTTGTATAAAATAATCTAAACACGGCTTATTAGTAAAATACCAAAACAATTGGATGAAATAAATGAAAAGAGAGTTATAGCGTGGGTTGTTCACTGAATGGTAGCAACGCTCATGGGCAGTCGTGGCTTCGTCTCGAGAGAGGTAAACAAGGGTAGCTCGCAGTGTCGTGACTCATTTTGATCTGTACAAGTTCTAGCACGTGAGTCGTATTCCAAACAAAGGTCGTTTTCCAAGCAAAATTTTTCGCGTCCAAACAGGACGTATACCAAGTTGGACTTATTCCAAACCGGACGTATACCAAGGTACCACTGTAATTATCTTTCACAAAATAAAACTATATTAGTCAATTTTCAATGACCAGTTAGTCAAATTACGGTCACAGTAACAGGACACCACGCGTGAAGCCACCATAACACAGTAATAACCTGATATTATGCAGGGAATATTTACTGCCGCTCATTTATACTCGTTTTAATCTCAGTTTCAGTCTGAGGAAGTCTGAAGGCCCCAAACCCCGCCTCCGCTCACCGCCACAGATCTTGCCGTCAAACCTCTCACAGCTGGTGTCGTCACACTGGCAGAATTCACCCCAGTAGGGGCTCTTGCACTGGCATTTGCCGCACTCGCAGCTGCCCTGCCCACTGCATGGCTGTGAGCTGTTCCTTTGCCGGCACTGAGCCTCTATTTCATGCACCGTATCCGTGTCCCGCTGCCGCTGGCACTCGCATTTCTGACCCAGGTGGTTCAGGTTACAGCTGGATCATCAGAGAGCACAACATTACTCTATAAGCACCCCAGTCATACTGCCTTTCCAAAATGTCTACTAAAACCTTGACTAGGTACAGCTGAACATACATGAGTCATTTTAATAAAAACCTACACTTCAGGTACAAGCGAACATAAATACGTCAGGTTAATTAAAACCTAGACTTCAGGTACAAGCGAACATAAATACGTCAGGTTAATAAAAACCTAGACTTCAGGTACAACAGAACACATATTTCAGGTTAGTTATGACAAATCCTAATATTTGGTATTAATTTTTTTAACACTGGTTACTTGCGGTAAAATCTAGAGCAACATCTATAATCTGGAAATAACTGACTTGCCTTAATAGTAATAATAATAATAATGCTTCCTCCATTTCGCAGCTACCATATGTTTGGTTTAAACCGAATGATTAAACGGTAATTGTAATGATGGTAATTCAGTAAGCATTCCTGTGGCATTATTTCCTATCGATATCTGGCTGCAGACTTGCCTGCACATGCCACAATGCAGAGTGCCGTCACCATTGCAGTGGGTGGCGTTGTGCTCCAGGTCCTCACAATCGCAGTCACACAGCGTTTCTACGGTGACCTTCAGCTCCTCGCGAATCCCCTGCACCTTTATGAGGAAGGTTTCGGCATTTGGCAGGCATGTGGAAGCGCTCAGTCTGACACTGAAGTTCACCTGGGGAAAGACAAAGTGCCCAGCAGTGTTTCCATTAGCCCTCCCTCTCACATGCTCTCTCAGACCCTCCCATCCTCTGCCAGCCCCTCATCTCACCTGCTGCTGGATTTTCACGTTGTTGCATTTTCCTGTCCTCTCCCATTCGCTGTGCTCTCCATTGCTGCAGTAAGATTTAAATGAGATATCCAAGCCCAGAGGAGCTTGCTGGTGCTCCAGAAGGATAGTAGAGGACAGATTCTGTGGGAACCCAATGGACCCCACTTATCAGAGACATTTCTACTTATTTTCACAGATGTATTATTTCAAGTCAGCTTAAATCAGTGCAGTCAAATACAGCCGTAAGAAATGGAGCATTATAGAGGTTATTAACAGGATCTGCCAAAAATAACACTGATTCCCAGCATGGCCTGTGATCTGGCAGCTTTTTGTTGAGCATTCCTTTACAAAACCAGAAATTATTCGTAGGGGTGCAACGAGATTTCTCGTAGGAGTGGAAAGCGGTCTCGCGAAGGCGCTGCAAAGCGGCTGCTGTAAGCATGTCGGCGTCTGACGACATTATCATAGCAGATGCGTGGAGCATTTTGCGTATCGGGCGGAAAAAATATAAACGACGAAAGGGTGACAGACAAAACACGAACCATTTGTAAGCATTTTAGGAAAATAATGCCGGCTACGGTACTACTGCAAAGCCATTTGCAGCACCGTCATCGCTCTTTACTTAAATCCACTGCACCGGTGAAGAAAACATTTTAAAAAATGCTTTATGTTTGTTATTTATATTGTTTTATTTATATTCTATTTTATGTTCAATTGAGTAGTCAAATAGGAGAGAAGCCTGTCATTTGAGTTTGTGATGAAATATTTTATGGTGCTAGATATTTGTTCTGTTTTTTACTGCATATGATGATGGTGATTATTTAACACATTTCACCATACATCTGCATTATTTAGCATTTTTGTCTTTCAGATTAATCAAATAAAAGACTGCTTTCCAGTAATATATTTCCTCTTTGAAGTTTTCCTTAAAATATTGTTAAAATATCATCTCGTCTCGCTCTCGTGAACCCAATATCGTATCTCGTCTCATCTCATGGGCACCCCTAATTATTCGTCATAACCAGCAATCTCAGTCAAGCTCTGAAGAACATTGTACTACAGTACTGAAAGACTAAAGCAAATATCAGGCAAATATTTTGTCAAGACTTCTGGTTGTAAACCACTCGCTCCTTCCAGCACAGACAGTAAAGCGTGAGAGCCAGCCAGTTGCATGCTAGACGGCTTCCGTTCTGAAATGTGTAAATGTGAGATAAGAATGAAAGGGCAACAGGAGAGGAAGCTGAAGGGAACCACAGAAAATGAAGCTGAAACAGTAATACAACAGGGCTATTGAATTTCCATCCCACCAAGGTGAAGGTGATGCATGACATTTCCCGACACTGTCGGTGCATCCTTATTTGCTGCAAGCTTCTAAAATACTTGTAGTGGTAGCTAGGTGTGCAGAGGTCCTGAGATGATTTACAGCTTTAAGACAGCTGCATTTACACCTAGCCATCCCAACCCTCATCACCTTTTACAGGGGCATCACTGAAAGTCTTCTGACCTACTGTATCAGTCTCTGGTTCTGAACCTGCACAACCTCTGAACAAAAACAGCTGAATAGGTTAGTGAGAACACCTGGAAAGAGCTTCGGTGCCCATCTCCCAACCCTGCTAGAGATCTTCAACCAGCGCCGCATCTGCAGGGCCTCCAGCATCATCATGGAGCCCGACCACCCCTCCTACAGCCTGTTTTCCCTCCTGCCGTCAGGGAAAAGGTACAGGAGTATCCGTATCAGGACCACCAGGTTTCAGGTTTCACCAGCTTCATTCCCAGGCTGTGCCCGTAGTGTTGTTGTTTGCCTTGTTTGTGCCCAGTTCGTATGAATGCCCTGTATTCCTTGTTTCACCGATGTATTTTTATCTCCTAGTCCCTAGTGTTTGAATAATCATTAATGATTGTCCCTCGTCTAGACCTTGTTACTTGTGTATATAAATTCCTGCCTGTTCTCAGTTCCCTCAGTTGCTCTAACGTTCTCACAACATCATGTGTGAACTTGAAAAGCTGCTGACCACATTTGATTTGTGTGTTGCTGTGACAGAGACTCCATGCAGTATTGTCAACAGCACATGCAACCTGAGTACCTACCCCATAGGCGTCTGAGATAAGCTGAACCACATTGCTGGAGTCCTTCTCAAGAACTCCAACTACCGATTGCGGGATTAGCTCACTTAGTGCCTGGGGGGGTCAAAGAACAGAAAAAAATTAGCTTGTTACTTGACATACTGACATACTCCAGCAAGAAACAAAGGTAGGGTCACTGACCTTGTAGGTTGGAATACTTTGCTCTGTAACGGCAAAGATCAGCTGAATGTTGTTGGCTGAGAGGACCCTGGACAGCTGGCCAACTGAAGGATAGTCCTAAAAAAACACCATACAAAAACAGCGATTGACATGAAGTAGCAGCAGTAGCAAACAATTCCCATGGAGTTCAGGTCAACTGCTAAGTGGTGTGCATATAAGAAGAGTTCAAGGATCACAAATGCTGGAAGGAATGGACAAAAACGGGTATTTACTGACAGTCACGTACATAAATTGTGTCTTTATCGTACACGCCTTCTGCATTTAGGTGGCACCTCCCATCATTGGGATGGTAAATCCCAGCCAATCTGCCATCTCCAGCCATGTGATATGTATCATCAGATGTATAGACCAGGATTCTTGTCACGTTGCCCCAGCCAATTTGATCCTACAGGAAGGAAACAATACATCTAACAGATCAAATGGTCTGCCGTCCTTCACCTGGCTAGTACATTATTGTAATTGTACAATTTTTACATTCCCGTGCTGATCAATAAATTTAAGCTGTGTACACATAGATGTAGATTTCTAGCCTAAATTAGGTCAGGAAAAATCTGTTAATTATATAAAATATGGTATATGGAAAAATGCTGTAAATTCTCAGCGCCTGAATAGAAGTTCAGCTATTCTTACCTGGCAAACTGCAGTTTGTATCACAGCATCCAGGCCACCCTCTGGGGAGTCCAAGTTGCCCGAGATCTTCTGCTCACTGACCTTCCTCTTGAACTCATTGCCATCTTTTGTGAGTCCCAGCACGTTTCTGAAGCTGAAGGCTGGCTGGCAGGTATCAAGGCGGCTGGGGCATGGATTTCTCAGCTTGGCGTTCACTGTGCTGACGTAAGGCATGGATACCTTGTCCACAAAAGCCCCAAAGCCTGCAGGTATGGGGGTCAAAAGCAATCAGAGAAGGGCTTTATTAACCATCAAACCAAGGCTGAGAGTTCATATAACCTTCCAAAGAAGGCTATAATTCATTCATTTGCAAGTACTCACCAATCCGGACCTTAGGCGTAACACGCAACAGATTATCAAGGATCTTCTGCCCCAAATTCTTGATATTCCCCAGGTCATCTTTCATGGAGTAGGACAAGTCCATGAGATAATACAGGTCAATGGGGTAGCCTTCTGCTCGTTTGAACGCCACATTGAAAGTCATTGGTTCTCCTGAAATAATGATGAAATGCAGACACAATTGTAGGACTGGCAGGGCAAGGACCACCTAACTGTACAAATAAGTCAAAATAAGATTTTAATGCTGACTTGAATATTACTTTTGCCCCAGAGAACATATTGCTTAGCTTTTGTTTAAATACCCAAGTCACAAGTTGATTGTAAAGAGATCCTTGTAGTTCTATTGCTATTTCCCATTAGTCTCTACTGAATTAACTTAATTGATTTACTTTACTAAACAGCCATGTAATACTTTAAATCTGCAGTATTATTATATGTATTAGTCACCTTAAAATCCGGAAAAACAATATAAATGTAACAATATAAAATGTAAGCTGCAATGTGGCTTGGTGAGAATAACAATGGAAAAATAACTCACCAACTCTGAGTTTTAGGTAAAGGTTCTGTGGTTGTAGTTGAACTATGTTGTCAGGGTCACTGGAGAGGTAATCGTCTCTGCGGGTGTTTTGGACCGAGTCCTGGTTGAACACATCGCTACAATTTCTCTTACGAAGAGCCTTTACAGTGTCACACCTCCGCTCATTGGACTGTCCAAACTTCAGAAAGTCCTGAAACATGTCCTATTTGTTTAATATCCAAAGTAGCTTAAAGTAGAAAGCAGTACCAATAGTCAATGTGACTACACTTGCACAGTTCTGAAAGGAGGAATCGGCACCTTACTGTGCTGGTGGTTACTTACGCAAAAAGTTATTCAACGTTTTAAAATTTATTTTGAGGAAATCAAAGCATTTACCTTGTGGGATGTTTGTACAATTTCCAATTAAATTCAACATTCTTAAAAAGGGTAGTATTTCTATATGCACCTTCAGCGTTTCAAAAATATAAATAATATCTGATACTGACTGGAAACAATCATCTCAGATGGTTCAGAATCATCCTCAGATGTTTTAGACAGCTTGCAATAAACCAAGGGCACACGTGTCTACACTAAATATTGTATGTCTGTAAACAGATTAAGAGGAGAAAACAACTGAAAACCATCTAGGGACTTCATACTGATGTGTCACAATCAGACTGATCATATCATCTCCATATTAGACTTCCTATTCTGAGGGCTGGTTAGTGATAGAGAATAGAAGATCTAGGTTAAAAATGTATATTTATTTCCAGACCGAATGTCCCACCAATCTTTCAGTAGCTAAATGTGTAGTTATCAGCATAAACTGCTTTAAATCTAGTTGCAGGTTCTTCTGTTAATTAAGCTATTGCTCTTTTTCACTATATTTCGATGCCATATGACAATGGTGGTTAGCGCTACAGCATCTAAATTTGACTTCAACATCAACAGTCAAGGTCATCATCCAGCATCCTGAATGTAACAGACTGCTTCCCGTTCATTTGGCCTGTTATAGTCTCCTTTTGGCTTGGCACCATAGTGGACATTATCGGTTATAACAATGAAAGGGACTGGGTGTATTCATTCAAGAGTATATTTGTCATGGGCACAGCAAACAGCCAGTTCCTCTATGCAATGAAAATCTTAATAGTTTGTAGGAGGCTTACTTGCTTCTATTGGTGATTAAGACAGAATAGAGGAAACTCACCTTCTCTTTGCACCAGGCACAGTGTGGGCTTTTCATGCACTCCTGACAGGTGGGCTGAGGTCTGCATTCCATGGATGTCTCTGAGAAACACCCAGAACAACCCATCAGGAAAAATTCATCCCTGGCAGCCAACCCTGACCAACACAGGGCCTGACTCCCTTAAAATATCTCTGTCTCCCTAAATTGTGAAATTGTGTGTGTCTGTGTGTGTGTCCAGCCTCTGGTCTCAGTCCTATAACCACCCCTGCACCCTCCCCTCCACAACACACTTTGAGTGGAGGCTATACTGCACACACCGAGAGCAACACGTAACACTCAGGAAAGAACTTCATTGTTCTGCTTGTTTCAGTGCAACCCAAGGAGAATCTGAGGAAGTGGTCTCCTGCAGAAGAAACCTGGAGTGATCTTACCTAAAGTCTGCATCAACCGCACAAAATGCAGAAGAGCCACCAGCAGCCATGCCAACTTCATTGCCTGCACAACAAGTTATGGGTAAGAAGAGGGGTACTGTGGACTAGCAGAGTACCTGTCATGTGTGTCAGCTGCCAGGCACAGTGCTACTCTGGTTGCACTGCTATGGCTTGATGCATTCTTAATCATTGCCGGAAGCATTGAAGTCTAACCATCAGCTACAAATGTAAAACTGTTATGTACCCTAGGAATTATGTCAGATGTTCTGGGTTATAAGCAAAGTTTTGAACTGGATTAAGCATATTTAGGCGAAACGCCTTTGATTGTAATGTAGTACAATACTGAATATGAAGAAATCCACAAAAAGTCACAACATCAATGACCAAAAGATCATGAAAACCACCAATCATCTGTCAGACAGCACAGTCTCACAACCCCTGTTACAACAAAAGGTTTAAAGTTAAAAAAAAAAACTTTTAATGATGTTTGGTCTATTACAGTTCTCAACTAATCTGGTTTTAGAAATCAAGAAGTATGTGATATTTGTGATACGATGTTCATATTTCATCTAGAATAAAAAAGGCGAATAGGATGTTAGGTTACATCTCTAGGTGTGTGGAGTTTAAGTCAAGGGAGGTGATGCTACGAT
>JAODKC010000088.1:572233-589299 GCA_026777985.1 Mormyrops attenuatus
TCATAAAATTGCACTAAATGTTGAAAAATTGGCAAGTACAAAAATGCTTAGTACCTTTACAAACGGCGCCCCATAGAGCATGAGTCTCACCACATGCGTCAGAGTAAACCACGAGATAAAAATGCGTCACGATTTATTACTGATGAACAGACATGAGTATTTCACTTGTGTTATTCATGGCTTGTTCCTTCAGTAGTTCCTTGATGGTTCCTTAAGGAGCCTTGTATTTGGTTTCAACTAAAGTTGGAAGGGGCACAAGCGGGGGCATTTTCAAGGATCAAGTGAGAGAAACAGTGATTAATGCGTTTCACACGCGAGCTGGCGGGAGTCGTGACTACCAGCACCTGACGGGTTTAAGAGTTCCTTCTGTAGTTCATAAAGATTACATAAAGATACAGTAACTACTTGGGATAAAACAATCATCATGATTCAGTGAACAAATATGACATCAGTATTTACCATGTGTTATTCATGACTTGTTCCTTCAGTAGTTCACAAAGTTTTACAGAATTAACAGATAAAGTAACAAATATAGTGACTGCTTGAGATAAAACGTGCATCATGATTAATTAATGGTGAATTAACACGAGATCATTATGCAACTATAAGACTTAGTTTATGGTTAATTAATACATAAAGTGTCACCAATGTTACAAACTACGTACAAAATAATAACCGTTACCACTTCACACAAATTTATGGAACGAGATATAATATTACTCAATTTGCGATAAATGTTTTGAAGATAGATAGAGCCCTTTGCTTTCAGCCTTTTACCGGTGAGTCTTGTCCTTGCTACCGAGAGCTGAACAGGTGGCATCAGTGGTGGATCTTGGCAAGAGCAAGGTGGGTAACTGGCTGGGATGGTATCTTTGGAGGATCACTACCCCCCCCCAAATATTGAGGTTTCTTGTGGGAGGGGTTTAGATAAGCAAACAAACAAAAAATAACAAGAACAATAATAATAATAAATCTAGCTTTGCTTTGTACAAAATAGCAAAAAAGATACTCATTGTCTACTAGTCTTTTATTGTGTCAATGTATGCAGAAAGATCTCATCCTGATTTAATGGCTCTTCTGAGCCTCTTAAGCAGATAGAAATTACAAAATACAAAGGTTTTAAGAAGAAGGTTGGATCAGCACGAATGAAGCAGGAAAGACTGCAACAGGAGGTCAAAATTCCAGGACAAGACTGAAATATATAGTACTGAAGGGGACAGCATAGTATAATGGCCAAGAAGAGGACAGGAGAGTATAAGTACCACAGAAAGACATTAAAATGTATAAGAGACCAAGGAAGAAAGCAGAATTTCTGACATTTGAGATTAAATAGAAATGTCTTACATTTTATACAAGATATGAGTTCTGGCTCTCATACCTTGTGAAGGGAGGACATTAGACTGATTTTACAGGTGTTTCCTGTTGAGTATTGAGTTACAGCTCTGAAAACCATGAAAGGCTTTAACATCGAAGCCTAGTTCATACCGTGTGCCACTGTGGTCTTTATGGTCATTGTAGACTTTTGCATAACCTACACTTGTCAATGTACACAGATTGTTGCGGTTAGCACATGTGTCCACTACACCAGCAGAGGGCAGCTGTCTTCTTAGTTAGAATGAAGTTTATACTTACCTTTAATGATTAGTTATTTATATTGTAATATACCTATACGCAAGTACCTCCACACCTCCTCACACAGCAGCTCATCGAAAGCATCCATAAGTACAATTATTCTCCTTCTACTTGGTCTTCATTGAACTCTGCTGTCACCTACTGGAAACACCTAGTCATGCACTATCAATTCCTTGCATATGTGCAGTCGGCATGTCCAAAATTTTTGTGCAGACTGTGCAGATTGGATGTGGACTATCACGGCATGTGGATAAGTGAAGTATGAATTAGGCTAAACACCACTGAGACCAGAGACAATTTTAGTAAGTTAACAACTAAATATTGACACTATTGACATCTGCCAAAAGGAAGTAGCTTGTAACCGGTGAGCACTACAGTTTTTGGCTCCTGAAATGGATTTCAGGAGGACATCCGTGGCTCTGTCTTGCTCCAGGTCAGCCATCACACAAGCCCTCGCTTTTTGATCACATGCTCCAAAGCAGCTTTTTCAGAGGTATCCAGGTTGATTTTGTACTTGGCTAAGATCTTCAGAATGGGCCTCAGCTTCAGCCACCACTCTGTCTTCGGGATGCGGTGTCTATGGGGTGGGGGGTTAGAGAAGGTAAAGCCTGATGAATGATACTCACAGCTATGGTCAAGTCATTCTTCTAAGCCAGTCATTCATCCAACCTTCAGGATCATAACTGCCAGCATTCCTGCATTCTGGGTTTCTCCTGATTTTCCACCCGTCCTCCCGCTGTACGCCCGATTTATCATTTCTCCCAATAAACTCCTGCTGTTCCACCTCCACGCTTTTATGATTGTGAGAATCAATCCCCCCCACCTTCCCCCTAAGCAGGTATGTAAGGACCTTCTAACGCTTTAGTATTGTTCAGTCATGTAAGGTCCCTAACAATAATGTTAACCATTATGCTCCAGACTCCTGGGAAAAAAAGACTAACAGCTTGATTCAGGTTTGACTCAGCCAAAGACTGATAAACACAATTTTACTGCTGTGCTGTTTGCTGTCTGAGACATTTGTCACATTAAAATGTTTATCACATTAAAAGTATGCCATTGTTACATTTAGCATCAGTCCAGAAGTTAACAGGGATGATTTTTCTGCAATGTGAGCTACACTGTAGTGGAAAACCATTGTGGACCAGGGAGGAACATTAGACCTTTAGCATGAGGACTCACTCAAAGTCTGTCTGCTCCTTCAGCTCTGCAAGAGGCTGGAATACCAAGGCCCTTTTCCTCATGCCCAGCACACACGCCGAATGTGGCGTGTTAGCAAAGATACGACCTTGGAAAGAATGAACATGAGAAAGACATGAGAGGTCACAATCAAAAAGAACACAATGATCACAGCAAATGCCAGGACCAAAGCTTAGAATTTTGATAAGTTACAGCTGAGAACCTCACAAATACTAAATGGAGACTCATCATTTATGGAACTTTCTGGAGTTTCTGTTAAATTTGTCAGCACATCGCATTATGGTGAATCTTAATTCTTTGGAGGTTTTGTCATATTAGTGGAATCCACACCACAGTCTTTGAGATGGGCCATTTAGGTGGTCATAAAGGATGAGAAGAATGTTCTCCATCATTTATCTCCACCTACCATGTCTGTAACATTCTTTCAGCTTCTCTGTCAGCCAGAGGACAGCCTTTGCTCCCATTTTGGTGCCAAAATTCCTGTCAAAGGGGGTGGGGGTACCACCCTAAACAAAGGTAGACATGACACATTTCAATTGAAATACATAATTACTCATCATTACATGAGATCTGTCCTTATTTATGTCATTCCAGAAACACAGAATATGTTTTATGTGTAAGAGGCTCATATCTAAATGTTAGCTTGGTAAGTGGGGGTATCTTAGCTTTCTTCTTCAGGGTGGCGAATTGTCAGTGCTTAAGTGCTTAACCTTTAACCTTGGCTGTGCTAATGAACACGCTAACAACGCACAAATCAAAGTGTTATGAATTGAATATGCTTCAGCATTGCAGTGATTGGCTGATGGATCAGAAAACCATTAGGGTCAGTTATTTGATTTGTTATGATAGTATAAAAAAAATAACAGATTACCATCCATCCATCTTCTAACCACTTTTCTTGGTCAGGATTGTGGCAGCAACAGATCACCATTGAACTTTGATTAATCTATATTTTATTAATTGTTCATGGTTAAACTAAATTCAAATTAGCATTGCATGATTACAGGGAAAAAGAAATATTATCTACTGTCCTGCAACCTTGACAAGGATTAGGGGTTATAAGATAGACGAATGGATTAATACTATGTACTTATATGATTATGTGAATCTTCACTGAAAGATTAGTTTCATTTAGTTGAGTTTAGTTCAGATTATTTGTCTGTCCTAACAGACCTGCTGCATGTGTCCCAGGACGTTCTTCCGGCAGTCAAAGACTCCCTTTCCTTCCTCACAATACAGGTTAAAGATGAAGTCAGTGGTGTAATTTTCATTGCACCTTTCATTCCTGGGAAGATGGTAGAGAGGGACAGATGAACACAAACCAAACTTCAGCGATGAGGTTTTGGCCCCTGCCTTTCCTTTACATTTACGTTAATTTATTCCACAGACACTTTTGTCCAAAGTGGTGTACATTTTATAACTGTGGCTGCTGGTACTCCTGCACATGTCCTTTTGATCTCTTGTGCTTGTCCATCAATGTGTCTATGCATGTTCTGAACATCCATGTTCTCTGCTGTCCTCCCCACATGACTGGATGGTGGCTGAGATGGTATTTATCCCTGTTTGGGAGCTTTTGGTTCCTCAGCTCTGTTGTCTCCTGGCTTTTTCTATTTTTTTTCTGTATGTATAAATGATGTGTTATTGGATTGCCGCACACCCTTGTAAAATGCTTGTCATGAAAGGTGCTATGTAAAAATAAAATGAATCGAATTTCAGCCTAAGAGGACCATCCTAATCTTGGTAACTACCTACTCTCATTCTTCTCCTGATTAAGATCATTTTTCCCACTTCAGCATCTTCTGTATGACGCAGACCCACAGCGCTACTGTAAGGATGCACACCTGAGAACCAAGCCTCTCTTCACTGTCGTCTTCATTTTCTCCACCAGATGCTCCACGTTCACCTGTTGGCAAGAAGATGGTGTAAGTCGCACGCTGAGGATGACACGGCTCAGATCAGCGCTTCCCACTCGTGTCTTTCACCTCAAGGTCATGGATGTTGAAGGGATCCTCATAGATGTAAGCGGCGTCAGCGCCAGCCGCCAGGCCGGCCATGGTGGCCAGGTAGCCGCAGTAACCGCCCATCGTCTCGATGATGAACACGCGCCTTTTCGTACCGGCGGCTGACTGCTTGATCCTGTCACATGTCTGGAAGACAGAAGATTCAAGGATTCAAGGATTTTTATTTGTAATATGCAAGTTATACAAACCATAAGCTAAATTAAAAGTGGCCAACTCCACCACAATAAAAATAAAAATAGTAATATCAATAAAACCGAAAGCAATATAAGTATATAAAAATAAAAAAAGACAATTCTACTGAAAAAAAAAGAAAAAAAACAAAAGGAATTCTAGTGCCGTGTAATACAAAAATGATTTGTTTATGTCTAAAGGCATTGGCCAAAGTGTGTATTCACATGTGTCCATGTAACCATCAGAACTCAGGCGATAAATGAGTATATGTAACATTTTACATAATTTATTTAGCAGACGCTTCTGTCCACAGTACAGAAGCCGAGAACGGCCATGCTCGGTATTATTTATTAGATGAGAGATGAGAATCAGATCATTTATCTCGAGATAAAGCTTGTGGCAGCGTGAGCTATGTGTTTTAAAAGGACTTGCAGCTTATGTACAGTTCAGTTTATACTGATACCTAAGGGCAGCTCTGTATGTCTGCCATTGTGTAGGTGGTACAGTGTCAAGCACAGCACATTTCGCGTAGTAGAATAACCCTCAAGGATTCAGACTATGTGTGCAGATTTGAATGTGGGTCTTTGTTTATCTCAGATTTCTGTATTTTTATCATATCGTCTACACATATTGCAGCATTTCCCATGACCATAGTGCAACTTAGAGACAGGACATGACACGCACTTTACGGTAAAATACTACGCGGGTACAACACTTAATTTTAACGTTAAATAAATAGATGCACACATTAAGTAACACAGCTAAAGTACATATACAAGTAGCGCTACGTATGGCATGACTGCCCCATGGTGTCACAACATGTTTATCATTGTCATTATCCAGAGAAAACTATCTTGTTATCTCAAGAAAACAACATTTGTTATCTCAAAATAAGGAGATGCTTATCTTGTTATCTCGAGAAAGCACCTTTGTTATCTCGAGATAAGAACATTTTTATCTTGTTATCTCCAGATAACAGCATTAAATCTGATGGTGACCAACTTCCTTTATTATGTAAACATTAGTAAAATGGTTCTATTAGAGACATAATGCCACGTGATACAAACTAATTCTTTAGGCCACAACGTTGCATCTATATTTTTCAGGTTGGTTAAGCCTGAGCTTGAACACTGTGCATAATTGTGCTGGCCAAATCTTTAATGTAAACTTGTAAATGGCATTCTGACTCCAGATTTGTTCTTACCAACACACCAAGGCAACACCATCTTACTTCAGCCTCACCTATACAATGCTTTATCCAGTCACCAGTGTCAACAATTAGAGAGCAGGGCCACCCAGCATCCTTAGAGCAGTTGGGTTAAAGGTCTTGCTCCAAGGCCCAACAATGAAATCACAAGACGAGACACAGGATTTTATTTTACGATGCAGAAGTACCTTCCAATCATATTCCATATTCTACCTTCCAATCATGGGCTCAGAGTCCACATACAAATACACACACCCCCCATGCTTGGTGTATATGGTATAGGTTGAGGAATGATGGGAGGATGGTTATCCTGGGGTGGGAGACACCGTGAACCAGAGCTCACATCTGTCAAATGTGTGTGTGTGAAAACTAGTGAACTCTGTGTCAGCACTGTATGCATGAGGCCGCCTGACGGTCCTGACCGTGGTGATGGTGTTCAGGGCTGTATCAGCACCGATGCTGAAGTCTGAGCCAGGCACATTGTTGGACACGGTGGCAGGGATCACCACCAGAGGGATGCACAGCTCCTCATACTTTTCCCTCGCCGTCACAAGCTCCAGGCCACCCACAAAAGCCTGGGAGATCCAGCCGAGGCCACAAAGTCACAACAAGGCCGAATACACCTCAGATACTTACAGTCTATTCTCTCTTTCCAGTTAATTATACACACATTACATCATTTATTAAGACTTCATCATAGGAGCACTAATTCATAAAAGAAACGCTGCACTGTATGTGGGATGCTGGAAGCCTCTGCACTAAACTGCAAGTGACTTTTTCTTTATTAAACTTCCAGATCTTGCCAGGACTTTGCTGGCCTTGTTCCTCTCACCTCAAAGCCCCCAATAATGACCAGACCATGGATGTTAAAC
This sequence comes from Mormyrops attenuatus, assembly GCA_026777985.1. Classification (NCBI taxonomy): domain Eukaryota; kingdom Metazoa; phylum Chordata; class Actinopteri; order Osteoglossiformes; family Mormyridae; genus Mormyrops; species Mormyrops attenuatus. Next base: position 579,334 of record JAODKC010000088.1, read on the forward strand.
TTGGCAATGCTGAGGCTGATCTCCTCAATGATACTTGATGGAAGTGTTCTTTACAGAGAGAGAAGGACCAAGACTGATTTTACCACCAGAGCATAATCACAGCAGTGTTTCTTTCACAATATTATAATTTTTTGCTGTTTAACTACAATTTTCTGCAAAGTGGCCATATTATCATGCATACTTGTGATTATTTTAATGCAGAAGTTTTCACTGGTATGAAATGCCATCTTATCTGTCACCATTTCTCAGCAAGACGGTTATGCTCTTTTCAAACAGGAGGTTCCCTCATTGGCCCCCACAGGCAGCCTACATAATATTAGACTCCACACACTTTACCTCTTGGTGCCCAGCTGGGATCCACCCTTCCCAGTCCAACCACCAACATCAGCCCACGTGATGGGTTCAATCTGGGGTGGGGTGGTGAGTTAGAGAAGGTGAGCATACCATGAGACATTTAAAACACACTTTTCATGATTTGCAAAATGAATAAAAGCAAAAATGACGGGAAAAAAAACTAAAACAGCCAAAAAAGTTGAGGTTGACTTATTTTCTGTGGAGGTCAGAGGTCATTACCAGTCCATGAGCCAGCCCCTCGAATCCGTCATGCACTGCCAGCATATGGTGACCTTGGGTGATGCCAGTCCTGACGGCAGCACGAACTGCAGCATTCATTCCAGCACAGGGGGCACCAATGTTCAAGATGGCAATATTGATATTACTCTGAGGTGGAGAAAGGTGTGGATTATAATCATCTCTAGATATTCAGGGGCCTGCCTGTAGATACTACTACTAATAGGGGTTTAACAATTGTCCAAATCCATGATTCTGTTCAGACCTTGAGTCCATTCCTCATTTTTTTCAGGGGGGGGGGGGTGCATAACATAAAATGGGGAAAATTCTGGGTTTTCGAGTGCCGCTAATATCATTGTCGGGACTGTACAATCATTGTCCTCTGATATGCTTGCATATTTGAAGTGTTGTCCAACTAAAGAAGATTTTTGAAACGCAACAAACTGTGTGAATTTTGTCTGTCATATGATTGCTATCTCTATGCTCCACTGGATAACCAGATTGTTCACACACTGCTGACTTGAATGGGCACAGATGCCCTGCAATCTCAGGTTATTATCCATCTTGAACTAATGAAACTAACCTAGCTTTTACATCAGGTATGATCACTTGACCATGGTTGGACCAAAAAGTCATGAGACAGATGCAGATAGAAGTCAAAAAAATAGATGTGTAATATTTTCAAAATATACAGCTCACCCTAACTTTAAATAGAGCAATAATTTCTTAATTTATGTGTCTTGTAGTGTTAATTGTGAAATGAAAAATGAGTTTTTAACATTAGAATTGTAATTATAGCTCAACAGGCTGCATCTGCAAGGTGGCAGCGGGTTGGGGGGGGGGTCTCCATTCCAGAACCATTACACTATTACTACTACTAATCAGTCCCTCCAGAAAGTTGCGATGTTGCAAAGCAGTTGCAACTATTTTTGTAAATTCATTTGTTCTTGCAATGACATAGACAAAACATAAAGCCTCAAAACATCGCAACTCTCGCCGCAACTTTTTGATAAAGCTGCCGCAAAATCAAGCATTTTAAGCCACGACAATCAAAAAAGACGCCTGCGGAATCCTGGAGGGACTGACTAATAATAAGTATAATATGCAGAATAGTCAGAATGGTGAATTCATATTAACATTACTTTAAGAACTAAGTACTTCTGAATTTGAAGCAAGATATGTAGTTCCTCACCTTTGCCTCTGGGGGGTGAACATGAGCCAATAGCCTATATGTATTCCAATTGTTCTCAAAACTCCTTGATGAAAAAAAAGCCACAAAAACGTTAGAACCTGAATTGAACTTTCAGATTTTGCAACATTTCAACAAACAGAAATTTAAGCAAAACTGTGAAAGGTGTCGAACAGCAGCTTGCCACCCTTTTAGAGCAGCGGTGGATCTTTGATCCATATCAGTCTGGCTTTCAGAAATAGCACTCCTCAAAGTTTTTTAGTGACTGAGTAATGACCGCCGATGCAGGGGAGCATTCTGTGTTAGTACTGTTAGACCCTACCTTTGATACACTGGACTATCTTAATTAATAAGTTAGAGCAGTCTGTGGGGATCTGTGGCTCTGTGCTGGACTACAGCAGTCTGTGGAGGTCTGTGGCTCCGTTCTGGACTACAGCAGTCTGTGGGGGTCTGTGGCTCCGTTCTGGACTACAGCAGTCTGTGGGGGTCTGTGGCTCCATTCTGGACTGGTTCTTATCTCATCTAACTAACAGTTTCTTGGTTGGTGTTGCAGATCATATACTGCTCCTCTGACATGTGGAGTGCCACAGGGCTTTGTTCTTGGACCAGTTCTGTTTTCATTATGCGTCCTTCCTCTGTCTCAGATTATTAACTCTTTTAAGTGTATTTCATACCATTTTTATGCAGAAGATGCTCAGCTTTATATTTCATTTAAACCTAATAATTTCAATAAAGTATCCATTCTATCCAGTCTATGCAATCTAGGGGCCTGTAGTTCCTGAATCAGAATTGGAGATGCTTGTTCATGCTTTTATCTCTTCACATCTTGATTACTGCAATGCTTTGTATACACGTCTAAGCAAATCTTCACTTTCTCGTCTACAGTTAGTTCAAAATGCAGCTGCAAGGGTTTTAACCTGATCTGGCCGGAGAGCATGTGCAACTAAAGAATTTTTTGTTTAGGAGCGCATTTACATTGAGTTGAGAAGTCTTTTGTTTGTAATCTGTTTTTTTAGTAGTGTCTCTGCTAATTTACGTTTCTTTGTTTTGTTTTATCTTGATGGTACGTTTTGGTGCTGTACCGTGCTTTGTGACCTCTTGTCTGTGAAAGGCGCTTTATAAATAAATTTTACTTATTTACTTAATGTGTAAGAACATGAGAGGAAAAACTTGACACCTACTTGCCCCTGAGTTTGATAGCATCATCAAATCTCCCCTCTTCCATGGCTTTAGTGACCTCTTTTGTCTGATAATGAGGGAGAACAAGAAAATGGCGAAATATGGTTTAATCATGCTTGTTTTTAACACATTCTTATTTACACCCATGTTTACCAGTCACAAACTAAAGTTTCTATATTTTCGTTACTTCATGACTCCCATCTCTCTGTGCAAATGTATCATAGTGATTCACCCGGAAGGACACCTCACCACTTGCACACACTCCATCAGTGGGACCCTGATAGCCATGTTTCCTGACAGGCTGACCACACAGGCAGGTGTGTCTGGGGTAGCCTCCAGAAGGGCCATTACAGCCTCGACTCCCATCCTGCTTCCCTGGGGGGTGCAGAGAGACTATTGTTAATGCTGAGGCTCCGGTTTGTGCTTTATCTGTTTGAACAGGTGTACATATCTGAAGGGGTCATAGTTAGTCGGATCAGAATTCATCAGTAGACAGACAGAGCTAGTAGAAGAGAGAGCGGATGAGAGGGAGAAGAGTACCAGGATCCTGTCAAAGGCAGATGGCGTCCCGCCTCTCTGTACGTGTCCAAGGACTGTGGCACGAGTGTCATAACCCAGTCTCTTTGTCACCAGCTACAGGTAAAAAAGAGAAGAAGTGGGAAAAATGCCATCATTAGTAAAAGCTGTTGTGTCATTCCTTAGAGGGCTCTCCGTGGAGCATATTTTGATGTCCTGGTGTGAAAGCTGGAATATGGAGGATGTAAAGGCTGTGACAAAGAGACAGATGGTATCTGTGGGGACTCACATCCTTGACTGTGTTGGAGGTGATGGATTTGCCATGTCTGTCGATGGCCCCCTCCGCCACAATGATCACATTCAGACGGGAGCCTCTGCCTCGAGTCTGAAGTTATGGAGAGCAACGCTGTTTCAGAACAGGAAATCCCCCTGCGCAGAGGTAGAGCGGGTAGGGGTGATATTAGAGATTCACCTCAGCCAGTCTCCTGCACAGATGGTCCTCCCAGTTCTCCTCCGGGGGCATCTCCGGGATGAAGACCCAGTCAGCTCCACAGGCCAGGGCAGTGACCAGGGCCAGATAGCTGTGGGGAAGTGAGGTGCTGTGTAACCATGCAGCACTTATGCTGACCTGCAAACACAAAGGCACTCACTCACTCACTCACTCACTCACTCACTCACTCACCCACAGTGCCTTCCCATCACTTCCAGGATGAAGGACCTCTGATGACTGGACAACAGAAGAGTGTTGACATCAGATTCAAATTAAAGGACACAGACACACACAGATTCAAATCAAATAGACTAGTTGCATCTTTTACTACTACTGTGCATTGAACATATCAGCTAAATAACCTGAACAACATTTAAATCAGACTCATAACTCCTGAAAATGGTGGTCTGCTCTGGACTTTTTAGAGTTTGACAACAATGAACGTTAGAAGCAAAAATGGCCTTTCTACACAATAACCACCAGCATGCTCTTGGAAAAGCACATGAGCACCTCTGGGCCGTGGTAGTGATGGCATCTACCACCTCTATGATGCGGTGCAGGGCGGAGTCAGTGCCAATAGTCATATCGGTGCCACAGAAGTCATTGTCAATGGAGCCCACCATGCCCACAATGTTGAGGTGGGAGGACTGCTTGCCCTCTGCTTCTGTGATCCTGCCTAGATGTGGGGAGGAATCTCAGCTCAGTCAATAATAAGCGTGTTGTCTAATGGTGCTGCGTTTTATGGCATTTGGATTTTGTGCTAGAATAATCCAGAAGAGTACTGGCATACTGAACTAGGAATTAATGAGCAATGTATAATACATCAGTTCAAAGAAACAATCAGGAGAGATGAATTCACCATTGTTTTTGTCATTTACATCTGATTGTCGGTTAGGCTTGACATTCTAATGACTACTGAATGCCACCAGCCAGTGGAATGAGGTGAAGTTGTGAACCTAGAGTAGGTCTTGGCTAATGATGCTGAGTTTTAATTCTGGAGGAGGTGATGGTGGTTTTAACCCTTTTTAAATGCACTGTTTTGATGGCACTTAAAATTTCATTGTACCTGGTACAATGACAACAATAAATTAAACTAAGGGTACTGGGGGAAGTGATGATGGTATGAAGGATACTGGGAGAGGTGATGATGGTTTGAAGGGTACTGAGGGAGGTGATGTTGGTATGAAGGGGACTGGAGGAGGTGATAATGGTATGAAGAGGACTGGAGGAGGTGATGTTGGTTTGAAGGGTACTGGGGGGGGTGATGATGGTATGAAGGGGACTAAAGACGCTGAAGCTTACCGGCTTTGATAAGGTCAGCTAGTAGCTCGCTCCATTCGCTGCGGAACTGGTTAGCTCCAGTCAGGCTACCATCGCCTCCGATCACACACAGGTTCGTTATTCCCAGCTTCACCAGGTTGCAAGCAGCCTTTGTACGACCTTCCCTGGTGCGAAAATCCTGACAGCGGGCACTGCCGATGACGGTGCCCCCCTAAATCACGGAAAGAGTAACAATTAGAATGAAGCAGAGACCATCACCCAGCAGGAGCAAACAGATATGTTTGAAACACAGAAGCCCCTAGACATACTCTGCTCAAGTTATCACGGGACATTTAACCTGCTGTCTTGACCTGACCACCCATGCCATGCTCACGTGCTCCTCCCTACCCTCGGTGCAGATCTGATTACAGTGAAGGAAACATTTAGTGACTGATCAGAGACTGCAATAGTTTCCGAATCAGTTTATTAGAGTGTAGAAGTGTATGCTTAACTACAAGGTTATACTGCTCTTATAAGTTAAATGTCAATGGGTCAGGGGATGAAGTAAGCATGTGAGGAATCAGTTAGAAGGTCACAGTGAGGCTCAGATTGACTGAGTGATGCAAGCATGGAGTGGGATAAGCAGTTATATGCTACACTACCCCCAGGGGCATTTTAGGTTGGGGGGTGGCTATAGACAGTGTGATAGAATTTAAGTATGTTTGAATGACAAACATGCTTCCGAAGTCTATGATGTGGGTTACAAATCAAGTCATCTGTTACACATACTTTTCGGTACCACAGGGAGAACCAGGACTCGGTACCAACACTAATGCTTAATTTCCGGCTTAAAATTCTATGATGCGCTAAATTTAAATCAAAATTAATCTGCATTCTAGTGATTTATCCTTAGTTCCCAATGTAAAACTAAACACGTATGATAAAAACACCAATAAGATTTTGGCATATTCCATTAAATCAGATGGAACTAGATGTCTGCTTCTCCTTCAACACAAATTAAAGTCAACGAATATTGATTACTAGAGTTTGCAAACAATTTTCTAATCAGAAGAATGGGATGTAAAGGTGCAGGAGGATCAGTTACAAGGTTCTCCAACAATACTGCCTGAAAGGAATCTCACCAGTTGCAGCATCATGGACACACTTTCCCAAGTGGCTGGACGGATATGGTCTCCTCCATCCACCAGCCCCTGGTAACCCTACACAAAGAGACAACATCACCAAAGTCTGTGATGTCAGAAATGACCAGAATTTTGGTGTCCACAATCTTCATTGATTTCCCAGATGTCGCCATGGCAGCCTGGATGCAAACACCCTTCAGGTATAGCCACGGCACATGGAACTCACCTCGTGGATGAAAAAGACTCTGGCTCCTGTGTAGATGCCGACCCTGACGGTGGCCCTCACAGCAGCATTCATGCCTGAAACATGCAGACCAGGGTCAGCCTGTTCCTGCCTTTCCCCCATGGTTCAAAACGCTTCTTGACTGTAACCAGAGATTCTCACTATAACACCAACAGAACCAACTTAATAACAGAGCAAAAGTCTATGTGTAAAGGGAACCTATATTAATATGGATTTTGAGTTGACAGAGGATAAATAGAGAAAAGGCCCTGCTTAGCGGACGTATTCATCAATGATCAAGGGTACATCTGCAGGTGCAACAAATCTCAGTCTACCCTTATTTCTGCTAACAGGTTTGATGTAATGGAGCAAGTGATGTTTTAGATTAAATTGCATTAGATGAACTTTACTCAGAGGGAAATTCTTGATGTTAATTCTAGATATTAATTCTACAAGTGATTTTCGTGGCATATTTATCAGAGGATATTTTTATAGGCCTTAGAGTGACTTAATCCACTTCTCTTCCCCTCATTGTGTTTCTAGTCAACTTGCAAGCAAACAATGTGTCCATCTTCTATTGCTATTAACCTCCACTTGGGTCACACAGCATTGAGAATTTTAGTTCTCTTACATGACTGTTGCATAAACCTTTGCCTAGAAATTTATAGTGGGAACAGCAGACGAAAGTGCAAAATAGAAGACTGGTTGTTTGGAGAGAATTACAGCTGTTTCTTGGGCAGAGATGGGGAGTATAGGATTTGTTGTGGGTTATGCGTCTTCTGCATCTTCATCTGATACAAGAAACCATGTTGAAAACCACCTACAGAACAAGAATTGAGTAGAAGGGACTCAACAGACCAAGTTAAAGGGCAAGTGATTGGGGACATACCTCTAACCCCCCCCCCCCCCCCCCAAGGCCTCTCCTATTTCAGCAGAGAAGGGCTACAGAGCTGGGTGATGCCAGCAGTCGTATGACAAAAAGGTCGCCCCCTCTAAAATTACCCCCAGCAGGAGGAAGGGGAATAGAAAGTCAGTGTTAGTGCATGTTGAACTTTCTGAAATGTGAACCAAAATGAAATGCAAACTTAAAACTGAACCTTCTGATACGATAATAAAATGTGTATATTCATATACCTGTGATATGTATAGAGTTATGGTGACTCTTTAGGAGACCTATGTTTAAAATGGTTTAGATACTACAAAAGGTCATAAACTGGCGATGAAGTCCCAGGAAAGGTCAAAGGAATTCTACTGTCGCACATCACATTTAGGATTTGTATAGTTTTCAGCTTCAGAATGCACAGGACAGTGCAGCAAACTAAATGTGGCCAAGACAGTGATAAGGAGAAAATGTCTTTGACTTTAAGGGAAAAGCCTTGGAAATTGAAAGAATGTTTGCATACTATTGAGTACCACAGCTAAGCAGTGTTATAAGCCCTGTTGTCATTGCAAAGATTCATATGGAAACTAATCTTTACATAAGATAGTAACATTAAAATAGGACTGCAGGTATGACTGCTTCACTAAAGACACTATGATGTCTATGATGATTTGATCTCATTCAAAACAAACTCAATCATAATTTCAGAGGAATTATCATCTTTCCATTAAAGTAAGATTGCAGGATGGTTCTAACGACTTCTCAGTCTAAGGGATATGCACAGATCTCTGCTCCTGTAGCTAATATATCAGCTGTGACCTGTCTGGCACCCTATCCCAGGCCATTGACACCTGCTCGGCCCCCCTCTACTTACCTTGCGCGTCCCCCCCGGAGGTCAGCACAGCGATGGCCCGTCCAATGCCCATTTTAGTTGGGTCCACACGGACAGCGCCCACCATTGCCGCCATCTCGTCTTCAGGAAGTGCACAGAAACCAACAGGAGAGGAAAACGCAGGGAACAGGAAGCAGCCTTGGATTATATCAGAGGTTTCTGGTCAGAACTCTTGCCTGTCAGAACAGGCCCCTGTCTGGGGCATCAGCTAACAGCTACCACCCAGATACCACCCAGTTGCTCTTCTTATGCTCCATGGGGAACAAACACGCCCCCCAACCTGAGCTAAATATAACATTAATTTACAGTCAGACCCCTCCCACATTCCACTATGGAAGCCTGTCAGAGACAGCCAGGAAAAGAGCTTTAAAATTAATTATGAGACCACACATAAGACCACCACTGCCTATATTTGAAACAATGTCACTTTGAAGCTAACTACCAAAATTAATAAATTAGCATGAATGACGTGTAATATTAAAAACTGCAGGCCACCAGTCCCACCCCCTGGAACCCTGACCAGTATAAGCAGATGTAAGTCATTCATTAGATCAGAAATTGTTAGATGTATGTCATGGATTGTTAACTTGTTCATCATCCACATTCATAGTTTCAGTGAGTAGTATAAGTCCATTAGCATAAAGACCATTGAACATTGTATTTTAGTCTGTAGGGGATGGGCTTGGCATTGATTTTGCTCACAGTCAGATTCACTGGATTCTCCAGCGGGGAGGATTTCAGATATGGAGCTGATACCTAAGGCTACCACAGCACATAGTGCACAACAACGAAATGTGTTCTCTGCATTTAATCCATGTGTGACAATGTGACATAGCAGGGGGCAGCTAATTCAGCGCCCGGGGAGCAGTGCTTGGGGGCGGTACCTTGCTCAGGGTAGCTCAGTGGTGCCTTGCCGGTCGGGGATTCGAACCTGCAATCTTTCAATTACAAGGGCACATCCCTAACCATCAAGACACCACTGCTGATGATGATGAAGATGATGGCATCAGAATAACAAAGGCTGGACTGTTGAGGGTGGGACAGGCTAGCAGTAAGACTGGCTGCTGAGGCAGGAATGGGTTGTCCGACTGGCCTCTTCTCACACATTTTTGGGGAGAACCCTGTAAAACCAGCTGTCTTCCACTTTTGGCGTTTGGCTAAACTACACAAGGAAACACTGGGATTGGTGTATCAGAACACAGCTTCCGGACATTTCGATGCACTTTTTAAACCATGTGACATAACAGTCGTGTAACTGATGACCAGATTGGGTGTGGGGGCCGTCACGTGTTGTCCATTATAATAAACATGCAGCATGTTCAAAATGGCAGGATATCACAAGAACCACATGCCGGTGGAGAAATTCAAAGGTGCATCTCTAATCAGACAGGCAGAGAGATTACTACATTTCCAAACTCCCCAAAACCATCAGCCACTACAAGGAGACACAACAAACACATTTCATCCTAACTTACCTGTTCTTTCAGGGCTGTGGCTAAGCTTTATAATTCTTTGCGAACCTGTTGAATACAAATAGTTCATGAGCATTAGGGATGTGCGGTATACCGGTACTGTGAAAATACTGGTATTTATTATTTTTCAAACGGTACAATATCAAAAGTTTG
>JAODKC010000088.1:593232-614083 GCA_026777985.1 Mormyrops attenuatus
TAATTTTGAGCGGCGGATAAATTATGCCTGTTACCGGTGTTCATAAAGTCGGGCCGCTAATAAAAGTCTGCAGAGTATAATCCAAACCCCTCACAAATGTAGTATCAAGTGCTGTAAACTTTTCTTTTTTTGTAAGCAGCATAAAGAAAGTCCTAAACATTGTTTTATTCAACACAAACTTAGCACCAATAATATGTCACCATTTATAATGTAATTAATCTAGTTTTTGTTTATTATGCTTTGTACACTTTCCTTTATTCCAGACACTGTCAGTGCAACTCATGTTGCGTAGAGGGTTGCCCCCATTCTGTCACAACTCTCAGCAGAGACTAATTTCTTAACTGATTTTATTCTATTTTTTTATCATGCATTCAACTCAGAGGAGTTCTCAGCTAATGATTTTTTTTTATCCAGGTATATACTTCGATTTTTCCCCACTTTTAAAAGAAAATACTGTCCAAACCTCACTGACCTCATAGATAGCCATGAGCATGCCAGCAAGGTAGTGGCCGGGCATGTCAAATATTGTTCCACTTCCAGATTGGTGCATAGACGGACTGAAGAACAACATATGGCAGATCTGCCGGTTTATCAAGTAGATTCCTAACCCCCTTTCTCATATACTAGAATTGACTGTTTTGGCCTCTTCTGCAGAAAACAAGGTCAAAGAGAACTCAAGTGGTATGGCCTGTTGTTCACCTGTTTATGCTTCAGAGCCATCCACATGGAAATGTTGGAGGATCTAACGACTGATTCATTTTTAAATGCTTTCAGATGATTTGAGGTAGCAATCAGAGGAGTGGTCAGACAGATCCTATTGGACCAAGGCTTGAATTTTCTTGGGGCATAGAATAAGTTGTGTCATGGAACTAGTCCAAGAAAGGATTTCTACATGTCTTGCAAGAAAACAGTGTGACTTATGAGTGTTCCTGAAACAGGCCATATGGGCGGTGTTTGGGAGTGCCAAATTTGGCAGTGTGATGCGCTCTGTTATTACAAGGAAGACTAGATGACACATCATTGAGGACATTTTTCTGTGAGGCCATGTCAATTGGGAATAACCGTCCTCTCACCTCTGATACAGTCAGTGACCCCAAGAGTGTTGAGCCTTTAACATCTAATCATTTACTCACAATGCTCATGATGAAGATGTGGAAATAAAATTTTATAATCACTTTGCCCTTCTGTAAATTCTGTTCGACACAAGACATGAAGTAAATTTACCTGACACAACTTGAAAATGCTCAAGTTTTATACATTTCTGCAACTGCCCTTAAAATGTAATCTTCTGCCCCATTTGACAAGACAGGGGCTGTTGCCTGTGTGCAGAGTGCATGACGACGTCAAAGGTGATGACCTTGTGCACCTCTGCATTCTTTTAGGCTCATGGCCCATCAGCCACTTGTCACCAGTTGCACCCCACCCTTGCTAACCCCTTTCATACTGTCCCCATGTTAAACAATACTATGCAGTAAAGCAAATCAAACTATCCAAATCTTATACATGTGGGCCATCAGTCAATTTCATTACAACACATTCAAAAACTGTTATCCTCAAAAGAGGTAAATGTAGCAAACACATAAGAACATAAGACTGTTTGACTCCATTCAATATTTCTCAACCAGGGAAAGGCCCTAGGACTGGACTTGGTTAACCAACTCCCCATTACAAAAATATAATTATAACTTAATGAACTACCACTGCTCACTGTTGCACTGCTTATTAGCACATACAACTATAACTGCACACCTGTATCTTATGACATCTGCACCCCCTCCCCCACTGTCCTGTGTACATTATTTTCCCATGTGTAACTTAAATCTTACGTGCCACTCTCTTGTTGTGATGTAATATGCACATCTTTTAAAAACTCATATTTAAATTCCATATGTTTTTAATCTCATGGTTTATTATATTTTTAATTTAATTTAATTTAATCTAACCCTGCTACATTTGTATCGCACTGATGTATTTCATGTCACGGAGTGTCATATTGTGTATGACAGGTATGTTCAAAATTTGAATTTGAATCATTGAATTGCAACGGACCATGTACTTTGGTCACGTGACCAAGGTAATTAATCTAAGAAAAGGTGCACGTGTTGCTGGGGGCCAAAAGGAGCTAAACATGGAGTGGAGTGCTTTCGCTAAAGTTGGGTGTCGGTGCAACATTAAAAGCTTGTAACGACTCCTACATTTTTGGCCAGAAGGCACACATGGTATGTTTTTCATTATTCATTCTACTTTGGAACAATAAATGAATTGCACAAGTTAATACAAATACAACACCCAACAGATTCATGTGCACTGAAAATATCCCTATGTTTTTAAAGTATAATATTTGTTTTATTTCAGTTTTTCACGGTGTCTGGAGTTGTGAAGGAAAACAAAGACTTGTTAAACATTAGTCGGAGCGTGCTCTTGTCTGTGCCAGAAGAAAACCTTTGGGAGAAGCTACAGGGATGTTTTAGAGACAAAGCTACAAAAGTGTCTTTAGCAAACTGATCTGCCTGTAGTACAGATGTGTTGGTGTGTGCCGCTCTCAGCGTTTTAAGCGTGCAACATTTTAGGCGAACACGTGATCAAGCAGCTACCAGGAGACTAAAGTGGGTTTTGTGCCTGTAATAGGGGCGTTAAAAGAAGCCTGTGGAGTAATATTTGTTCAGAGGCATGTTGTTTAATGCATCCGACAGTAAAAAGAGTTTCTGGATGAGGGAAGTACTAAGAAATTTAGGAGGCAGTTGGTTGAGCCAGGCAAATGCTTGGTGGGGTGCGCTGATTGGACCGTGGCATTGCAGGGGTGGATCTAATGGGTGCACATGGCGCCTCCTGTTATCACCCCACATCAAAATAGTAAAAGAAATGCGCGTTATTTTACTTTCCAAGTGTAACCATAGAGACATATTGAAGCACGGTCATCTCCAATAATACGACTGGCCCCTGCTGCCCCCCCCCCAACATTCATATTCAAAAAAAAGTATCGATGACCATTACACCTGTACAAAACAAAAAATGTTAATCTTTTTCATTAAGTTTATTATATTATAATAAAAAGGTAAGTACGTTTCATTATAAACACCAGCTGTTATATACACTGTGCAGAAGTGATTATTGCAACACATCTGATATTAATATAGCTTTAACAAACCGCCTGCTGATCCCATTAAAGTTATTGCAAACTCCAGGAATGTTGTACGCCAAACAGCAAGCAGTTATAAGATAGAGAGATTCAAGCAGATAACCAGCAGTCCCTCTCATGGTTATCTATGAAACATGAATCTCAAAAATCATAGTGAGCACAATTAGTAGAGGTGTGTGTAGTAATATTCAGTAACCTGGCAGGTGGTTGTGACTGTTGGACTCCTACTGTCTTGAATGATCAGTGGTGAAACCACAACTGGAAACACTGGTGGCATTCTGGTAAGAGGGTAACTAGCCAAATGAAAGGGAAGGCAGTGAGACTGGAGCAAAACACTGAAAAGGAAGGGAGAAAATTCCAGACATTCAGTCACCGTTCAGAGAAACGAACCATCAGTAACAGCACAACCTACACACATGACGTAAGGAAACAATTACCCTGAAAGATGTACTTTGAAACAAAGGATTCTGAGTGATTCAATAACTAAAATACTGAAAGGATTTTGCATAGTTGACGTTAGCAGTACAGTAGCCACACAGAAGAGTGGCACGCAGTGAAATCGATATAGAAATTCACAAGAAATGGGTGCAGTCTCACCCTTTTTAAAGGCAATACATACTGTATTTTATATATGGCTAACTTTCACTTGTACCTTTATAACAGAAAGCAAATAGGGGAAGTTATAAGACCTTCCAGAAAAAACTAGGTATTGCAAAGATTACTCCCCTCCTGAAATCAGAGCAACTTAAACAATTTACATAAGGCATGCACCCAAATCCACTAGCAGCTGCATATATATACACATGAGGCTTACCATAGAATCCTTGAAGTGCAGAGTGGAGGCCACTGGGTTTCCACACCGGAGGGGCTGCATGGAGGAGGCAGACAGCTGGCAGGTGTACATGGCACACTCCTCATCCAGCAGGACCTCCTCCAGGGGCTGCAGCCGACGGCGCAGGGCTGAGGCAGCGAGCTCCAGACGAGCGGGCCTCTGGATAGTGCCACCTACAGGCAGGGGGCAGGAAACAAATTTAGAAGGGATTTATAGTTGCCAAACCACACGGATAATACAGAAGATGCCAAACTATTCCTGTTAACAGACAGTATGGCGGGAAAATTGTTCCCGAGAATAGGGTTACCCTAGAACATCTAAACAACTAAAATAACGTAAGTGTAAGTGACTTTAAGGAGACTGGAGTTTCTCTGTGTTGAGTGACGAAACCGTTGTAGACACAGGCAGGCACAGTGTTGGAGTGGGGGAGCCACAGTACCAGCTTTAATTCTTGAAAACGATGTAGGACACGGAGGCTGGCCTGGGGAAACAACGGCACGCAGCCTGGCATGCCCCTGTCTGTGCACATGGGGGTCCCAAGGAGCCGTGTTGGTGTTGGCTTGCTGAACCTGAAGGCCTTCTGCAGGTCCGGGAGTATGCAGAACCTTCCCACCCTGGCTGAAGACTATGACAGAGCCCCGGTGCTGTGCTTGGACAAAGGGCTGACCCTCGGAGGGCTTGGCTGTCTGTTCCAGCCCCTTAACTGGCCCCTTCTCCACCTCAGCTGAGGGAAACACCTACAGAACCACCAACAATGAAGTCAAAAACAAAAAACAGTCTAACGTTCAGCGCAAAAAGACAAAGACAATACAAAAATATAAACCATAGATCTGAAAAGAGAAATGGATGACACTGATATTCTTACTGCATCTTTTGGCTCTGAGAAGCCATCTTTTTGGAAGTCAGTGTTTTTTCCTCCAGAATGCACCACAATCACCTCCTCCTTCTCCACATCTTCAAACAGCCTTTGGACTACATTCACCTGGAAGAGCAGAACCCAGGAGGGGACTAAGTCCTGCTACTGTGCTGCCAAATCCAACACAGGGAACCATGTTACCTGAACTACCCACATTTTTATGTTAGAGGGGCTGAAAAGATGAGCATACTCAGAGCTACATGTGCTTATTGATTCAGCATCTAAGGCTTTTAAAATAGCTTATTCACGCTCTGATTACGCCGATCAGTAAACTGGAATATTCTCCGCCAAAGGCAGGTTTCTGTTCTGGAGTTTCACCACTTGCCTTTTCACACTTCCACTCATTTTGTAAGACAAATGGTCACCTGGTGACTACCCTCTCGTGCTATGTGACCCTGCCTCTCACATCAAGGTACGCAGGTCAGTCCTATACCTAAGTTTCCACCAGAAACCAGTGCCTTTTGAGAACCTGCCTATGTTTCCACTGGTTTTAAAAGAGAATGTAACATTTATTACAAAGGCAGAAATAACAGTAAAGTTAAGGTTCATATGAAGTGTCATTTTATTTGGATCGAATTTGATCGGTTTCAGATATTAAGTTTTTATAAACCACCGAAACAAAATAAAGAGCCTTTAAGTCCGTTTTCAGAGTATGACTCACTGCACTCCGTCTATTGCCTACATCCACCTTTGTCTCCTTAAAGACCGTTTCTCTCCCCAGTCTGTGTAAGAATACGAATTGATTCTCGCCGTCCTTTACAGATTTGACCAATAAAAGTATTAGATATTTAACTTTGCTGTCCACCTCATAATCTCTTCACCGCTGGCGCATGACAATATTTTATTTACTCAACCTGCAACATGTTTACAATTATTACATTTGGCCAGCAGATTGATCTTTCGTTTTCTGCAGAATAAAAAAAAAGGTAAAAAAAATGCTTATTCCGCTAAAGCTGGCAAGTTGTTTTACTGCCAGCACAGGTGATATCAGACAAAACTACATCTGTTATGTTTGGACGCGATCGTCTGACCTACTTCCGCTATTATTACGGTTCCAAATTGTGAGACCAGGTTTTCTGTGGTGCCACACTGGAGACATTATTTCTGGCCCAGGGCATTTTGCGTGGAACCAGTTCCAGATTGGGGGGGGAAAACCCCAGCACCAGCTTGGGCACCACGCTGATGGAAACATGGCACTAATGTAATAATCCGATTACACCAGGTTTGAGGAGGACATTCATGTTCCTCAGCTCTTCAATTTCACAGGCAGCATCAATCATTTCACCACACAGAGTCCGGGTTCCGATTCTCAACTTCAGTTTCCAGAGTCAAACACATACTTGCACATCTGCGTTACCATGGTTACATTCTACTGGCGATTTTATTTTAAAAGCTACATTTCTCATTAATTGGAACCGAATGTTACAGCAGGACTGTTAATAAATGCATTTGTGATTTTTTTCTTCTTCTAAATTTTCTCTAATTAAGCACAAGGTAGTCACTGCAAAACTTGACGTTCTGCACTCTACCGGACGTGTCACACTGCCACACAGATCGGAGGGAGTGACTTTTCACTCTCTCTCACCTCTTTGCAGGGTGTGAGAGCTGAGCTGAAGCCCTGGATTGATTCCAACTTGGGGGTATGCCTTAGAATGGGTGTCCGATGGGTCAGGTGAAGCTTCAACTACAACATGGACATATCAAGTGGAGAAAAAAAATGTTCAGTACCCTGAGGAAACAATGCTAATCAAACAGCCTGGGCGAGCGGGTGACGCACCGTGGACTGTGGCCGTGTGTTAGGGACTCGCTGGGGTGTCCACCTCATCGTTGGGGTGCGGGTAGATGTGGACTCAGCCTGTGGGGGTCCTAAGCGAATACGAGAAATAGGCAGGCAAAGTGGGAGATTACAAGAGGAAACGCAAAATCAGACAGCAGTGTCCATCTGCCATCAGTCCAGTCAGAAAGCATCCTCATACTCACCGGTGACTACCCCTGCCGCGTGGCGAGACTTTGTGACGGGAACTCTCTGCGGCTGAAACACACGCACACGCATCTTATTCTCTGGCACTCCCAACTGAACCACGAAAGCAGCTTAAAACAGAATCGTGCTAATCAAATGGGTCGAAACAAACGTTTAATTGCACTAACATAGGATCGCTCACTCAGAAACCCAAAGGTCTGAATCAAGTGACCAGTTCATAACTGTTGGATTTGCATAACAATAACACCTTAACACCTAGGCAACAACATAACGCGTGCAGGCGTGATGCTGACCAGTAACATACCAGGAAGAGGCCATATGGCTTGAGGGAAAAGGGGTGTCAGAAAATTACCAGGTAGTTAGAGCTGCTTCGGCCCATCGAGCACACAGAGCCTCGAAAGGTCTCTCCCGCTCGCACCCCCTCGTTCCGCAGGATGCTGATTAGGGCCGCAGGGTCAGGGGAAAATGGCATCGGGTTCCCTGTCAGAATGGACAGAGACTCAGCAGAATCAAGGCAGGAAAACCCAAGAGAGATTCTCAAACTCGGACCATGAGAGCATTCTGACAGCACGACGCGAGTATGGCAGTCCTGGACAAAGAAACCAAAAGCATGAAAACCAACACTTTGATCCCATTTTACAGTCCAATGCCAAGTTCACACTACATGATTTTAGCTGATTTTCTGCTTGTTAATTTTTAGAGATCACAGACAAAAGCCGCAGATCGGAGAAAAATCAGTGTGCACTCAGAGCCGGCAAATCGGCACCCAATCGTTATTTGTGAACTAATCAAAGATGTGACCCAACAGTCACCCATCTAGCAGACTACATATCTGGACCTGTCCGCAACTCCAAATCCTATAGTGTGAAAATTGTTGTGACCCGGTTGCGACTGGCAATGAATGTGGCGACAAGCTACAGCCAATGAGAGCACAAGACCCGGAGTGAGGCGTTTAAAAAGAGGTAAAGAGTTCAGTTTCTTTAGTAACTATTCTTAGTGTGCAGGGAAAAGGTACTCGATCATATGTTGTCAATTGATTTGAAGTATTTCAACAATTTGTAGTGTGTTGACACTAATCTGAGAATTGTCATTTCCACGTGTGCTTTCTAGAGAGCAGACAGTCTCGCAGGGGATTCCCCTGGTGTCGTGTGACCTCCTGTCACCGATCAGTCATGTAGTGTACAACGACTTTGAGATTCCCCATTACAAGACAAGTTGTGTAGTGTGAACAGCACAGCAATCTTGACAACTGTGAAAGCCATGTAGTGTGAACTTAGCATTCCTTGATTCCACCCGTTACCAAAGTCACTCAAGAAAGATGGCAGATTTACACAAATTTTATAATTTGATTTCAATAATTAGATTAGAGACTTGAACTGACCTGTGCCGGCGCCACCCCCCCAGCGACCTCTCACAGGCACCCTCTGAGGCTGAAATGAAGGCATAGTCAGAGCGTTACATGGACACAGTACAGAGGAGTAACTTAACTCATCAGGACCACAACTCTATAGGCCTGTCTGAGGGTGCTTTATATATAAACACATCAGAATCATAACTGCCACACAATCAAGGCCAGTGGAAATCATTGTTGCTACCGTCAGGAACAGGACAATAGGCAATTTCATACAAAAAATAAATGAAATGTACAAAGCATGCAACAGAGAGGAGTAAACTGCAAGGTATGTAATAAATACAGTGGTTTCTGCA
This sequence comes from Mormyrops attenuatus, assembly GCA_026777985.1. NCBI lineage: Eukaryota > Metazoa > Chordata > Actinopteri > Osteoglossiformes > Mormyridae > Mormyrops > Mormyrops attenuatus. The sequence continues at coordinate 601,808 of JAODKC010000088.1, forward strand.
AAATTAAGTAGCACAATTTTCATAAATGCAGTAAACATGGGAACAAATGCAGGACACTTGCATCCAGCGGTCAGGGATAACATCCCAGCACTTGCCAGGTAGATGCCGCCCTCTCTGGGGGTGTTAGCAAGGACCCGTGGTGTGGCCCCTGGGAAGAGCGCAGGCCTCAGGGGAATGGCTGTCGGGTCGGGGCAGAATGTCACTGCGGTCCCTGGGGGTTAGGGTCGGGCAGGACAGTGATATGCAAAACAGAAGCCACACTAAAGAGGCACCCAGGATGATGTCATGGGAAAGTGACTGGGATCGCCGTGCGTACCTGCATTCGTCTGAGAGGACTTTGTAGAATCCTGCAAACTTGTCGGGGATCCCCCTGAGCCATCGGCTGTGCCATCTGCTTCAGGGGGGCTTGCCTGATTGTCGGGGGGCTTTAAACAGCCAGATGGCGGCATGGTCTGTTCCACCGGAGGGATAAGCGACTTTTGAACAGGTGGGTTTGAACTGTCTTCTGTACCCTGGCAGGGCGGGCCAAACTGTGTGCTGGGGTGTAGTGTGCATGGAAGTGTGGGGGGGGTTTGACTGCTGGTAGTGCTGTGTGATGGCAAGGGCAGGGCCTGGGACACCGTGCTGTCAGGACTTCTGGACTCCACGGTCCCCGGAGTGCCTAGTTTGGCTGAACCGCCAGAGCTAACAGTGGTACTAACAGAGGGAGCCATGCTCGGGGCCTTGGCAGTCCGGCTACCAGCACCGGGTCCTGGCTGTGGTGCTACAGGGTTCTGGCCCGCTGGGGCCTTCCTCTGACCCGGGGCAGCAGACTTGGCAGTGCGAGGCTGAGACAGGTTGAAGGGCACTGGCTTGGTGCAGGACTTCTTCTGAAGTCCACGCTAATTAAATAAAAAATGAGAACAATCCAACGTCAGTCATAAATAATGACACTGATATACACATGGAAAGAAGCTAGTTGAGGCCTATCTAGGATGCCTCCTCGATGGCTCCCTGGGGAGGTGTTTCAGGCATGTCCAAACAGGAGGAGACTCCAGGGCAGACTCAGGACACACTGGAGAGATCATCTTTCTTGGCTGGACTGGGAATGCCTTGGTATTTCCCCGTAGAAGTGGGAGAAGGTAGCTGGTGAGAGGTCTGGGCATTCCTGCTTTGGGTGCTGCGTCTGTGACCCGGCCACATACAGCTAAGATCCAAATTATTCATACAATGTCAAATTTTGATGTATAGTGAATTATCTGACCAAGTTGTTTCATCTGACTGTAACTGACATAAGTATGTGACAAAAGATGGTGAGACATTGTGCTATTTTCTAGGGATGGGGCGATCCACATTTTTTTCAGTTCCGATCCGATCCGATTCCGATACACAACTGCCGATACTGATTCCGATACAAGAGCTCTTTTTACTTTGTTATACTTTATATATTAATTTTTTAAGCTACTAAATACAGATAGAAAAAAAATGTATGACAAAAAATATTTCATTACAAACATACATAACGTACTGTTCCACCTCGTTTGTACATCTTGTTTTAAGCGTTTGAGGCATTTGCAGTTCAATATGAATATCTTCAAAACAAGTATACACAAGTGGCGAATACTTAAAATTTGAACACAATTTTTCTCCCATTGGCGCCAGCTCAGTTACACTTTGTTGCAATGGCAGCCCCTCTCGTATCATAAGCTGCAGCAAGTTCGCAAAACAGCCCAAGTTAGCGACTCCCAAATCATCCACTGCTTTTTTGTCTCACACAGTTGCGTGCGCTGTGTTAAGTGGGATTGTCCATTAATTAAACGCTAGTCCCACCTCTCAAAACTTTATTTTACAAAGATTGCAAATCGCTGTGCTACTGGTTTCTGTTAAAAGCGTAGTGTTCGACTTGAATGCCGCAAAAAAAAAAAAAAAAAACACATGTAAAATGGGAAAGAGCTGTCGTGCGATTGATTATCCAACCTGAATGACCTGGAGATCTTCACAAAAGGGAAGTGGCCCAAAATCCCAAAAGCTTGCTTGAAGTTGTAAGAACGGTTTCATTGCTGTGATGGCTAATAAAGACTTTGTCTATTGAGAAAAGGTGCGATTCATTTTGGCCACGGCTTATTTTTTTTAAGTAAAAATGTAAAAATAAACATTGAAACAGTTAAAATCTTATGACCATCTTTTGTCACATGTTTGTCACTTCATAAACATATCTGTTAAATAAAAATTCACTATAAATCAATATTTGCCATGGGTATGAATAACTCTGGGCTTAACTGTATATGCTGTTGGGGATTTCAGTCACCATTGTACTAAGGACAGCTAACTATCGGCACAGAGCTTTGGTGCCATCTCCTTAAAATTTAGGAACCTTCAACAGTTAAATGAACCCAAGACGCAGATAATCTTACCTTTGTGGTCTCCTGTTGCTTCCTCTGCACCTGGGTGGCATCAGTTAGAGTTTTTAAGCGCTGGGATTTAACGGGCACCGGTATCCTACTGACTCCTGAGCGCTTGTTTGGGACTGTGGCCCCCACACCACTGCCATGAGCGACAGGATCGCGGTTCTCACTCCCATTCCTGGAAAAGGCTGGTTTTGAAGTAGCTTTACTAGGTGAATCGCATGGCACATTCCTGGCAAAAAAAAACATAGTTGAGCTGGTCACTTTCTCAGCACAATTCTGCCATTTTCTGTACGGTAAGACCTAACAAAACAGCAGATTTTTTTCCTTGAAAAAAGAAAGCTGGTCTCACCGTGTGTCGATAAGTGGGGCTTTCTTTAACACGTTTCGACTGTGAGCATCCACACACGCCATGTTGAGTCAAACTGACACCCCAGCCTACCAAACTGTTTAAAACACACAAGTCAGGACATCGGGGATAAAAACATATCTCCATAACAATCATTACAGCATTACAACGGCGCTAGTCATGTGTGATACCTTTCTCCGTATCAACAGTGTTTAATACGTTACCAATTGGCACCTACCTTAACAATGCAACTCTCCAATTATAAGAATATTTTCTACGTTACACTGTAAAAACTGCAAACAAGATCAACGTTGAATATTCGCTCGTATATCAGTTACCTGATGCAGGATCTTACAAGCAAACATAAAGCACGCTCTGACCGCTCCGTTCCTGGCTCCGCTGAATCGAGACCATGTGGCACTTTCGATCCGAAGTGTCACTAATTACAGTTAAAATAATAAAACTTTATCTTTTCTTTAGTCGCTGTACCAAACGTATTAGTCCCATTACTGCCACACGCCGCTTCAGACTTTGTAAGACGCACGTCACCTCATTGGCTGCGCCTTCGTTTTCTTCCGGCTAATCAGTCAGCTGCTTGGTGGCCAGTCAGCCAATGAGGACGGAATGATACATAAAAACGACGAAAACGGAAATACACGATCTAGGTTGAAACCGCTGAGGTGCGCCACTTATCGGAGAACTCGCGATTCGCAGTTAGTCTTTTATGCGCAAAATATCGCACGCAGCGCAACTTGATATCTGAATCAGAATCAGAATAGATTTTATTGCCAAGTACGTTCAGACATACAAGGAATTTGCTTTGGTGGTTAGTGCCAGACATCGAGAGATAAGGTGGTTAATATCTATCTATCTATCTATCTATCTATACATACATACATAAGAGTATGTACAGGTACTAATATAAATAATGAAATTTATAAATGTGAAATATGGGATGGGGAAATAGTACTTGAATGAGTGTTCCTGGCCTTATTGATGAGGCGGGCTGCGGTGGGGAAGAAACTGTCCCAATGTCGTGATGTTTTGGTCCCAATGGAACGCAACCTTCTGCCAGAGGGGAGAGTCCGAAGGAGTTTGTGACCAGGGTGAGAGGAATCAGCCATAATCCTTCCTGCTCTTTTCAAAGACCTGGACTCGTACAGGTCTTGTAAAGATGGAAGGTTGCAGCCGATTGTCTTCCCGGCAGAGTGAATGATGTGCTATAGTCTGCTCTTGTCCTTGGCAGTGGCAGCAGGGTACCAGATGGTGATGGAGGTGGTGAGGATGGACTCAATGATGGCAGTGTAGAAGTGCACCATCATAGTCTTTGGCAGACTGAACTTCTTCAGCTGCCCCAGGAAGAACATCCTCTGTTGAGCTTTTTTGGTGAGAGAACAGATGTTCATCTCCCACTTAAAGTCCTTGCTGATCATGGTGCCCAGGTAGTGAAAGTACTCCACAGCGGTGACTGGTGAGTCGAGCAGGAAGATGGGTGGAGGTGGGGCAGAGCTTTTCCTGAAGTTCACAATCATCTCTACTGTCTTCAGGGCGGTGAGCTCAAGGTTGTTCCCATTTCACCAGGACACCAGGTGATCAATCTCCTGTCTGTAAGCAGACTCGTCCCCATCAGAGATGAGTCCAATGAGGGTGGTGTCATCTGCAAATTTCAGGAGCTTGACAGACAGGTGGGTGGAGGTGCAGCTGTTTGTGTAGAGGGAGAACAGGAGAGGAGAAAGGACGCAGCCTTGTGGAGATCCGGTGCTGATGGTCTGGGAGACAGAAATATGTTTCCCCATGTTCACATGTTGCTTCCTGTTGGTCAGGAAGTCTGTGATCCATCTGCAGGTGGAGTCAGGTACATGCAGGTAGGAGAGCTTGTCGTGCAGGAGGGCCGGGATGATGGTGTTAAAGGCGGAGCTGAAGTCCACGAAAAGGATTCTTGCGTATGTTCCTGGGGAGTCAAGGTGCTGGAGGATGAAGTGAAGGGCCATGTTAACAGTATCATCTACAGATCTGTTGGCTCTGTAGGCAAAGTTAATGGGTTCCAGCAGGTGATCAGTGGTGGCTTTGAGGTGGCGGAGTACGAGGCGCTCAAAGGACTTCATAACTACAGGCGCAAAGCAATGGGTCTGTAGTCATTTAGTGCTGTTATCTTAGGTTTTTCTGGCACAGGGATGATGGTGGAGGTCTTAACATGCTGGCACATGGCATGACTACGGTGACCAGATAATTCATGTCAGGCAGGACACTCTGAGCTAGGACAGGAATTGTAAATTACCATTTCAATTAAAATGACCCGGATTTCACTTTAACACTGAGTTCTTGCTGTGTGCTGATTGGTCAGTCTCCTATAATCATGAATGTATCATTAATACTAATGTGAAACAGCTGGATGAGTCTTTCAGTCAAGGAAACAAACCAGTCAACGCTAATCATAGTCAAACTATTTAGCGGAGCACAGGAGCCTTTCAGTTTGAAAGTAGTTTGTAAAACCTGAAGTAGCTCAAAGTGTCCTCCCTGACATGGATTATCTGGTCACCCTAGGCATGACTCCAGTGAGGTGTTGAAGATCTCTGTGAACACAGGAGTCAGCTGGTCAGTGCAGTGTTTCAAGGTGAACAGGGAGATGGAGTCTGGACCTGCAGCTTTGCAGGGCTTCAGCTTCTTGAAGACCTTGTTAACGTCCCTCTCTTGGATATGAAGAGCTGGAGTGTGGAGTTTCAAAGATGCCACTCCAGCAATTGGTGTGGGGGAGGTGGTCTGTGGTCGGCATGGGGTGATGATGTGTGAACTGTCCAGTTGTCTTTTAAAGCGGCAGTAGAAGTCGTTCAGTTGATTTGCAAGGCGCAGGTCATTGACAGAGTGGGGGGCTGTGGGTTTGTAGTTGGTAATCTCTCTGATCCTTTTCCAGACAGACGCGGGGTCGTTGGCTGAGAACTGGTGTTGGAGTTTCTCAGAGTACAGTCGTTTAGCATTTCTCACCTCCTTGCTAAACCTGTTCCTCAGCTTCTTGTACCTGTCCTTGTTCCCACTTGTGAATGCGTCTTCCTTCTGCAACCTTAGTTGTCTGAGTTTAGCTGTGAACCAGGGCTTGTCATTGTTGTAACTCACCCTGGTACGTGATGGTACACAGCAGTCCTCACAGAAGCTGATCTAGGATGTTACAGCCTCTGTGTACTCATCTAGGCTATTAGTAGCAGTCCTGAACACATCCCAGTCAGTACAGTCCAAGCATGCCTGGAGGCTCTCTGCAGTCGTGGTGTTCCAGACCCTTGTAGTCCTTGCTGCAGGTTTCTTCAGCTTTAGTTTCTGCCGGTATGAAGGGATAAGGTGCACCATGGCGTGGTCGCAGTGTCCCAAAGCAGCGCAGGGTACGGCGTGATAGGCATTAGGGACTGTGGCGTAGCAGTGATCCAAGGTATTTTCCTCTCTGATATATTTATGTAAAACAATCAGTGGCAAAATAAGAAGTCAATATCACCATCAAGATTTTATTTTTTTTTTATCTCAAATGCCTTGAAAATAATTCTTATTATGAAATAAATATGATGTTGATATTTGGCATTTTTCTGTTTTTAAAATCACCATTGTAAGTGATATACAATAAAGCGATGGGCGGCTTAAGCGTTACGTCTGGGAATGGAAGGTGGCCGGTTCATATCCCAGGGTGGGCAAAGTGATTGTACTGTTGGGCCCATAACCCCATCCAGGGACTGTCTGATCCTGCTTTCCCCAAAAACGTATGTCTGCTAAATTAAATGTCACCTATGTAATTTTATTTCAATCCCAAGAATTAAATATATGCAAAGTGGCCAGTTTTGATGTTTATGCTAAAACAAATTTAACAATAATAATAATTGATACTTTATTAATCCCCGTAGGGAAATTGTCTTTTTTACGCCTCCCTCAACTTGCTCTTCGCAGAGTAAGTTGTCCGCGAAGGGCTGCCACCTGTGACGGCGCCCAGGGAGCTGGGGGTTAAGGGCCTTGCTCAAGGACCCGCAGACGTGCTGTGGCTGTGACTGAGAGTAATCCTCAGTATTTGGTGTTTACCTGACTCTGTCTGGAAGGTCAGTAGGCCTGTTAGCTATAGAAATAAAAAGCTAAGAGGTTACTGGCCCAAACTTTGGCATAAGTGCAGAGTGTTTCCTTTCAGATATGTGTAAATGTACCCTCTCTTCTTCAGGACCCTATTATTAAGTCCACTTCTTGGTAGTCCCATCTTCACGTCTCACTTAACACTCACACAGCCTTTGATAAACTGAACAAAATTAATACTGTGGTATTAAACATAAAAATTACACTGCTGTCGTCTTACTTTTAACATTAAGTTTACGGTACTACTGGATTTGCACCCCTGTACTGGGGGAGCAACTCAAGATGAATGTTTGTATGTTCAATTCAATTTTATTTGTATAGCACATTTTCACAACATTACATTGTCACAAAGTGCTTTACAGCATCCCCACCCAAACCCCAAGTGAGCAAGCCAGAGGTGACAGTAGCAAGGAAAAACTCCCTAGAAGGAAGAAACCTTGGGAGGAACCAGACTCAACAGGGGAGCCCATCCTCCAGGGGCTGGCAGTCAAATGGGCAAGATGGCAAAGTTCCAATTCACACTGTCAAAATTTTAATATTTGAGTCTGAAAGTGGGGGGGAGCAGGCAGTTGATGGCACCCAGGTGCTGGTGCTGCTTCAGATGGCAGGATGAACAGTGGTACAGCAGCAGGGCGAGCAGGAGAGACGTCACAGGCAGTGGAGATGTTGTAAGCAGCGGGGTAGGCAGAATATCTTGATAATTTGGGGTCTCCAGGCAGCACACCCCAGGAGGGGTAGGGGAAATAAAATGTGCAATTAACCTAAAGTAGGGGAGACTAGAGGCAGTGCCAACAGTTAGGTGGGCGCAATATATAAGCTCTGGCAGATATGGCTGTGGCAGCATAAGTAGGAGGGAGAGGCAAGTGGGAATACAGGCATGGGGAGTCCCTGAACATCAGCACTTCAATTCCACAAGGGAGTATGAAGCTAGAGCAGGGGTGCACAATCTTATCCACAAAGGGCCGGTGTATATGCAGGTTTTTGGGATAACCTTTAGGTCAGCTGTTCAAGCCCAGGTGTGATGACTCTTCAGCCTCTAATTAGTAATCTAATTAGGGAGTTGCAGCAAAAACCTGCATACAAAACGCCCCTTTCTGGATAAGATTGCCCATCCCTGAGCTAGAGTGACAGCACTGACAGTTCAGTTCATCAAAAGCCAATGGCACCGATCCCCTCCCAGCTCTACACCTCACATTGTAGGTCTAACTGGGAGTGAGCAATTAGCTAGAGCTAGAACTAGAGTCCCTATACGCTAGACTATACAAGTGTGTGTGAACATTGAGAGTGAGTCTGAATCTTGCACAACCACTGGAAGACTATTCCACAGCTGAGGAGCTCTATAAGAGAATGCTATGCAGCTTGCTGTAGTATGTCTACTTCATAAAATAAAATAAAAAAATAGCTTTCTCTTCCTCTTTTACCGGATGTCACGCCCCGAGGGGCGGGGCAGCATGGCGGTGAAACATCGGCTGCTTCCAATTAATCCCCTATTTAAAGCAGATCGACCCAGGACTCCATGTGAAGTATTGTTGCCATGGTATGGTTCTTTACCGAGCGTTTACCTGTCTCTTGTCTTCTCTTCCCTCCGTGTCTGTGCCTACATTACCTGCCGCCTCGTCGTGCCTGCATCCCGATCCGTTCCGGCTTATCCTACGTCCATCCCGGGTCCTGCTCACATCTCCCTTCCTCCCGGCCCTCTCAACCCTGCCTGCCTGCTTCACTCGTCTCGCCCGGTCCACCCCCTTGTCTCTTCGTCCTGTCCCTCTCCGTCGGACTGACCTTCTCGGCTTGGACCCTTCTGCTCACGCCCCGACTACGTCTCCGGATCTCCCCTTTGGCTTTGTTAACTTACGGTTGTTGCAGCCCGAATAAAACGGTCTCCTGCACTTTGGGGTCTGCCTCTTCCCTTGGCTATAGTGCTGACACTGGGAGCACCTTGGGATCTCCACGGAGGAGTTGGAGGAGGTGGCTGGGGTGAGGAAGTTCTGGACATCAGTGCTTTGACTACTTTCTCCATGACCCAACCCTGGATAAACAGGGTTTGCTTTAGCAAGCAGTTGAAATGGTGTACCCAATGAAGTGGCCAGTGAGCGTATATGACCAAGCAAAAAAAACACCAAGAACCTTGCAAATTGCCAAAGTGCAACAATTACAAAAAAACTCTGTAAAATCCTGCAGGACTTGTTAAGACCTCAGTTTAATTCACTCAAACTATAAATCAGCATTGTTCATATAAATATATGAGACAAATGTTGTGTGTGTCGTTTTCACAATGAATAATACATGAATACATGAATAATACAAACTTAATCCAAAAGCTTTGTGTGTGTGTCTGTCTGTCTGTGAGTACTTTTCCAATCATGGCATTGCTAGCTTCTTCCGTCCTTGCTTTGGTATATGATCGCAATTTCATTAGGCATCTGCATGGTACTAATGCCAAGTTCATTAACACCACAGACTGCATTATTCTCAGACTTGTATCTACCAAAAACAACCAGAAGATTTAAAAATGTCTGTTATCGGTTTACTTGTGCAAAGAGCATGATCTTCGTTCGTCTCGTTAATGAATGTGAATGGACAGACGGATGGACGAACGGACAGACGTGCGAGCGGGCAGGCGGGCGGGCGAATGAACGAGCAAGCGATCAAGCAAGTGATCGAATGAACGAACAAATCCCCATGCCAGTCTTTCCTGTTGACCCCTCACAGTCAGCTTGGGTTTGTTCTGCTCCGATTTTTCACGTCCCAATGCCTGCCCTCACCTCCTTCAATGCCTTGATGTGACACATCCTTTAATTCTAACTTTTGATACTCATGAAAGTACTTTCAAATAGTAATTATGTTTACATTTTGTACTTTTAATTACACAGGGCAACAAAATAAAAAAAAAAATCTGCTACTCAGCAAAATTTATGTGTCTTATTGTCCTGCCCTGCTCGTCCCGCCCCCTCGTCGACCACGCCTGCTAGTTACCCTCGTGTGGATTCCCCGTGTTTACCAGCTGTTTCCTGTTACTGTCATTAGTTCCTTGTATTTAAGTCCGTGTTACGTTCGTTTCCCCAGTCCGGTCATTGACGTCTACCGTCAGTGTGTTGCCTTGCCTGGTGCTTTCCTCATTAAAGACCCTCGTTTCCCCGACGATTGCTTCTGTCCCGCTTATCCGCTCCGTGCTTATGCGATGCGACAAGACAGAATGACCGGACTCCCCATCAAACAAGGACGGGACACCTCACCGGCGCACCCGCTGTTTTTAGATTATCCCGGGGTCCCGAGGATGATCCCGGCAAATTTCGCATGCTGCGACCCCAGCCTTTACTGCCCGGATGCCGGCCAGTGACTGAAGCAGACTCCAGAGGTGCCCGTCCCGCAGCACAAGCGGGCAGAAGAAGGAGACGTCAACAGGGAGACACACCTGACGCGCTCGCCTTCTGGGCTGTCTCGATCTCCGCCGCCTGCCCTGCTGCTTCCCATGCTGCGTGCCAAGAGGAGCCCCTCCCGCTCCTCAACCCGGTGGTTGGCGCGCCTGGCGTCACCGCCTCTTCGCCAGCACGGACGCCCAAAGCCTGTCGGCCTGCCACACAGCTGCCAGGCTTTGCAGCCTCTCCCTTTCATGGGACACGCCTGGCCCTTAAAGGGGCCAGGTCCATATTGGACGCTATCCCGCGGGTCCCCAGGGTGCATGGAGGGGTGTCACCCGCGGCAAAGGTGCTCCCAGTGCCTGCAGCTCCGGCCCCTGTGCTCCCAGTGCCTGCAGCTCCGGCCCCTGTGCTCCCAGTGCCTGCAGCTCCGGTGCCAGCGACACCTGCAGCGCCAGTGCCAGCTGTGTCGGTACCCTGCCCTGAGAGGCAGGCAAAAAGGTTTTTTACTCTCAAGGGACTATACTGGTGGGTGGTAGGGGAGCCCGCAGTGAGGACCTCCCCGAAGGCAGCTACACTCACGGAGCAGCTGTGGCGGGAGTTCGTAGCGGTAACCCCTGAGTCCCCACCCCAGCAGCTGGCCAAGGCAGAAGAAACCTTGAGGAGGCTGCTCCGCACGAGGTCGGAGCTGGCTACTCCGGCCGGGGCAGTCCCTACTGTGGCGCCCGAGGTCCCCGTGCCCGAGGTTCCAGCTCTGCCACGGGTGACCCCAGCGTCCCTGGTGTTTCCTGAGCCCACAGCATTGCCGCCAGTGGTCCCAGAGCCCGCAACAACGCCCCCTGTGGTCCCGGAGTCTGCAGCGACGCTGCCCTCAGGTCCCAGTGCCTGCAGCGTCGTCGCCAGTGACCCCAGTGCCCGCGGCGGCTTGGCCGCCCCCGGAGGTCCCGGTGCCTGCGGCGGCTTGGCCACCTGAGGCCCCTGCCATGCCCGAGATGCCGCCTGCGGCCCCTGCCCCCGAGGTGGTCCCGGACTACGGGATCGACGCTCCTCCCTCCATAGTGGAGGAAGAGCTTGAGTGGGACCCCTCGGGGATCCTTTTGGTTTCTCCCGTGGCTTCCCTCGTGACTGCCCCTGTGATCCCCCACCAGCGTGATAGGCCTCGGCTGGGTCCCCGCCTCTCCGTCTCCCAAAAAGGGAGGGGACACCTGCGCCGGGGCTGGGTCCCGACCGCCCTGCCCCCGTTCGCCTGCAGGTCCTCCGGCTCCAGCTCGGCGGTCGCCTGAGGTCCCCCTGGCTTCGGCTCGGGGGTCGCCGTCGGTCCCGCCAGTCTTGCTTTGTCGGCTGGCTCCGGTCCCGCCTCCGACACCTCGTCGGTCATCTGCGGGTCCCCTGGCTCTGACTCGTCGGTTGCCGGCGCCATGGCCGACGGCTGCGGTGCCTTCGCCTGCCGCGGCTGCTGCTCCCTCCTCCCCTCCACCTGTGTCCCCTTCACCTTCCTCCTCGCCCCTCTCGTCGTTCCCTCCTCACACTCGCCAGGGGTCCCTCGCGGTCACCTGCTGCCCCTGCAGTCTCCGCGCCTTGCCTGTCGGGGTTCCCTCCGGCTCCCCGTTTCCCCCTGCCCTTTGCCTCCTTGTCTCCTGCCTTTTATGCCCCCTGTGTTTCCTCCCCGTTCCTCGGTGTCTTCTGGTCCCTTGGTGCCCCCTGTGTTTGTTCCCCGGTCCCCTGTGCCTCCTGGTCCCTTTGTGCCCCTGGTGGGTGTGTTCCCTGGTGTTGTCCCGTCCTTGTTCCCATCTTTGGTGCCCCTGTGTCTATCTGCGTTCCCTGTGGTTTGTCTTCTGTTGTCGGAGTTGGTCTCCCTGTGCCTGTTTTGCGTGTCTATACTGTTCCCTTGACGTGCTGCGACAAGATATTTATACTAAATCGAGTGCGCTGATTGCAAATCTGAAGTCAGATTCATTGTAGCATGTCAGGATTTAAAGTTAAGTCAACTCGTTTAAAAACTAATTTGTACGTTACGCAAACTAAAACTTGGTACATCATCAACATCCCATTGATGCATTCAGAGTAACAAAACTGCTAAAGATTCAAC
>JAODKC010000088.1:645537-661760 GCA_026777985.1 Mormyrops attenuatus
CCCCCCCCCCCCCCCCCCCCCCCCCCCCCCCCCCCCCCCCCCCCCCCCCCCCCCCCCCCCCCCCCCCCCCCCAGCAACGTTGGGCAGATGACAAATTGTGATTAATAAATGTGGTCCGGAGCAAGCAATGTGGCACTAGGGATATTAATAGAGAGAATTACAGCGGCTGGGCATCTCAATCTGCACCCTGTCAGTCTGCATCTGGCCACATAATCAGATCTTATTGCGGGAGCACTCCCCCCAGGAAGAGCCCCCGGACAGCGGCGCTCTCGGCCCCCCGTGCCACGTGGCACAGTGCCGCCGCGCTGCCGCGCACTCTCCACAAATTCCTGTCCTGTTGGATATAAACTGTAAATTGCATGTAAATTGTCTTGTCACAGCACAGTAAATAACTATTATTGATGATGCTTTGGCAGAATATGGTTATTTCATGCCTGTGAGATCCTGTACTTACATCAGCACTGTGACCATGTGACATAACGAATGGACAGGCGGGGACGCGGGGATGCAGGGATGAGACACAGAGAAGTTTGCATAAAAGCAAGAAGAGTCATAGAATGGCTGAAGAATGACTAAATAAAGCTGGGACTATAGTAAAGAGTTCTACAAGAATTATTTCAAGGATAATATTATGATTTTCTGGTTAAGGTGATGTGTTGATAGTGTATCAAACGTTTATGGTAAGACATCACTCAGAGCAAAAATTCATGTTTTCAAGTTAAATATTTAAATTAAATTTTAAAAGTATGTTTTTGGGTTTTAGGTGCAATCACCATATTAGATGCAAAAATGTACGTACTGTTATGAGAATTCAGGCTGTGTTGTTTAAGAGATCTGTTAACAATTCTGGTCCAGTGTAATTATGGAGATGGTTATACTCGCATAACGCTACACTGATGTCGTAGTGAATGCCTCAACGTAACTCAGCAAATACATAAATAGCTGGTACAGTCATACGCTGGAATCAGCACATCGCAGCAGCATGGCAGTCAGGCAAACACAGAGGCCAACTCAGGCATATTGGACAGACCTCAGGTGCGGGTGACATGGTTGTGCACCATTCTGAACTGAATGGAGAGTGGGCCTGAAAATCCAATTCAGTTTGTGCATTTGAATTTAATTTGAATTGTGATTGAAAATTGCCATTCAAAAGTCGCATTAAATAAATTCCTATATCAAAGTTCACTTTGACTTTTATATATAGTAAAGATGCAGCTTTTAACAATATAGTTTAATATTTCAGTATGAATTACACATAAACATCTTTAAAAACATGTACATTTTGTTAAAAAAAATTCACGTTATACAGGATGAAAGAATGCAACATTTGAAGTATAACTCATAGAGTAAATAATTTAATTTAAATCAATTTTAAATTGAATTATATTTAAATGTAGTCATTTAGTGAACCACGGTGGATCTTCACATAGAAAGAGGTGAGTATCTCTCATTAAAGCTCAGTGCTGCCTATGATGACTGCAGTGCTGAGCCAAAGAAACGTCGAAAGAAAATCTTTTCCTACATTCAACAATATTAATGTTAATCAGTAAACGAAAATGAAAACATAATACGTTTGATACTTGACTCCATCACTACAGGTACGTGCCATACACCTAACCCTCTTACCCTAAGGCCCATCTGACAGCCCACAGACACAAACAAAAGACACTCTACTGGAGATTTCTTTAAAAATGCTAATATACATAAACAGTGAAATATGCAAAACCAATAAATATGTGCCTATGGAAAAGTCTCAGAGGGCCAAAATAAATCATATATATATATATATATATTAATCAAATAAGCTGAAAGTTATGCACAGTTTATCACCGACAATCACGCAAATATTAAGTACACGTCACCCATTCATACATGCTAAGTATATATAACTGTTGTCTAGAAAGTAAATCTATTATAATATTGTTTATGTTTTGCTAGATTAAATGACATTCCTTTGTTATGTGAGTGCATTGAATTTCTTTGACTTGAAATGAATTAAATCCTATTGGGTGATACGTACTGGCACACTATGGAGTGTACATTCCTAAGTATGCACTCCATAAAGCATGCTCTGTACGGTCCACTACATAGTGGAGTGTATCCACATAGTGCACTCTATAGAGTGTGCCTTACAGATTGCACACTATAGTGTATACACTACTGAGTGTGAATTCTATAGGGTGCACTACGTAGTATGCATTCCACTATGTATACTCAGCAGGGCACACTCAATAATGTGCCAGTTCATATCACCTGAAGGGTGTACTTCATAGTGGAATGTATACAACATAGTGCACACTATGGAGTGTGCCCCATGGAGTGCACTCTACGGAGTGTACACTATGTGCAGTATACACTATGCAGTGCACATTCTCAAGGGTACACTCCATAGGAAACCCTAGGTAGGGAACACTTAGTAGGATGCACAGTATATTGTGTAATGAGTGTGAGTGCACCTTGCAGAGTATTCCCTTCCTTTGGCAACCCTGAGACCCCACCATTTTTAATGCTGCATAACAACATAACATTGCATAACAAAAACATTGTAGGGGGCATGGCCGTGGTAGGAGGTGGGACATGGCCGGTAAGCAGGGGCCAGTAAAGTGAGGGGAAACGCTGTTGGCCATTACTGATGGGGTCACGAAAGCTGTTCGGCATCATTACGCATTATACAGAGGAGTAACATCATAGACACCAGTAAAAAGGAAGTAACACAGCAATGTCACATCATCTTGAAAATGCAGCTCTCTTTAGTAAATGTGTTCATTTGCAAAGAAATTTGTGAATTCATAAATTCACTAATGATATAATATTTTTTTATTCAGGTAACCTTATTGGTGATGGCATCAGGATTGATTGTAGGAGGCCAGGATCTGAGTCTCCCCTCAGGGTACAAAGCAGGGGCATGGCACTGCTGCTGTCAGAAGTGGGCCATGACTGTTTCTGGGAATCATACCAGCCGGAAACAAGGCTGACTGTTTTAGACAAATTTTATCACATCGGTATTTAAATCTCCAATATGAGGCCAACAGCGGATTAATGCAGTTTTGTCACAAATACGAGTTACTGAACTGGAAAGATTGTGAGAAATGAAACTTTAGTTAATATAGTTATTGTGATTAATTGAAGCTTTGTTTCTGAAATAAGTGTTTGTTCAGAGTGTGGCAGCATGGCACAGTATATCATATAATGCAGAAATTGTTATTATTTCAGTGGGAGGGGGCCTTCAGACACAAAGTCTTCATATCTTTGCTAAGACCCCCATATTTGTAGTGGCATATCAAACTGGCAAATTCTGACCCAGAAATGCAGGCCTTAAAGAGGAAATGGGAATGTGCCCCCCCCCCCCAACCTCTAATCTTCAGTCACCCTGCCCTCTTGTTTTCCCACCAAACCCCCCAATCTGATTGCCACACACTCTGCCCCTGACCAGTTCTGTGTTTACACTGTCCAGTTCTCCTACCCACCACTGTTCTTTGCAGCCTGAGGGTCTGGTCTGTTTCCCCATTACTCTCCTCATTCTCCACTCTCTCCATTGATGAAGTGGTCACCTTGCAGTCCACACTGCCTGCTCCCCTCCCTGCCACCTTGCAATCCCCTTTGTTGTCCTTGCTTGCCATCAGATTGGTTTACACGTGACCTCTTGGTTTCCTGAGGAGGCTTCCGTCTGTATCTCTTCAGGGCTCTCTAATTTCGCCCCTTTCGCTTTGATTCGAAGGTCCTCTTCATTTCACATTCCAGCCGCTCTTCAGTCAGAAACAAACTAATATTCTACATGCTGTGGACACGTAGCCTGGGAGGGTCACCGTTGATGCCTGAAGGAGTTCCTGTTTCAGGTCCTTGAAGCCCTCTGATGTTGTGAGCTAGATCTGGCTTTGAGTGACATTATGCAATGATATGACAGATGAAAAAAGACAGGGGGTGCAGGTGTTTCTCAAGACCGAACATGTGCTAATCCCAACCTCCAGGAGAGGGACCACAATGCTCTGAGCACAACATCTTTATTTATTAGACGTGTCCCTTTGTGTGGGGCAACTTCTCTCGTTCATTTACATTTATTTATTTAGCAGAAGCTTTTGTCCAATGCGTCGTATAAGTGAGGATCGGACAGCAAGGCCAGACATTCCCTTGAGAAACTGGAGATGAGGGCCTTGCTCAAGGGCCCAACGGAAACGCCACTCTGCCATAGGATTCAATGCATCTTCCAGTCAGAGGAACAGAGCCACACACCACCCATAATAAAATACAAAAAAACACACGGGACATACTGGAACATATTACAGGGAATATTACAACAAATTCTAAGCAACTGCTTATGAAGACACGTGGTAGAGCTTTCTCCTGTGTTTTTGACAGAGCCCCTCCCACCAGCTAGTGACATCCCATAATGCCAGGCTCCACATAATTTAGGAGACAGATCTGAAACACAATTCTAAATACCTTTGACGCAAGGTGGTAATAAACACGGTTCTCTGAAAGGCAGCTAGGCATCCGTTTATAACCGGCACTGGCATGCAGGGCCGACAGGAAGCCCGGCTGTCACCCGCGGGAGAAGAGACAAGCGGCCAGGAGGACGTCTGAGCGGAGGTGCGACGTGGAGGGAGTGGGAGCGGGGGCGCTGGGTGCACGCGTGTATCTCAATATTAATCAGCTCAGTAATATTTTAACAGGCACTAAAAATCCAATTTCCAGTGAATTGTCTGAGCCTGGGCAGTGATGAAGATGGCCTGCAGCACCCCATGCAGAAGCAAAGCGGCACTGGAAGTCGTTTAGCACAGGTGCAGGCTTTCTAACGCGTCGGGGGCTGATAAACCGTTTTGCGTGTCTCTTTGCCAAATACGACTCACTCACATCTCTAAGTGATACTGCTTCCCCTTGTACGCACTTCCCGTTTCCCAGTCACAAAACCTACTTCTTTCCCCCTAGAGTCTAGAACTTTCCCCCAGTGGCCTCTGCATAGGGGACCCCCGCAAAGGGCTGTCCATGTTTATTCCCACTCCTCCTGCAGTGTCCGTTAAATTCTAAAGATGCAAATGCACATGTTTGCGTTTCCCCCCATATAACCTGCCGTTCCCACCTGCAAACAGTTTTCATGCGATTAGATAAAGATTTGGTTAAATCGAAAGGCTCATTTACATGTGTATTGGTAGGGGTGTCAACCTGGTTCAAATGTAACCATATATTTTCTCATCATTGCACTTACACAAACATTGCATAAATCAGTGAAGTGTAACCAACAAATGGTTCTGAAGGACTGAACCATTCAGATTCATATGGCTTGTCCCTTTAAATGCCCCTGACTGCAGAGGAAAAGTGCATGAACAGAAAATCGATCCTTTATTCTTAATAAAAAGTTACTTCCACCTGCAACATTGTCCTTCTATGTATTTCACTTAAGGTATGCATTTTTGTTCACAAACAAGTGTTTCACATTGTTCAAAATTAAAAAACTGCAAGCAGAAATAACAAACTATTTGTTTATTTAATTCATTTGTATCTTTAACTTTGTTTTTCAAAGGAGGAATATTTATCATTACAGAAAGCATTAGTACATTGTTATATCTTAATATTCGATTACTTAAAAAATCCAGCATAGAAATGGACACTAAGAAAAAACAATGGAAAATGATGTGCTGGGGTAAGAAAACGTAAAGTCGACTGAAAGAATTAAATTTAGAAAAGATCGTGCGTCACATGGTCAGAAAAGGAAGAGAAAGTGTGACAGCAATACAAGCAGGGGAGGAGTGAGCGATAGAGATAGAGAGGGAGGATAGAGAGAGGAAGTAAGTGAAGGAGTGGGAGAGAAAGAGAAAGGTGAAGAGAGTGAGGATAGAGGGAGAGGAACTAAGTGAAGAAGTGGAAGAGAAAGGAAGTTGAAGAGAGAGTAAGGGAAAAGGCAGAGGAAGAGGGCAAGAGGAAGAGGAAATGAGAGAGTGAGGGAAAGAGAGAGAGAGGGAGAGGGTAGGCTTGTCAGCCGCAATGTGTCTTTCATTACTAATGAGGTCTGAATGCTGGAGAAACTGAGAGACTGACAGAGACAGAAGCAAGCAAAACATGCACTGTTTTCTGTTCTATTCTCACAGACATTTTGTTTTCTCTCTCATCTTCTCAGAATGAAAAGAAAAACATTCTTTTATTATGTGAACTTTCCCGAGGATATAATGAACGATGTTTTGCTCCCTGGTCTCTACAAGTGTGCTTTACTGTGGAAGCTTAATTAGTACAATGTGAAACGTGAAATACACGAGGAAGGAAACAAGAAAAACAACAATGACACATGGGACACACATTTCAACAGGTCTCTGTGCCAACAGAACCCACTGGACTGAAGTTCTGGGCCCCTTAATTGATTCAATGGAAGATGTCATGCAACTCGCACATACATTGTTCATTGTGTCTCCTGAGGGAAAACTCGGACAAAACACCATTGTTTTCTCTTGTAAGAGAGCACCTCCTCTGGATTACCTGTCTCTGCCTGGCATTTTCTCTAAAGGAAATGACAGACGCCCGCAGGGGAAATCTGTGCACGGAGCTGGTGTGAAGGACAGGCACGGCCCCCAGCACGCTTGCACACCAAGCAGCCATTAAGACGGAGATGCCAGGGCTCACTGTGACTGCTGTCGCCTCTAACATTAAAAGTGACGGGTCTAAATCCACTCTGAAAGAGTTCATTTGGGCTCGCTGCAAGCAGAAATGAACTCTCTCAGAGTTAATTCTGCCGCAGCACTAAACCATTTCTCCTTAAACGTGTGGAGGGTCTACGGAGGCAAATTTGACCTCTTAGTGACACAAATCTAATTACTACTGCTTTCTGTTCCCCAAAGTGTGTACCGATTCTAGTACATTCATCTGTAATAGTGTAGATGAAAATGTAATGTAAATGATATGAAGATGAAAATGTGAAGATTACAGTTTACAGTGGTAGAAAAAAATGAATAGACATGAAAGATCTTTTCATCTTTTACAACTGAGAAAGCTTTGCAGAAATAACAGCGCTGAATACAGGCATCATATGTTAAAGGAACAGATCCAGCGTTTTACTGGAAATAAATTTGGTAAATATTCAGGAGTGGTAATAGATGAGCACTTTACTGTGAAATATTCAGCTGTGCAGCCCAGTAAATACCCATTTCTATGAATGGATAAGATTCTTAATGTGAGTGTTGACCCAAACATCATGTAATACAGGGGAAATAATACGACTGTTATTCATTTAATGGTCATTTGATCTGGTTGTATTTATGAGTTTAAACGACTCCTCCCCATTCAGTCAGCAAATCATTCCCGCAAATCATAAAACTGCTCTTTACTGCGGATGGATTGGCTACAATTATTTCAAAAAAAGCTCACATTTTAATAACATTTAGACCCTCACACTTTATATAAAAATAAAATAAAAATAAAAATCGTTAAAGCCAACTATATTTCTTTGTAAAGTTTAGAGCGCGAAGGATATTACAGATGCCGGGGGTGCATGTTTGATATGAAATGGGGGTGGGGTGGGGGGGGGGATGGAGAATGTGCCGGAGGGTGACAGTTCGCGAGGGCGGGGTAACCAGGGAAGAGCAGGAGCGAAGGAGCGCCGCATATCTCACAGGTGTCGGGCAAGTGCGAAAACTGTTGCACTCCGAACAAAGATCTCAAATAAAAACTCAGACGTTTAACAGAGTAGTAAAGGCAAAGTCATGCAGATTGTTTAAGGTTTGCTTAGGATTTTACTGGGCGGGTTTAACGGACTCGCTTTTTGTCTTTTTTATGGCTGTTAGATCGAGCGCTTCGGTTCTGTCTTCCAACTTCGTGCATTCCCATTTTTTCCGTAGTTGAAAAGTCGAAACGGAAAGGATTTTGAGGGGGACGGCAGCCGGAGCGCAGTTTTGCGTTTGCTTAACGGGGCTGGTGTTAGTGGAAGAAGCGCTACCTGCTGTTTGATGCGGCGGTAGGTGGACGGAGATTGCGGGGAAAGCGAACCGATTTCATCCATTTATCAAACACGTCTGTGCTCAGACCGGACAGCACTGACACCAAACCCCGCAAAATGTCACGTTTTCCCGACAGAATCCTGAAGGAGAAAAGGTAAGAGACGCTTCTCTTTTTCTGAATTTCACGAGGTCTTAAAATTTGTGCCATTTTCCGAGTTACTCTGAGCACATCCGAAAGTTATAGCTGGTCTCTTTCCGCTCACAAAAAGTAATTTTGTCGGGCGTTTTCTTTAGATATGAGCGTAGTTATCGGCTTTATTATAAGTCATGATTGCTCTAGAAAAAAAATGAAACTAACAATAATAAACAGTAGATGATAGTATTCATGTAGCGAGCATGTTACGAAATAAACTACTCCTGCATCATCAATAATATTATTATGATTATTATTATTGATGATAATAATAATAATAATAATAATAATAATGATAATAAATATAGACGCGGGCAGGAAAGTGTGGTATTTCATATTAAGTTATTACATGCATTATTTGCATTAATTATATTTGTATTCTACTGAGGCAACTTTCTGTAATCCGATAGCTATTTCTTAAATTATATAATTATGAATATGTATATGTTTAATTCATTAAGTTAAATTTGCAATGTAGCTGTACAAACTATAACATATTCTTCAAAATGCAATCTACAGAAAAGTCGCTTTAGATTATCTTATATAGCTGAATTCCAGAATTTCTATACATGTCAACTATAAAATAATTTTCTCTTCTGTTTTTCTCCGGTAGAATTTCCTCTGTGCATTTGTAGATGGCAGATGAGGGCACGTGAGATACGAAGTTGCTAATGAGCCCCTTTCTTATGTGAGGACATCCCACAGACACATCACACCCATATCCATACAGCTACTGCCCTCCTGGGATTTCCACCACATTCCCCTGGACGTGATCATAAAAGCAGAAGAAAGCGGCATCCTTGGCGGAGGCAAACCCTGAATTCCCACAGAGCTGAAGTAGCTGAAGCTACAGAATTTCTTACTGTTCTGACCAGTATCCATTTCCAAATCTTCCGCCCGCTACCTGATTGCCCGGGCTCTTTGGTCACACCGTGTCACTATGGTGTAACTGGTGACGGTTTCGTCTCACCAAGCACGTCACTCTAAAGGTCTGCGCTCCCTTCTGCTATGCTGACCATAGCTGTGGCGTGAAACAGAACGAAAAGTCACGCGAGAATTTGAGAGAAAGCTTGAAATAAAAACCCGTGATTCTGTTTACTCTAGTGGAGGGTTAATCCCTCTCCTGCCCGCAAAATGGACACTCGGGAGTTAAAGAAGTGGGAGACACAGGTAGCCCCGTAAATGGGATCTGGGTAACTCAAGGAGATCCCCTTCATTGACCTTCTGGGCTCCTAAAGCAGAAAGCCAAATCCGTCTCCTACTTCACCACTCATTGAGCTGCGCTCTTAAGTTTATTTATGCACAGAATTGCTTCTCTCTAGTTTGTCATCCATTTCAATCCCCTCTAACTCCTTGATGTGTCATCCCTCTTTTGTTGCCATGGTGTTATCCTCCTAAGCCCCCCACCTTTCCTTCCCTCCCTGCATTATTCCAGGTTCCCTCATTACATACTGTCTTGCCAGGTCCTCAAAAACAATTTCACATTTCACGTTCCTCGCTATACACTGCCTCTGCCAAATTTGTTATCTCTGCATCCCGCACTCTTTTCACACCTCAGTCTCCGGCATCTGAGTGTCCTACTTCAGGCTGGCCGGCACCATTACTTCCAAAGGGGAAGAGGACTTCCTCACACTGGCCGCCACTCGGCTGGGCCGCAGGAAGCGCGTCATCGGAGTGGCAGTGGGTGTGGCTATGGTGCTTGTTCTGTTAGTCGCTATCCCACTATTGGTCCACAGCACTAAAGCGGGGGGTGCTGGAGGTGGGGGGACCCATTATGAGATGTTGGGCAGCTGCAGGATGGTCTGCGACCCTTTCACCCCAGCCCAAAGTGGCCATGAGCTGGCCGTCGTTTCCCCGCCACCTCCAGATTTCACAGCACGAAGAGGCAAGTCTGGATTCCGTGGCAATCCCGGCCTTCCCGGTCCCCCTGGCCCTCGAGGGCCCCCTGGAGAGCCGGGTAAGCCCGGTCCCCCGGGCCCCCCGGGGCCTGGGCCAGGCGGCTATGTGTCCTCCTACAGTCCAAAGATTGCTTTCTATGCAGGTCTCCGTAAGCAGCACGAGGGCAGCGAGGTGCTCAAGTTTGACGATGTGGTGACCAATGTAGGAAACTACTATGAGCCGAGCACTGGCAAGTTCACCTGCCCTTTGCCTGGCATCTATTACTTCACCTACCACGTTCTCATGAGAGGAGGCGATGGGACCAGCATGTGGGCGGATCTGAAGAAGAATGGGCAGGTCAGGCCGAGATTACCACCTTTGTGAATCACTGTGCGTGCGTGTCTTTGTGTGCCTCATCTGTGCTCTTTATTAGCATGACTTTTGCCAAATGACTTTATCAGCATAAGCTTTTTTAACACCCTGTCTCCTCTTTGCTTTTATTTGTGTCTGTCCTCTCCTTGTCTATCTGGGGCTCATCTGTGTAAGCAAGGCATCCATTTATCTCTCCTACCATCTTCGTGTCTCTCCCTGTCAAAACAATGTGTGGACTCACTGATTTATGCCATATATTTCCATGGATATATGATCTTCCTGGACATTATTTGTATGATATAATTTGTACAGCCAGTTTGATATTCACCATTTTAAGTGCTTATGTTGAGGTCAGTGAATAACATCTTTTTAAGTGGTATGTTGTCATAATGTTGAAATTTGATATTTAGTGAACTGATGATAAACAACGAAGCCTTAATTTCTGGATATTAACACAGCATTAACTATGCATGATGAGATCGTGGTTTAGAGCAAAAATGTCAGACAGGCAGCTGTAGAGAGATTGGTGTTTTTAGGGAATCTGTCATTTAGCAAACCTTGCAGCAGTTCTTGAACAATTGCTTCTAGAAATGATATAGACCTACATGCAAGGAAGAGGAAAAACTGGGAATAAAATCTGCAAATAAGTGTGAGAAGGTGGATTAGAGGAAGACTCAGAAAAATAGAAGTTATTAATATAAAGAAGAGTGTAGGAATATCTGCGATGGGTTGGCACCCCATCCTGAGTTGTTCCCAGCGTTGCACTTGTAGCCTCTGGAATAGGCTCCGGACCCTCTAAGAGCCTGAATAGGTTTCGAAAATGGATGGATGAAATATAGGAATATGTAAGACCTGCTCTGGGCAGGACAGCAGACTGGACCATGTGATAAAGGAGCGGGAACAGGAGTGGAGACAGATTTAACAAAAGTAGAGGGTGGGAGTGCAGAAAAATGAGCCCTGTTGGTGTAAAAGCACACAAAAGTAAAGGAGGCTTTAGGTCACAGGAAGGGCTACTACTGGGGTGACATTTGGGTCTGGGTGTGTAAAGACCAAACCAAGAAAAAACACACCAAGTAATGTAATGATGATGGTGAAGGTCACAGGTAACCTGACTGAGGGGGTCGGCACTGAGAGGTACACTCCTCATCACTTTACACTATAAAGTTGTTTAGGAATGAGATAAAGAAACAATAAGAAGGGACGTGCTCCAGGCAACAGCCCCCACTAAAGCATTAATGGTTGTTTATGTCTTTCCCTGAGTTACATTTACGACCCCGAAAGACACCTGCCTGAATTAAAGCACAGAAGCAGGAGTGATGAAATGTTACCTTGGCCCGCACTTTATCTTCGAGCACACAGAGCGGCGCTGCAACGCGAGCAGACATCCCCGACGGCACGTTTAAAATACAGCCTGGCCATCAGGGGCAGGGCGACGTGGCCGTCCCGGTCGGCTTGGTGACGGAGCTGGCAGGTAGCTAGGCAATCGGGGTGGCACCGACACCGATGTGAACCACGGCACTAACAGTTGGGTTCCAGTCCTCAGAGGATCTCTCATTCTGAAGCAATTACATAGAAGCAGGAAGTAAAGACAGCTTCCATTTGACCAATCAGGGCATGGTTGGGGAATGAAATCCAGCTGGAGAATAATAATAGGTCAAGGAATCTGGAAAAAAGACTCAGTTTGCAAAGGGGCTTGATTTAAAGGTCTCAGATCCACTCAGATCCCTCATAATTACTACTAATGACTTAAAAGACTTAGATGCTCTAGTCAGGGCTGTGAGTTTTTACTTTATTCCATCACTTGACTAAAAGCCTTTACAGGACATTTAGTGAGTCAGTTAATCCATGTTTACTTACACAAACTACCACTGTGCTATCAGGTTATTGGGGTCAACTGCAGTGCCTCAGACCTTTATATTGGACTTCTAGCAGGGCTGTCAGCTGGCTCATGCCGATAGCCGCTGAATCTCAGGGTCACCGTTCTCCACAGCAATGCTAATCGAGAGCAGTGGGAAAGGAAGTGCTTCTCTTAATTAGCCTTCATTCTGTTCACTTTCTGACATCGTAGCATGCAGTATGTGTGAGTCTTAATGAAGTTCACAGATGAAAAGGTCTGAAATGGACCTGAAATGTGTCTGAAAACCTGTGACTGTAAAAATGAGAAGATTTGTGAGGCTGTGGACATCAGACAGACACTGTGTGATTCCGCTTCACCAGCAAAAAACTACAGTAGACGTCTCTGTTTGGCTGCATTTTACTGCACTGGACACACCAGAGTCTGGCAGATCCAGAACATTCAGTAATGGTAAAGAATTAGGTAATTGATCATGTGATTGTAGCTCAAGCTTTGTGCAGTTTTCACCATTCACCAGGACCTTTGTAAATGAAAACATTCTAAAACTATCCAGGTAAAATGAAATCATGCGGTGATAATTTCACTCAGTTCAGGTATTGCTTTTCTGATTAAAACAAATCAAATAATCAAATCCCATAAGTCATGTGGTTATGGATGGGGGCACTTTAACACTAGTGTTTCACAGAGCAGCTCTGAGATCTGAATTTTTGACTTGTATCAGTGATATTTATTTGAAATGAAGGATCCTCATTCTTTCTAAAATGAGGTTGCAATTATGTGCAAGTATTAAGGACATTTTATGTGATTCCTTCAGATTTTTGGCCCAGGCGTACAATTAAAAAAAATAAAACCTTTAAGTTGGTAAAGATGTGGCAATTCGTTTGTCCACATAATAGACCAGAAAATGACAAGTTACCTGAATATTACAGGTTTCATAGAGTGGCAGGTCTCCTTCATACAGTCCTGTATTGTCATTCCATTCTTATCCACCTTTTAAATCATTCATCGCGTCTTGATGAGATCTCCCGCCCCACTACTCTTTGCTTGTCCATCGATTCGCCGTTAATTATCTTTTCAGTCAGCTAAATAATTTAGCGCGATTCACGCACTTTGAAATCCGTCCTGTGGGCTCACTTTGCAGATGTGATAGGGCGATGAGGAGGAGCGAAGCCGTCGATGAATACACAATGGCTCTGGATCAGGGCCACTATCCCACGTCAATTAAAAAAACATCATCGACAGAAACCGCATTGCGGCCCCAGAGATGGGCAGACAAACATGGCCGGCATGGGGGGGGGGGCACACCAGTCAATGTGTTTTTACACAATGACTAACACCTCTGCTACATTTCTTATTGGCATATCTGGATTTTTGGAAAGTTCTCACACAGTGCCTGACTGCACACCCCTGATGTTTTGGTAGAATCTCCTAGCAATCTTGATTCACCTATGCACACTTAATTCTACTTTTTCACTATCTATCCTGTGTTACTATGACACCTGTCAGTTGGTCAGTAAAAATGTGTTGGTGATGTGTTTTTGTGCTGAGGGATGAGTCAGTACTACCAAAAAGCCTCAAGTAACTATCTGGGATGGTACAGTGTAAACGATGCATTTTTTGCTGCCTCAAAAGTCTCATGCAAGCCGTCATTTCTTATGAATGCATTGACCTCACACTCAATGTCAGTCAACCATACAGTTCACGCTCTCTGGCGGAGGGGAACAGAGAGCTCGTGGTGAATCAGGGATGCTGCTTAGCAGGATGAAGATGGGGCTGGGGGAGAGATGGCAATGAGGGTGTGGTGAGTGCTGGCCCATGGGTGGATGAAGAGATCAGGGGAGTACGAGAAGATGGATAGCTTAATGGAGGAGAGAAGACAGGGGGTTGAGAGATGGAGCAACAGACAGAATGACATGAATGGCTGAATGAGATCAAGACAAATGAGACGGATGGGAGGGAACTGAGCAATATATGGATAAGGAGAGAAAGCAATGTTAGTTTTCTACAGTTTCTCGGCAGTTTCAAAAGTGTGGCATTATAATCTCAGGGTTATCTGTTGATTTTATTGCCTTCGTTGATATTTTCCACAAGGCAGTGGTCAAGGAAGCAGAATTTCCTATTAAAAATTAGCCTTGATCTGTGTACATGTTGAAAAACAGTTACAGGACATCTGAATCCATTCTTTCCCAGGATGCACCACTTTACATGATAGAAGACCATGGTCCCTTCTTTGCCTTCTTCCTTCCTTTCTTTCCCACACTATATTGCATTTATTTATCCTGAGTGCCATGTCTATTCCACATGTGCACTTCAGGCAGCGAACGCATTTCAGCCATTTACTGCTCCATCTTGTTTATCTCCGTGACCAGAGTATGCTGTGCTTTGCCTCTGTCCCGCAACAAATAAATGGCATAAGACTCACTCTGCTAATAACAAAAATGCTAGAAATATCCTGTGACTCAGTAATACTAAAAAAACTGGGCAAGAATGCTTTTTGGAGTTGAGTCACAAAGACAAGCCATGGACACAAAGGCAAGACAATGCTCCGTCCCTGGCAGACTCGGATGAAAAGACCCTTCTAATTAGAATGTCTTCTAAATGATTTTTAATGGCAAGTGGTGAAACTCACAGGTACGAGCATTCCAGGCCTGCGAAACCTTTGTGCAATGTTTGGCAGTATGATGTACACCATTAAACGACTGTGGTCTTTGCGAGCAGCATCATAGTCAAGGTCTCTTCAGCATGAGCCACACGGTCAACTGCGGTTTGATGACTTCATTAATTAAATGAATTAATTAAATCATTTGGGGAATGATTGATTCAGCAATGCTGAGAAGGTACTGGGACAATGTGCAGAGCGTTTGGACGAAGGGCTGAGGTTCAGCCATTTCTACCTCTTCATTTCCCTTTTGTACCCGCTGTCATTAATAACGGGATTTCACTCTGTGGCGCCAGGAGAACCTGGTAGCTTACCTCTTTCAAACATTTTTTATTGTCTCGAGGCAATGTTCACCAGGGTATTTAAGGTCTTTAAGTGATATTTGCAACAAATTCTGCTGCAGTGAGACAATCCATGCACTTGATATGCTGGAAACGACGAGATCACAGGTACGAACATTCCAGGCGAAGGCTTCATACCTTCACACATGCAGAAAGTATTCCAGACATCCTATGGCCACTCCATCAGATCACCTTCAACCAGTCAGCTCATCTTCACAACACGCGTCTGACTTCTTCTGTCATTCCTGAACAGCTCTGCCTCGCTTTTCCAATCTTCCTCGGCTTATTCTTCATTAGACGTCACACATCCTTTGCATAGATGTCATAAAGGTCGGATTCTTCTCGCAGGGCACCTTAAGAAATGTCAGAACACATTTGACGAAGACCGTCATCCGTGTTATTTATGCAGGGGGAGGTCCGCTTTGTGGCCACCGCGGGCCTGCAGTGCAGACACACTTTTGGCCGGAGAAAATATATACTTTTTCAAACTTGAAGGATATGGTTAGGTTTTCATCGCCGTCATGACGGTCTGCTAAGAAAGGAGCTGCCACATTCGCGCATACTGTCCCATGATTTTTGTAAATAGATCCAGTCAGCCGTGAGTAACGCTCCAAGCATTCCGTTGACTGTGCGTGTCAGAGGGAGCATAGATTCATTTGCCCACCTGCCTGAATTTCATACCTTTTCAACGTGCAAGATTGTACTTCGTCGCACATGTGTGTAGCCAGTCGAAATTCGACGTTACACGTCTGCGGCAGCCCCAATTAACAGAGACAATGGAGAGGAATCTCAGATGAACAGAGAACCCAATTAACGTGAGATTTCAGAGGGGAGCAGACCTGTAGGAGAGGAGGGGCCCGGTGCTCAGTACGGCACACCTGCTCCACTGCACTTAATATAAATGATATTTCTTCTTCGTCGAAGAGTAGAAGGTACTTTATGGACTCACACTCTCCCGGGGGGGGGGGGGGGGGGGGGGGGGGGGGGGGGGGGGGGGGGGGGGGGG
>JAODKC010000088.1:665789-706491 GCA_026777985.1 Mormyrops attenuatus
CAAACATTTTGATACTGGGCGCGCGCCGGGGGGGTCGCGCGGGGGGGGGGGGGGGGGGGGGGGGAGGAGGAGGAAGGGGGCTTAACGTTTACCGAGCTCGGCGAGGCATTTTAAAACACGCTCGCCGTTAAATGGAAAACTCATTAAGCGGCAGCAAAAGACCAAGGCGTTTCCTGCTGGAAAAATGATTAAAATATAAAATCTTTATTAATCTTGTGATGATAAATAAACTGCCATATCATACGACTTTACTGAGTAAACAGATCAAGCAGCTGCCAGCAGGAAGAAGCCGAGTTTAGTATAAAGATGCTGTAGCCGCTGCTCCGGTGAATCCTGCGGCTATAGACGCACAGAGAAATGTATCGTTGCAGAGACTCCCACCCCAGCTCGTGAGGACAGGGTTTTTCTGAAAGTCGACGTGTGCTCTTCAACGGAACAAAGTAACAGAGAGATGTGCCTTTTAAGTCCAAGGATTTTCAAAAATCCAATCATCCATTCAGAGGAAAAGGGAACAATTTAAGGGTTTTGAGTCTAATTTGTATTGTTTTGGGGAACCATTCCTATTTATAGTGATATCTGAAATACAGTGACAAATGGAATATTGTCTAAGGATGACTTTACTTGCTGAATCACTGTTCCAGTTTTGTCCTGTAATTAATCTATTTTTTGGGGGAGAGGGACGTCACATGGATATTGAAAACCTACACTTTCATACAAAGCCAAAGCAGGCAAGTTTAAAAATGCAAGTTCGGAACACTTAAAACATTACTGTCTGGTGTTACAGCATAATTGTCTCTTGTTATTGTCTATTAATTGAAAAGCTGTTTTCCTTACAGCCATCACAGTGATGACTGTACAAATGTGGTTATAGAGCTGTGTGTTATGGGATGTCGGATAATAAATATCTGTCCAACTCTACAGTATGATTTACAGGCTTCTCACAAGGGAGACATTGACAGCCTCTGCTACAAGATCTAAATGCTGTCTGCTGCAACTGTAGAGGCGATTGCGACTATCCTGTATTTTTCCTTGTAAAAGTAAAGAAATATCACTCACTTAAGTCATAAATCTTTGTGCTGTTACATATCTTTCCACCCAACATAACAATTGGTATTTAAATGGCCATTATCCGATTCAGGCCAGGGACAGTTTACAACATGGGTACAATTAAGGAAGCAGCCTCATGCCTAGATACAGATATAATGAAAAAAAATGCATATTTGAAGGTGTTACGGCAGGGAGCGAAACTCACAGGCAGAGAGCAGTTCCTAACCGTCCACGCTCATCACCCTTAATTGAGTAATCAACCTCATTAAGTGTCCTAGGCTTACATTTCGTATCGTCTCCTATCAGTGAGGAAAAAGAAATTGCAACTTTTTTCAAACTAAGTACTTTAAAGAAGAGAAAGTATAAAGGGATTCAATGCAAAATGCCTGATGGTTTGTTTCACGACTTTATAACCATGATGTGAGTTATGTTCCCGCCTCACAGGGACCTCCTTTTACCAATAAGCCCATGATTGTCATGTGTCTGTTTCAGGTGAGGGCCAGTGCCATCGCTCAGGATGCAGATCAGAACTATGACTACGCTTCCAACAGCGTCATCCTGCATTTGGACGTGGGGGATGAGGTGTTTGTTCAGCTGGACGGGGGTAAAGTCCACGGGGGCAACACCAACAAATATAGCACCTTCTCTGGATTTCTCATATATGCAGATTGACCCGCCCACAGCCCCACCCCCGTCATGCAGACTGTTTACCTGGGGACTCAAAAGGCAGATGGCGTCATAGAGAGTCAAGTTGGGGAGAAAAAAAAGAGAGAAAAGCTGTCATGTTGTGGATTGTTCTAGATAAGCAAATGCTCGGAGAAGAAGCTCTGACCTTCTATTCATAGGAATGAACTGTTAGATATCTGTCAGGCCATGTACCTCATGACCCTAAGCAAATAGAGTTACCGGAAACTTCCGTAGTGGAATATATATTACTGCTGCAAGCATCTGTTTGTGTTGTTTCTGATATATTTATGGTGTATAACCCTCACTTTGTTATGCACATATGTACATAAAAAATGTGTGTTTTCCAGATCATTCCAATACTGTATGTTGTAAAAACCACTCTGGAGTGCTTTAACTGTTCAGCTGAATGTCCAATGTGCATTTTTGAGTTGACCTGAGGGTTATTTTATGAAATATATTAAAGCAACATTACAGTGTGATACAGTTGTTAACATTGGTCTTTATCATCGAGTTTCACTGGAGAAGATAAAATAGTGGGTGTTAATTGTGAAAGCCACAGGGATTAAGATTTCAGAGGTTAATGAATTACATTAGCACCATGAGCTAATAAACACAAATGCAACAGAGGCTGGTGTCAGTGTAATTAGGCTGATTTCAATTGAAATGCTTCACTGTCCTTCTGAACCCGGCAAAGTGGTCCTGAAACATGGACCTTCCCAGGGTGACAGTGGAGATCCTTTGGCCTTTCGCAGCCTTCGGTCTACTTGTTGTCTAACATGGATTTCCAATACATCTGTCGACACATTGGACCACTGGCCACGATTAAAAAGATTCGCCTCTTCTTAGTTTTCCAACATTTCAGGAAATCAGGAATCTGACAGCAGGAATGTAAACAACATATGGGGAAATACATGTAGAATATTGAAAATTTCCAGGAAGAGAGTGTGTTGCTATGTAAATAATGACCTCTAGTATATGTATATCATTACTGAAATGCTTCAAACCAAAAGATACCCTGTGTGTCTACCCAATATTATTATCACAGAAGATGCAGGAGAAACTCTTAGCTGCAAAATATTTTATAAAGTTTCACAGAAATCATATTATTGATGTAAACCATTTTTGTGAGGCAAAATCCATCTCTTCTGTTTAGGTGTTTTATGTAATACATCAGTGCCCACTACAAACAAACTAACTATTATTATTCTTATCTTTTTCTTTCTTTCTTTTTTTCTTACCAATGTATTTTAAGCTGTTATAAATTATGATCAAAATTCATAAAAGGCCTTGAAAATAATCAGTATGCATGAGATTATGCTAAAAAAAGCCCTAAAAACCTATATGGCCTGTGAAATTTACAGTCACAGTCTAATATATGTAGTTCAATTTTAAACTAGTATAAAACGTTCCTCTTTCCTTTACATGTATTTGCATTAACTGTTAATGCCAATTCATCCCAGTTCAGCTGGCAAAATGGGCAGAAGAGTATTTAAAAATTAGTCGATCCTTGTATGAGAAATACTGAATTAATATTACGCCTAAGTGTCTGACATTAGTAGTTTCAACAAGCCAAATAACACAACATTACATACATCACTATTTCGCTAATATTATTGTAGGAAAATGTTTTAGACGAAATCTGTAATAGGGCATGGAATTATTATATCAAAAATTTTCATCGGCGTGAATTCATTTCTGAAATGCGGACTTTTTGATGGACATTTTGAAATATTTCAGCTTCACCATTTCTGTCGCCTCCCTGGGTCGTCGTGACGAATCGCATTACAAGCTGTTCGCATTGCTGCCGGTGTGGACCGCGGCCAGGGTAACACCAACATGTCAGAAGTTCATTAGCACAGTTCAGACCACTCAGGACTCCTTGCTGAGATCCTGGCTGAAATCCTGATCAAACTCCACTGGTCCAAGGGCTTGTATTGAACAGAACTTAATGCGGCAAGTCAAGGAGAATTAAACCATCTATATAACTGAATTAGCAGCAGGTTCACTCTTCGGACTAACTTGAATATTAGCATGCTAACTTGCGTATATCATTTTCTCTAGAAGAGTTTTAATGTGGCGTTACAAGCATAACGCTATTCTATGACTAGATACATTTGATTACATATCTAATATTACCACAGTTAACTGAATAATATAACATCGCAAATTAGTTATAACGCAACAGTTACGAGTACAGTACAATAAACGTAAAAAGAATTTTAGATATAGTATCATTATTTTCTATTTTTCAAGTATATGTTTATAATCATCTGTCACAGCATTACAGTACATCAGCATAAATAATGTTTACAGTAGTGGGTTTATGCAGCCTTTCCGAATTTAACTAAAACGACGTTGTAACTATAGCCTACTCATTGTAACTTTGATGTCGCATTTCATTTACCCAGTATTCCTACATTAATTAATAGCAGCTTTGTTTTAGTACTGATCTGTGATTTTTATTATAAAGCTGAACTGTGTTAATCTAAAAGCCAAGAGCAACATGTATTAAGTCCTTCTCCCGGTCCGTTTTTATTTTTTAAAATAACGATCATATAACTCAGGCTCATCTTATAATAATTATGAACAATCTACTTTCCTTTGTGAATGACATGATCATCCTCTCCCTTACTACCACGTTGTAATTTACAATTCATATTAATGGTTATCTTATTCAATAAGACTATCAACGCGATATTTAACAGCAGACAACTTATATAAAATAGTAATATTAGTGCAGCTGAACCCACCGAATAAATCCATGCTCATTACTCAGGGTCTCGCGCGTAAATGAAATGCACGAATGTTCAGGGGGAAACGCATCATATATATGAGTCCGTATTAAAATGTGTCCACAAATTTATTTAAAAATTAGGCCTTCAAGGAAATAAATTATTGCAAAATATGCATTGCATATGGGGAAAACTCAGCAGTGATAATAAAAACGTTAAATTATTGACCCGGCCAATGCTACCAGGAACACCGAGTATTGCGCCCGTAAGGCCGCGGCACCTGCGTGAGTACTTACTCTCCCTGTCTCAGCCTGAACTGTGCGTGGTGTACGCTACGTGGTGCGATATGTCCACTCGTAACAAAAAGAGGAAACCCTGTAAGTAAAAGGAGCAGCTAATGGCAATCTGGGCTGTTAGGCTTTGTTGAATGTTTTTCCAATGGGAGCACCCCCGCTCTCTCAGCACATTCTGGTTGAAAGTTAATTGGACCGGGAGAAGTCTGAGGCAGGATCGCTGGGGCCCATTAGCGATTCCTCCGTCGACCGGTGGGCCGAGAGGATCACAGACTCACAAATAGGAGGATTACAATAATCAATAGCCTTCACTTACCTCCACACACAGAGACACACAGACAAACACACATGCACGCACGGATACACACACGCGCACAGGCACACACAAAATAATTAGCGGCCGTTTCACTCGCACCTTCACAGAGCATGCACACACACACACGCACACACACACACACACACACACATAATAAGGAGAACGGTTCTGTCTGGTCGAGAAGACGAATAAGAAAAAGGTCAGTGAGTCACAGAAATGGCAGGCTTTGTATTCGCGTAGTACACACACTAACACACCCGTATGTATGTTTGCAGGTCACCGCACACGTCTGATCAAAATATTGCTTTGGTGTTTCGGATAAATATAGGCTGCATTAAAGAAAAACTGTAATATTCTGTATTATCCTATAAATAAAAAAACAAAAAAAGTCAACGGAACATGATTAGGCCTAATTATGCGCAATATTTAAAGACTACTCTGAATTTATTACAAAACATTTATTATATATTTCTTCAAATGTATCATATTATTTTAATAACCAAAGCAAAAAAGCCTTATGTGTTTTTGGAAATCCTCGAAAAATTGCACAAAATTCATGTTCCAGTGGCTGCGACAATTTTAAATACAGTGATCATGACAGTTGTTTAAAAGCACGAGTCCTTTTCTACAGTTATTTAGGCCTACTATGATACTCTATTTGCGGTGATAGGGACAAACTAATTAGGCCTGTTCTAAACTACACCAAGTCAATATTTTCATAGAAGGGCACGGCGATTTTGATTTACATTATTTTATTTTATTTTTAAATAAATATATTTTTATTTTATTGTAGGTCCAAAATAATTAATATTTTTCCTGTGTTTTTAACATAAATCGTTTCCCGGTTTAGCTTCACGCATACGGTGTTTAGCGGCGTCTAAGGCTTTAAATGAACGCGAGCGTCACCTCTTACGAAGTATTGTACGGTTCTATTTAATTTGAAGGGTAATTTACATAAAATTACAGTTTATGGTTTGATGGGTCGGCTACTTGAGAAAATAACTATACAATTATAATTAGGCTTACAATTTATATAATTACAATTATAAGTATTAGAATATTATAACTACTGTTACAGAACAAACATTACATTGGGGGTATTCTGACAAAAATATCCTCAATTATCAAAATAAAACTAATAATAATAATAATACTAATAATAATAATAATAATAATAGACAGTCCAGTCTTAGATTTTATTAGAAACATATGATATAACAGTCCAGTAAATGGTGGTGGTCAGGTTTCAGGTTTCCAATTCCTAAAGAGTATTAATTGTTCTAGGGATCACAACGAGTCGAAGCACTTGAGACTTCCGGCTCTGAGCGTGACGATGGGTCTTGCGCTGAAGCGTTCAGAATGTTCTAGACGCCGGTGACCCCTGCTGTTTCCTTCATGTAATCACTGCTCCAGATTCAGCTGCTCTGTGGATTGCTTACATCCCCTATTAATTATTTGAAAATGTGGTATCTAGTAATGTACCTGTTTACTAATTTACTTAGTTGTTTATAGGCTACTACTTGGAGAGCAACGCTATAGACACGTTTGATGAACAACAGCCAAAAGCAGTGTAATTAAGACAACTATTTGGGTATGGATAACCTATATTTTGACAGGGCACTTATAAAATATATGGAATATAACCAAATAATAGAGACGTAACACACAGACTCAACCTCCCCTTTATTTATATTTAAAGGGGAAGCTGAATGAATTTAAGAATGGGGCACAGATATATGATACCGCAGCATCAGTAAACTGTAGACAATGTGGTTGTTTTTAATGTTAAAACGATGGGGTTATTTCATACACAGCCACAAAACATTTCTGTGTTTTTCGTATGTCCGTGTGTGCGTACATTTAGGCAAATGGAAGGTCTTACAAGCAAGAATCTAAAATTTACAATACCCCCCCCCAAAGAAACGCAGAATATTTTTACTGGATTTTCATTCCTGATATTTTAAATTTTTCTACCGATGCATCAATACCAGTAAGCGCCGCGAAATCACGTATGCAATCACAGCTCCATTGTCAGACATCTTGGCTCAACCATGCGGCCTGATCCGGCGGCCTGCAGCCTCTGCCAATTGAGCCGAAATGGACGCAATTTCGCCGTTACAACGCGTGCGGAGCAAACCCCAAGCGCCGCGGAGCTTACGAACGGCCACCAGAGGGCGAGCAAGGGCGTCTTTTCTTCATCTGCAGGCAAAGATGGCGGTGCGGAAGAAAGACGGCGGCCCGAACGTAAAATATTTCGAAGCTGCTGACACAATCTCACAGTTCGACAACGTCCGCATATGGTTGGGCAAGAATTACAAAAAGGTACTGCTTGTCTTTTTTTCTTCTCTTTCTCCCCCCGCGAGCCCGCGCTATTTAGGTAGACCCAACCGTATTGCAAATAAAGAAAGAAGAATGAGTGTTCAGCAGAAGGAGGAGGGGAGGAGGAGAGGAGGAGTGGGAGGGCGAGCAGCGGCGTCTGCAGGGCTAGTCCAGCTGGTCCATGCACACAGCCAGAGATTCGGAGACAAAAGAGAAGATGCCGAGGAAGCGTCTGCGCAGATCGGCCATGGGAGGGACCGGGGCTGGATGGCCCCGCGGAGCCGGCGATCATGAGGCATCTGACATGATTAAACCTCAGTGCATGTCATAGCTTTGTGTTTATTGCGTTTGTGTCTGGCACAAAGCAATTCGGCTGCGCTCGAATGCAAGGATGCACATGCAGCAAGCGCCGCACATAGACGTGCATCGCTATATAGATCGACTCGGCATTTCGCTCCCTCTTCACTGTCAACTGTTGAATATTCATTGTGCAGAGCGTAGCATTTAGGGGTTTATCTGTGAAGCAGACGGCCAGGGGAGCCGCCCCCCTCCCGTCACACACACAAGGCAGCATATGGTCAGGGCTGTCAAAACATGTAACGCTTCGATCAGCGATGCCGCGGTGAGCATCGTGGTTAGGCTGTCCCCATTGAGCTGCCCTGTGAAGGGATCAAACCTGGGCCCCAAATAAAACAGCAACGATAGTGTCCTTTTAGGACCATCGTGTTTGCTTCATTAATTAGTCAACCCTTTTATGCGTTAACATCTTAACACTCACGTTAAGTGTAATTGTATGCATCGTTTCACCAGATTTTATGTTTTATTACATAGGTACAGCATTAAAGAACTTTGACTGCTAAACAAAACGGTAATCAGTCCCATACGGGCCAGATTTGTTGTTCCTCATGCCTCATTGCGATGGGGAATTAACGATTGTTTGCCAACATGGTAGATCCCGCGAGAACACACCTATCTGCTGTATCCTGTTCATTATTCTAGTATAACTTTTTAGTAATTAATTATTAGATTAATTACTAACACCGAACTTTTTAGAACCACAGCTTCTAATATAACGAGATTGAATAGTGATTAGATTTTTTAGAACAAGAGCGCCATCTAGTAAACTCATTTTCACAGAAGTTCGATAAGGCATTCAATGCAGCCGTGTGTTAATATGACATATGCTATTAATTTATTGTGCTGTAATGTATTGTGCATTGTCCTGGAAAATTTACGTAATAATTTCAGTTAATCGATATGTAGATCCCGGTTTATTTTGATTAGCAAGTGTTTCTCTGATATTAACTGTATTGATCTTCCAAATGCTTGCTCCCTATGAAGGAATGTGACTTCTTAAGGGCATACCTGAAGTCTAAATACGTGATTATTGTGTAACTTAGCTCAATGCTTCTATTTTTTGAAGAGACTTCTGGGAGGAAAGAAGTAGGTTTTGAGGGAATTTTTTGATGAATATATACAAAGTTTACATTTATGGTAGAAACAAGGCAGAAATATTTGTTTGAATACTCTGAACTGCATGTTCCAAAAAGTGATCGTGTTTGAAATGTAAATTACAATCTGTTTTCAAATGTCAGACAGGATTTCAATCAGCATTTCAGTTCCTGAGACAGGCTGTAAGGTTGGACCAGTAATCAGCTGTTCTGCCAGAGTTGTGATTATTTGCAGGAAATGTCATAATCAGTTTGCTTTTGTACTCAAACTGTCCTGCTCTGTCCTGCTCTAATGTCACTCTTTGGTTTTCTCAGTTTCTCTCTATCAGGTGAAGCACAAAAATACATTTAAAAGTGCTTCAAACTGTCTGCTATTTTGCTTTTCACTTATGGTCCCTTCAAGGTGTCAGTTTCATTTGACACTCAGCTCACCCTCATCTTTGCAGTACATTCAGGCGGAGCCCCCGACCAACAAGTCTCTGTCTAGCCTGGTGGTGCAGCTGCTGCAGTTCCAGGAGGAAGTGTTTGGCCGGCATGTCAGCAACCCCCCGCTCACCAAGCTCCCGGTAACGGCACCATAGATCAGCCTGAACACGCTGCTCATCTCCCTGTGATGCCTTAAGATTTTCACATCCACAGATGGTGCTCGGCCAGTCTGAGGAACCCCAAGCTGAGCTGATCTGGGCTGGGTATCCAGGCAGTGTGTAAATCTTAAAGAGCAGTTGCTCACAGTGGCTGTGTGAAGCTACTAGACCCAGACCCAGATGTATTTACAGCCATATTAATCGATTTTACTTAATGCAGTGAGCACAACAGTTAATTACCGTTACTTAATGTGGTTTCCCTCTTGTAAAGTTCACTGGAATGATCCTTAATGGTACTTTAAATCCATGATTTATGGTTCCTTCAGAAGGTCATTTATGGCCTTTATGTCTGCCTGTATGGAAGTTTGATGCCTAAAGTGGACTCGTCTGTCTCCGGTCTCCTCGTTGCACGGATCCACAGTGAGAACCTGAATAGAAAGTCGATCGGGATTCATGGTGTTCAGGCATGGAGTCGCGCTTAACACCTCCTGTGCCCGGCTTAACACCTTCTCTCTGTTTGCTTCCCTAGATTAAGTGCTTCCTGGACTTTAAGTCGGGGGGAGCCCTCTGCCACATACTGGCTGCTGCCTACAAGTTCAAGAGTGACCAGGGTTGGTGAGTGGCCCCACAAGTGCCCTTAACCCGAGAACCCGGCCAAAGAAAAACGTGTTAATTTTCGCACCCGTTGATCTCAGGCTCGTTACTTTGGATAGGCATGGCGCACATACGTGAATCACATATCGTTGGAATTGAGAGAATTTACTCAATCCAGTCATCTAAGTTACAATATCGTGCACTAAAGTAGTCCAGAGTAATCCTGTGCATAATGAGGCATATATTTAAAAAATTTCCTCGAAAACGTACCCCTAATAATCCATGAAACTTTGATATTATTCACATTAGACAGAAAATGAAGCTCTTAGGGAAAAAAATGTTTATTTTATAACGAATTTATTAAATTAGAAAAAGACTAAAAAATGAGCTGGAGTTCTACTAGTAGTCTTTTTATTCGGAATTACTTGATATTTTCATAATATTTATTCACAAAAGTTTGTATATGTATGTTGGATGTCGAGCTCCATCAGAACAGTTGAAATAGAATGTGCCCATTGCGTAATTGGAACATCTCTCACATGTAAACACAATTACATGGTGCAGTGTTGGTTTGTTGTTTGAGGCTAAAGTGCAGACTAAAATTCATTCATAAATTTCATTTTTAAATTTCACTTTACCAATCATAGGGTACATAGGTGGAAAAACAATAGCGATAAACATTCAGGATTAGATTAAAACTGCCTGTTATGTCTGTTTATCCGGTGGATCATAACCTAAGCATCAGATAACTTCAACAAGTTACCAAATTGACGCAAAATCAAAGATATTCATTTCCGCCTGACACTAACCATGTATTCCGTCACAATACTAAGCCATAAAAAGGCCCTCAGTGAAACCCCTGCATTCCCACATCACAGAGATTCTAATCTCAACATTTATTAGATTATATTTGTGGTGCCTGCAAATTTTTATATCAGATGAGATTAAAAACTGAGAAATTTCAGTAGGTGCAAGTAGTTCTCATGAAAAAGATAATATGAAGACTATGTCGACATTTACATAACAAATTAAGACATATCTGAGTAGCCCAGAATGTCCTGGATACATATACGTGGCTAAATCATGTACATACCATGTAATAAGCCTAAAATCAAAGGGATAGAAAAAAAACGCTCAAAAATGGATAGAATTGAAAGGGTAAAAGAACCGGGGAGCTGCAGGTTAAATAGAAGCAGGTTACCCAGTGAGTTTAGAGCAGACCGGTGTGTGGCTCTGCCGATTAGAACTCTGTGCTTGTAGTCTGATGGTTGCTGGTTCAAATCCCATGGCTGGCAAAGTGATGTCATCACTGGACCATTGTAGGAGGCCCTTAGCCCCGATTGCTGTAGGAGTGCTGAATGCTGGCCGACTCTGTGCTCTGATCCCAGGCTTTGCTCGCACCTGTATATGTGTCTTTATGTCTCGTGAATATGCAAAACGAAAACGACACAATTTCTACATGTGAATGAATAAATTGCTGTTTTTGAGGAAAAGATTAAAAAGACGTATTCTGCCCACGCGCACTCACACCTTGTAGTACCTACTTTTCGTGCGGTTGCAGAAAAAGCACTAGACACTAAAATACCAGCACTGGTGGACCAGTCTATTACCGCGGTGACAGTCACCTGACCCATCCTCCCAGATAGACACCACTTTCACACACAAACATGGGAGAACTTTGTAGAAAGTTCTGGCAAACAGTTATAGTGGCTCTTAGATTTCAAGTGAAAATTCATAGCAGTCTGTCTAGTTAAACTAATCAAGGTTGCTATTAACCAAGAAGGTGCTCAAGATTTATGACATGTTCTGGCAGTCTCTAGGAGAACATGCGGAGAACATGGGGACATTGAACTGGGTCATGCTTAATTGGTCCTTTACCCGTTTTCAGGAGGAGATTTGACTTCCAGAACCCATCACGGATGGACCGCAACGTTGAGATGTTCATGACCATTGAGAAATCCTTGGTGCAGGTGAGGCCATGGCGCCACTGAAGCCGTAGAAATTTCTGGGACCTGCTTTGAAAGTTAACGACTCGTGTTCCCCCTCCGGCCAGAATAATTGTCTCAGCCGGCCCATCATCTACCTCAGCGCCGATATCGAGCCCAAGCTGATGGGCAAACTGAAAGACATCATAAAGCGACACCAGGTTTGGCGAGTTTTCCGGACCTTTCTACCTGCCCCCCCCGTCTGTCTTTGACCATGGAGTGCTACAGTTCATGCTGTCGATATCCTCTCACGTTGTTCTCCCCTAGGGATCAGTGACAGAGGACAAGTCCACTAGCTCTCACCTTGTGGTTCCCATTCCTGCCAGCCTGGAAGAGGGTAAGGATGGTAAAATCTCGGAGAAAAGCCACCAGCGCCCGGGCTGCTTGTTTGACATCCGTGTGTTGGAATAGGTCAGCTAGACAAAAGAACTGCACGGCTTTGTGAACATGACAGAGTCATAACCGGTGTCTGTGTGCCGTTTTACAGAGGAGTGGGTACGACCGGTTATGAAGAGAGACAAGCAAGTGCTCCTTCATTGGGGTTACTCCCCCGACAGGTACGGCCCAGGGTGGGGCCAGGTCTGATTTTAATGAAAAGAATGAGTCTGCTGTTTGTGTGACAGACCTCATTACACACCTCCCTTTGCTCTTTCTATGACAGACCTCATTACACATCTCCCTAAGCTCTTTCTATGACAGACCTCCCTCTGCTGTTTTTGTGACAGACCTCATTATACACCTCCCTTTGCACTTCCTATGACAGGCCTCATTACACACCTCCCGCTGCTGTTTTTATGACAGACCTCATTTCACACCTCCCTCTGCTGTTTTCATGACAGACCTCATTACACACCTCCCTCTGCTGTTTTTATGACAGACCTCATCACACACCTCCCTCTGCTCTTTCTGTGACAGACCTCATTACACACCTCCCTCTGCTGTTTTTATGACAGACCTCACTGCACACCTCTCCCCTCTGCATCCCACACCTCTGCTCTTTGCATTTGCTAAAGGCTAAACCTGACTTTGCTCTGTCTGCCAGCTATGACACCTGGATTCCTGCCAGTGAGGTGGAGGCAGCTGTGGAGGACCCCCCCAGCCCAGAAAAGCCCCGAAAGGTGGGTGCGGACACCTGCCCAGAGCTGTCGGATGCTGGAGTGACCCCTGATCTCACATATCCACACTTGCAGGTCCATGCCAAGTGGATCCTTGACCTGGATCATTTCAACGAGTGGATGACAGAGGAGGACTATGAGGTGGGCGAGGGCCTGCCCCGGAGGAAGAGAATTTCAGCCAAAACCCTCACTGACGAAGTGTCTCCTCCTGATGAACGCCGAGACCGGAAGCCAGGGAGTGCAAAGAAGAGGAAGCGCTCGCCCTCACCGTCCCCACCCCCACCCCCACAGGAGAGCAAGAAAAAGAACACCAAGAAGGGGTACGCCATTAGGGGCGCTGTGACACATGTCTTTATGCTTCTGGGTGTAACCTCTATGAATTGTGTGTGTGTGTGTGTGTGTGGTACTGTAGACCCACCACTCCCTACACAAAGCCGAAGCGTGGGCACCGTGAGGAGGAACAGGAGGACCTGACCAAGGAGCTGGATGAGCCCTCACCAGTTCCAGCTGTGGAAGAGGTCACGCTGCCAAAAACCGGTGTGCACCCCCCCTTCTGCTGTCTTTATTGCCATGGCGACAGAACTAGGCAGTTTACTTGTGGTGTGTATTCTACTGATGTTGGTGTGACCTTGGCATGACCTTGGCATGACCTTGGCGTGTTCCCGTCCTCCTTACAGTGAACACTAAGAAAGACTCCGAGGCGACTCCAGTGAAGGGAGGGACCATGACGGACCTGGGTGAGCTGCTTGTGTGTCTGTTGTGTCACCGCTCTGTCTCACTGTGTATTCTCAGGCCCCCCCCCCCCTTCAAAAAAAGAACCGCCACCAAACAAAGCCCGATTCACTGTAAAACATTTTATCCAAGCTAATGGTCCACACAGTGGCACAGTGGTTAGCACTGATATCTCACACCTCTGGGACTGGGGTTCGAATCTCTGCCCTGGCTGTAGAGTTTGTGTGGAGTCTGCATGTTCTCCCGTGTGTCTTCGTGGGTGGTCTTCCAAGTTTCCCTCCAAATTCCAAAAACATGCTAATTCTGCTAAATTGCCCATAGGTATGAATGTGTGTGTGTGAATGGTGTGTGTGCCCTGCGATGGGCTATTTCCTGCCTTGTACCATTTGCTTCTGGGATAGGCTCCGGATCCCCATGACCTGGTATAGGACAAACGAAAGGGAATAGAAATTGGACTCAGCCAATGTGTAAAATAAATGCAGTTCAGTCTTGTGTGTTTTTCCAACAGATGAGCAAGAGGACGAGTCCATGGATACGGTTGGGAAGGTGAAGAGCAGGAACGTGGAGGGGTGGTACTTGGCTCACTGCAGCTGCCACCATTTTTAAAAACACACGGCACCCACGTCTTTAACCACCACGCAACGCTGACAGCCGTGCACGCTTTCAGGAAGAAGAGGAGGGCTCCCCCAGTGTGAAGGGCGAGCCAGTGAAGGGCTCCGACCTCCATGAGGACAACGTGACGGAGCAGACCCACCACATTATCATTCCCAGCTACGCCGCCTGGTTCGACTACAACAGGTATGTGTGGGGGGGGGGGGAGCGATCACCTTATATTTCTTACATCTCTGCAGCTTGAGCCCTGACACGTCATGCTAGTAGCAGAATGTGCCCATTAGCCAGAATGTGCCCGTTAGCCAGAATGTGCCCGAGGCTGCGGCACTTCCTGCAAGATGCACCACCAGCGTGACACGCTGCATTTCCTGATCTTGAACTACTTCTGTAAGGCATTGCTCTGGAAGGGAGCCCCATCACTCTGCAGGAAATCGACAAAGTGAACTCCCTCATCTTCTCTACCCACCTTTTTCCCTCTTCTTTCCAGTGTTCATGCCATTGAACGCAGAGCCCTCCCAGAATTCTTCAATGGCAAGAATAAGTCCAAGACCCCTGAAATGTGAGTTGTGTCTTTCAAATGGAGATGCATGCATATGACTTTTCCTGTTAGGAGTGACCTATAAACCCATCCACTACCTCAATTTTTTTTTCTCTCTTTACAGTTACCTGGCCTACCGGAATTTCATGATAGACACATACCGCCTCAATCCCCAGGAATACTTGACCTCCACAGCCTGCCGGCGGAACTTGGCTGGAGATGTGTGCGCCATCATGAGGTGTGGAGGACCATAGCGCCAGAGGAGAGCAGGGTTTTCATTTCCTGTGACTGCCTTTGGATTTTGACCAGATCTGCATCTATTTTCTTCAGGGTCCACGCCTTCCTGGAACAGTGGGGCCTGATCAACTACCAGGTGGACGCTGAGAGCCGGCCGACCCCTATGGGGCCCCCTCCCACGTCCCACTTTCACGTCCTGGCCGACACACCCTCCAGCCTGGTTCCCTTACAGCCCAAAG
Organism: Mormyrops attenuatus; assembly: GCA_026777985.1. Lineage (NCBI taxonomy): Eukaryota > Metazoa > Chordata > Actinopteri > Osteoglossiformes > Mormyridae > Mormyrops > Mormyrops attenuatus. The sequence continues at coordinate 681,271 of JAODKC010000088.1, forward strand.
CCTCACAGGTACCTATCAGAAGGTGACGGTTGTTTCTTATTTGGCGGCCTGAATGATCCTGTGCTATGTGGAAAAAAGTGTCTCATGAATTTGTAAACTTGGATGCTATTATGTGGGAACCTGTATGTGTGAACTTTAGTGTCCCTCTGGTGTCCTGGCTCCCCTGCCCCAGGCGCCAGCCTCTCAGCAGCTGCTGTCCTTCCCTGAGAAGGTGAAGGAGAAGCCGGTAGATCTGCAGAACTTTGGCCTGAGGACTGACATGTACAGCAAGAAAAGCGGGCCGTCCAAGGTATGGAGAGGGAGGAATTATTATATGTAAACAGGAAATAATATTTTGACCCCCAGACAGGATGAGTGCAAAAAGAAAGGAAATTCTGGTTCTAAAGGAAATTGAATTGCGAGATATTCAGGATGGAATTTGGAGCTTGGAGATTTACGATGATGCTCCAGAAGAAGATGACATGACGACTATATTTGAATAAATGTATGCACAGTAGATTTTTGTTCATGAGTAAATCTACCGTTAGATTGTTTACATGGAAAGATACGGTTAGTAGATGACATGATGTCTGTATTTGAATAAATGTGGATTTTTGTTCATGAATAGCGGTAAATGTACTGTGGTTTGTTGTACATGGGAAAATAAGACATCCCCTGAAAATAAGCCCTAGCACGTCTTTTGGAGCAAAAAGTAATATAAGACCCAGTCTTATTTTCGGGGAAACACGGTACTTAGCCGAAGAATGTACCGACATCTACTGTATGCATATTTAAATATTTATTAAAAGATCAGGTTTGGACTTAGCAGACATAAATATTGAATGGATCGGTTCAGATAAGGGTAGCAAGAAAGTGGATCAGGACATCCCTAGTTTGAAAGTGAACAGTGACGGCCGGGCCGTCTTACCTCCCTTCTGCTGTGTCTTTGGTGACAGAGTAAGAGTGCAGCCAGCACCACCAGGGAATGGACTGAGCAGGAAACGCTGCTGCTGCTGGAGGTGAGACACCTTCCCCACACCACTTCTACACCTACATCACCTCCTCTTCCTCCTCACTTCCCCCATTCTCCATCCGTGGTTTTCTTCCATGTAACCATCTACTGATTGGTCTACGTACATGTTTTTGACCTCTTTCCCTCGCATTATTTTTTTAAATTTCTTGCCAGGCCCTGGAGATGTACAAGGATGACTGGAACAAGGTGTCGGAGCACGTGGGGAGCCGCACGCAGGACGAGTGCATCCTGCACTTCCTGCGGCTGCCGATTGAGGACCCGTACCTGGAGGACAGCTCCTCCTCGCTGGGCCCACTGGCCTTCCAGCCCGTCCCCTTCAGCCAGGCTGGCAACCCCGTCATGAGCACCGTGGCCTTCCTGGCCTCTGTGGTGGACCCGCGCGTGGCTTCTGCGGCGGCCAAGTCTGCCCTGGGTGAGAAGGCCACCTTTCTGCCAAGGGCCTTGGAAGGGAGGGACAGGCATGCATTAAGACTGGGCAGGGAAGGTCTGCCAGTCAGGCTGGGCTCATGGTCGCGTTTGGGGTAAGGATACCGGAACGGTAAAAGTGGTTAATTTAACCAGGATAATCAGATAACCAGTGGCATTTCTGTGAGGCCACAGCTGCGGTTTTGAATAAAATGGTGTAAGTTCTTTCGGACCTTGCTCTGCTGTGATGTGTGACATGAATGTATGAGGGGATCTAATAGCAATCTGTCACCAGCGCCAGTTGTCAGTTACAAGTGCGGAGGGTTAAGTGCAGATTCCCCTAGGAATGGGGGTGGCAGTAAAATGGATCTCCGTCAGTGCTTACTGCCAGTCTGTCTCCGCAGAGGAGTTCTCGCGGATGAAAGAGGAGGTGCCAGCGGCTTTGGTGGAGGCGCACGTCAGACGGGTGGAGGAGGCTGCTCGAGTCAGCGGGAGGCGGGACCCCCTGTTTGGCCTGGAGGGCAGCGGAATCGCCGGTACTGACCTGGAGGAGACGGAGAGGCCGGGTGAGTAAGGGGGCGTGGCATGGCCCGGGTGGAGGGGGTACGGTGATACTGTTGGTGGGGGGATTAGCTGGGCTGCTCTTGGGACGCTGACACAAGGATTTCCCTTTCCAGAGGAGAGCGGCGAGGAGAACAAGAGCGAAGGGCAGCCGTCTGAGGAGAAGAGGGAGAGCAAGGTGTGTGTGTGTTATGTTTATATTACATTGTGATACAAGCCTGATATTTTGGACCTTACAGTCCCTACAAGGAGGAATTCAATTTTATAAATATCTGTGATGGTAATCGAAAAAACTAAAAATGTCCAAAGTCTTGTATTTTGTTTGGTTCCTTAGTGTTATGGTTAGGGCTGGGTAGGGGTTGTCAAATTTGGGATTGCAGTTTTTCCCATAGAAATGAATGGAGAGAGTCCTGACAAAGATATGAATACAAACCTCTGTGTGTGTGTGTGCGTGTGTGCGTGTGTGTGTGTGTGTGTGTGTGTGTGTGTGTGTGTGTGTGTGTGTATGCGCGCGCGCTGAGTTTCCTATTCCATTGCTCTCCCTGCTTTTTGCCAGGAGAGCAAAGAATCCACTACAGATGATGAAGACAGGCAGGGGGAAAATGGGAAGAAGGAGGAAGAGAGAGAGAGGGATGAAGATGGGGACAGAGAGGGAGAAAAGGCCGACTCGGAGATGGGTAAGGGCACGAGCGGCAGAGAAGCTGCGATGGTGCTGATGTCATTATACCGCGTTACGCCTCGCCTTCGCTTCCAGGTGATGGAGAGAAAGACAAGGAGGGGAAGGAGGGTACTGAAGACGGCAGGAGAGACGGAGAGAGCGACGGGGAGAGGAAGGCTAAGGTGGAGCGGGATATCGGGGAGGGAAACCTGGCCACCGCCGCCGCGTCTGCCCTAGCGGCCGCCGCCGTGAAAGCCAAGGTATGGAGCCCCTGGGGCGGGGCCTTTAGTGAAAGGGAGTCCCTCAAATCCAGCATTCATTGCGCCAGCGTACAGAGTTACTCTGACCGAAATTTACTTTTACTTTCGGAACGTGACCTTCTCTGTCCCCCAGCACCTCGCTGCCGTCGAGGAGCGCAAGATCAAGTCTCTGGTGGCCCTGCTGGTGGAGACTCAGATGAAGAAGCTGGAGATCAAACTGAGGCACTTTGAGGAGCTAGAGACCATCATGGACAGAGAGAGGGAGGCGGTGAGTGTAGTGAGTGTGCCGGGCGGCGGAGGTGCAGGAGGGAGTGTGTTTCCCGCATGGTGAATGTGTGTGTGCCTCGCCCCAGCTGGAGTACCAGCGTCAGCAGCTCCTGGCCGACCGGCAGTCCTTTCACATGGAGCAGCTCAAGTATGCAGAGATGAGAGCCCGTCAACAGCACTTCCAGCAGATCCAGCACCAGCAGCACAGCCAGACCCCTCCACAGCACCCCGCGTCAACCCCACTGGCCCCCCCTCAGGGCCTACCCAGCTCGCAGCCTGCCCCTGGCACCCCCGGTCCCCCGCCTGCTCCTAGCCCGGCGCCGTCTTCGTCCATCAACAACCCCCAATCTGGACCCTACTCCGGCCAGCCACAGGAGCCCCAGGCACCCCCAGCCCAGCACATCTCCCCCCCAGTCCCTCCCAGTCAACCCCCGTTGCCCCAGTCTGCAGCCGCCACTTTTTCAGTCCATGGTAAGTCTTTCCTTCTCAGTCTTTGCTGCTGTTTGATAGTGCCGCATGTTGTTGTCCCTGACAGCTGTTATTTACAGACAAGAAACAGGGCTGCCTGCTTAAAATACCTTTAGTATTGTGCACTGGCTACTGTAATCTTTTAAATCCTATTAGCATCAGGGATGTTACCCATAATCATAGACAAATCAGTGAAATCAGTCAAATCAGTAGAGCTGGTGCACAGTCATGGTCAAATCAGTCGAATCAGTAGAGCTGGTACACAATCATGGTCAAATCAGTCGAATCAGTAGAGCTGGTACACAATCATGGTCAAATCAGTCGAATCAGTAGAAGTGCTACACAGTCATGGTCAAATCAGTAGAGCTATAAAAGCTGTTTGTCTTTCTGTATTAAAACACATTATTTCTTCCACCTTTTGCTCTTTGTCTGTATACTAGAGCCAGGTGCCCCCTTGCCCCCTGAGGCTCTTCACTCCTCTACCCCTGTTCTCCCGCCCCAGTGAAGAAAGAGAGAGAGACAGAGCGAAAGAAAGGGAGAGAGGGAAAGAAGTCTCCATGGACTGAACAGCACAACTTCGAATTAGGTGTTTGATCTGTTTGTTCTGAAAAGCAGATGAAAGAGAATCTCATAAGCAAAACTTCAAATCTGAACATGTAAAAGCCCAGGAATGTGAGAGAGGTGTCCGGTTTTTAGCATGTAAATTCACCCACTTCTCCCTCTCGCCGTCAGACAGAAGGTGCGTATGAGAGTTGCCCCTGCACAGAGTACCTGTCACGTGAAAGGGTCCCAAGGTAAACCCTCGTTCTGCACAAAATGGCCGTTTGTGGGCTTTCGGTCTTTCAAAGTGGCACCCCCACCCTTCTCTATCTCCAGGGTCTCTCTTAACGGGCCTCTCTGTCTGTCTGTCTATCTGTCTGTCTGTCTAACAGCTTGGTGGAAGACTAGTTAAAATCAATACAAAGATGCAGCCTCGAAATGATCATCATAGAGGTATATACAGTACAGTCGTTGTTGCTATAGTAGATTGTGGGTCATATATTATTTGGTTTTATAGGGAATGGGATGGGGGTTAGGGCTGGAGGTGTGTGGAACAGCTGTCCTGAACTTGTGTAGAGTAGAAGGGAAGGGAGAGTTAATAGCACTTTGATAACGTTAACATTTCCGAATACTTTTACATTTTTCCAGCTTGTTTTTAATGTTGCTACTATTATTTCTGTTGAAATTATTTTTTTGAATTTAATTCACTTTGAAAAGCACTTAATGCCAATAATAATCATCATAATAAGAGTGATAACTGTATCGTTATAATTAATGTTTTTTTTAATTGTTGAAGTAAAGCACTTAACCCAAATTGTTTTTGTAAAGAATGTCACAAAGTGAGGGGGCAGTTACTGCAGGATTCCCATTGGACAGATTTTTCCAAAAGCAAGAAATCCATTGGACAGCCTGTTCCAAAGGCAGATTTTTATTGGCTAGATCCATTCAAAAGCAAGATTTCCATTGGACAGCCTGTTCCAAAGGAAGATTTTTATTGGATAGATCTATTCAAAAGCAAGGTTTCCATTGGACAGCCTTCTCTGTTTATGCCAGCTTGAAAAAGTCATCCCAAACCTGGGATGCTCTTGTACACTATGGTCTGTGTTGCTTTGACCAGTTTTACTTGAATATTGGATGATTTTTACAATGAAGACGCATGACTGCAACAAATTGTTTGGAAAGTTTTCAGTCACTCTGAAGCCTAACAAGTTGACTCGTCCCTTTACTGTCGCAGTTGAGTCTAGGTTTGGCTTGACTTTTCAGATAAATTTAGTAGTATTAACTTAAACCTGGGTGTCTATCTGCTTGATATAGTGCCAAACACTTTATTATGAAACCTCTTGCAGTGTGAGTACGTCAGTGTTGTCCAATCAGCAGGGGAGACGGTGCCAGGCTCCGAGTTCGATTCCATGTTTTATCACATACTAAGTGTTCAGGAAGGGAAACTGCTGTTGTTAGTTATATGTGATGGGTGTAGCCAAGTGAAGCTGGATACCTATGTGTCTCTGTGTATGTGGGATCAGCTAACGGGAAATGCTGATTTGGGACGGAAAGGCTCTGTGATGGGATCTGTCTGCCAGGCCTAAGAACTGGTTCCGTATATCCAAACAAGGCATTTCTATAAATAGTTTCTTATACTCTTCATTGTATTCCTATTTTTATGTCACTGATGGTTACTGAGCCTTCTCTGTTGCCATGTTACTTGCTGTAATCTTTGTGTCCACTTCTCTTTTTGCTCCGGTCATAAGTGATCTCTGTACCTTGCCGCTGTCGAGTCCATTCCTTAGGGTGTGAGCCATATGCAGCCGCACCTAGCTGGGTGATTCCGATCAGGTCCGCCTTGCTGCTTCACCAGTGCCATGGATTCAGCTCCCAGGTCAGGAGCCCTGTACCCTGGGACTCTGCCATACAGTAGACTGGCTACGATTTGTGGCCTGACCTATTGAAGGGGGTTGCTGGTGGTGTCAAAGACACGTAATGTTCTTCCTTTAGTGCCGAGCAGAAGGTCAACAGACATTTCCGACAAGTCTCAGTAGTGACCTGATTCGCACAGTTACCTGATCCGTAGTCAGCGTGATTCGTCTATCCATTCCAGTTCTCCTCTGTAACGTCTATCTGTAGGAGATGTCACTGAATGGCACCTTCCACGTTATTCATGAACCCTCTGGCCACAAGGAAACTTGGGTTTTCTTTGATTTATGTAGAAACTTAACGCCGATTCGTGCATCACGTAATCATCTTCCTAGTTGGACATGCCTTCAAACATCTGCATCAAACTCCAGAATTGCTGTGAAACCCACTTGACCAGGGTGGTCAATGCAGTATGAGAATCCTGTGGACGTGACCCCCCCCCCCACAGCACCCACCTGCTTGATGCCTCATATCCAAAAACGACATCAGTTCTGCTTGTTCTGCTACACACGTCGGCCTGTCAGTATTAAACAAACCCAAAAGACTGAAAGTGGTGGTCTCTGTGTTTCAGCTGTAGATTTAGTGAAGATTTTGTGGCTGTGTTTATTTTCTATTTATTTTTTTTATGGTTAACCGTAAGAAAAATGGTTACAGTGATGATAGTATTGAATGATGCAGTTTGTCAAGGACACATGCTGCGCAGGTGTATTAAATACTTTACCTGAATTTGTCATATCATCACCGGAAACAAACGGGGAAAAAAAATCGAAAGGTCCTATTTACACATTTTAAAAAAACATGCAGATAAAAGTGATACAAAGTCTTGTGTTGTCTGTTCTTTTTACCATTTCCCTTGAGCTGAAACTATATGTCTCACTTGGGTTAAGATACAATGGGGTCACCCAAGTTATGTGACCCAGGCTCATGAAAAAGTCAGCTGACACAGATATGGAAAAAGCTGGTGATATTACACAAGGATGTTCAGGCACAGAGGGGCCAGATACAAAGGCCCTTTTCCAGGGTAGTGTGGGCGGGGCTGGGTGGAGTGTGGGTGGGGCTGGGAGGGTGCGGTTAGCAGCATAGTGCAAGGCCCACACACGGTGCAAACCCAAGTAGAAACTGTAGAGCTGTGCCAAGGAAGAGGCGGGTGAAGTTTCAGTTTATAAATCTGTGTCCAACGTCCAGCTACTTGGCTATATCCCTGTTCAGCATTCCATTTCCTCCCCTGGGATGGAGGGGGGGGGACTCCTCCCACACTGCCACCCTGCATCTGAAACACTCAGGAACAAGGAGGGCACGTTCTTCATAATTCCAGCATTTTCTTTGTGCTCAGGGCCACAGACTCGTGTTTGGCGTATTTGCTTAGTTATCAGGGTCAGTGAGGTATGCTGGTCTTATCCGCTAAATGAGCTAAATAGACCTCAGCGTTCTGCAAAAATGCTTATCTGCTAGAGCAGCACATCCTACCTCACTCCACAGGCCTTCCGACGTCAATAACGACGAGGGGGCACGTCGATGATGGGCTGGACAGGGGACCCAAATAATACAAATAGGCCAGTTAATCATCTGCAGCCCTTGTGGCATTTGTGTAACAGCTCGTCTTTGAACAAAAGCAGCTATAGTCTTCCACAGATTAGATCTCCTCAGGGACCGTGCTACTCTCTCACAAGCGATTAGAGGCTTTGTGGGTGTAAAGTCTGGTTTACTGCTTTTGGGAAAGATGTAGAAAACATGCCACCAATTTGCACTAGTTAGCGTGTATCAACCCTATATGCATTTACCTTTAAGAGGGAGCATGGGCAGGCCTTCACTGCAGCGGTGTTAAAGCAATTCCATTTCCGGAAGAGCTCTTTTCCCCCCACAATGTCCTTATTTGGTCATGACTCTCACATTGTGTCACACGCGATATTCAGAGACAAGTCTAGTAAGGAAAACTATGAACAGCTGGGAGGAAACAGGACAAAGACTCCCCTTTTAGATTTCCCTATTGCAAACGGCACACCATTTTATACCATTACCGCGGAACAAAGCTTAATGCAAGTATTAGCATAATGTAGAGATCAAGACAGGGTTCACATCAACCCAAAAAAAAAACAAAAAAAAAAAAAACAAGTACTGCTTGAAAAGGTCTTATTCTAATTGTTTACCAAGAGATTAAATTGTGAAACCTTAAATTACTAATAAAAGCTGAAGCACACATTTTAAAGAACTCAATGCTAATTGATTTTATAATCTATAAAAAAAACACACATTCAACACAACTTTAAGGAATCAGGCAAATTTATTTAGTCTAAACAAAATATGGCTGGGGATGAAACACCACAAGCGAATTTCAGTTCATGTTCATTAATTTGCCGACACCTTTCCTATGACGCAGACCGGTGATGAGGAAACTGGGACTTCCTCTCTGCTGGGTAAGCCCATGCCGATCCTAGCGGGAGGTTCACGCGGCACCGCGTCAAAACGCCGCCAAAGGAGCGCGGGGCATTCGACCTCGAACCGTGGGGTGTCCGCTGTGTTGAAGGCACTTCTGAGAAGGTGAACTAACAAAACCCAGGAGCATTGTGAGTGCCAGTATGCCAGTGAGGGTGCGGGGGATAAATATACAAAACAAAACCTATGTCTAAAATATTGAAGATGATGTTCAGGTCTTCAGCCGCTCATGACCATCCTGACAAGTTCTGTGTGGGAGGGGAGATGAAGGGTTAATATTGAAAACTGTACAAATATTCAAAGCAACAAAAACAAACCATGACTTAACCTATGTTTCGTCACTTCCTAATTACTGTAAAGTGAAAACTGGACATCCTGCCTTGAAAGCAAATGGACGGCTCAAAGACCTGGTACATAAGCAGTATAATTCCATTCTGTGCTGTGAGGACAGGTTTCCAGCTCAGCTATACGAAGAGAGGACACGGGGAATAGTCTTGCATGCCAATTCCTGATTCAAGACATGACGCCTATTAAACACCTACTGGCCTTGGGGGAGGGGGGGGGGCATTCTGCACCAGCAGGTATCAAGTTATACGTTCTAACAAATAAGGAACGAAATGAAAATGCATGCGTGTGCAGACAGCATTATGGGAATTCCTCCCAAGACACAAAGGGTCCCTCCACACTAACACATCCAGATAAGGCATGATGTAAAGCAGACCAAACCCACGAGGCCACTGCCATTAATGGTCAGCTGCCCCTAGACAATTTCCATTCCTTCAATCCATCCCACACCGCAAAACTTACAATGGGAGCAGTAACCTGCATGCGGCCACAAAAACAATTACATAGCTGCCATATTTAAAGGACCTCCTTGGACCACACCAGTCAGGCTCACAAGTGACCGTCTGCTGCTACATCACATCCCATGGGGTCTTTACCTTCATAGTTGATGCAGCCATTAGCATCTTCATGACCTGCAATCAAGGTTTCTACCTCTTCCTCAGTCATCTTCTCTCCTGAAATAAATCAGTAATGGTCAGACATCGCTTCTAGGCACCTAAGAAATATCCTAAATTCCCTTTGGGATAAGTGTTTAACAGAGCACTATCCATGTGCTAATGAAGTGTTAGCATGGAATGTGTGGCACACCCCAGGAGAGTCCATTACAGCAGTATTTCCCAACCAGATCCTGGGGGACCCCCCACAGTCCACGTTTGTGTTTCCTCCCAGCTCCCAAAAATATGGACCGTTTGACAGTGTGGTGGGCAAGAGCAAAAATATGGACTGTCTGGGGGTCCCCCAGGACCGGGTTGGGAAGCACTGCACTGCAGGACCTGACAAATGTACCAAGAAGAATTAAGATCAGCCAATTTGACTTTGAGAGGAAATCCACATTCAAGCATGGAACTTCAAAAGGCATCCACCATCCCAAAGTGGAGGTGATGACGGTGACGTCAAAGTGCCATACCGATCACACCAGCTGTGTGACCATCTAACGGAGTCCCTATAGGTAGCTAAGTAGCGGGCGCTAGCTACAGTTTGGCTACCACGAAAACCATAGCCTTTCATACAGGACACATATCAGCACTAAATGTATGTCAATTAGACAAACACAGGGCGAAGAAAAGTCTGAGTATTCATTTGGTGTTGGGAACATTAGCAGGCAGATACTGTGGTAACAGGTCAATTTTCAGCTTGGAAAAGCCTGGGAGGGCCTACCTAGCGTGGTGAGGACATGACGCAACTCAGCACCCATGACTGTGCCGTTGCCCTCCTTGTCAAAGACACGCAGGCCCTCCACAAAGTCTTCAAAGGAACCCTGGTCCTTGTTCTTGGCGATGGTCTGAAACATGGGCAGGAACTGCTCGAAGTCTAGCATCTTGAAATTCATCTCTGACAAAGGGAAAAAAATAATTTTACATATACATGAGTCATGCAGTCCTCCTCATGCCCGTTGTAGAGCATACCGGCCTGCCCCGGGGCTCACCATCAGCTTTGGGGTTTCCCAGGACCTTCAGCACCTCGGCATTGACAGGGTTCTGGCCCAGCGCACGCATCACATCCCCACATTGGCTGTAGCTGATCTTCCCATCGCCTGTCCGGTCAAAAAGCAGGAACGCTTCCTTGAAGTCTGAGAAGGAAAGTCAGCAGTGAAGAGAACGGAAACCTTGTTTACACGGCAAGACGTTTATCCAGGGAGTAACAGGAAGTAGATAAAGAAACAAGGCTGAGAAGTGGTAAATGCCAATGGCTTAAACGAAAGCTCTGTAGTTTGAGACCCAACTTTCCTTTAAAGATGAACCCTCTACAACCAAAGCACTAGAAGTTTTATATTTGTTGACTTCAGCGTGTTATGGAGGTACTTCCAAAATTCCACCATGCAAAGTCCAAAAAACAACACATACTCTCTTAAGATGGCCATGATTAGACCTGTAATCCCATCCATGCTTTGCCTCAGTGCATCCAGTCTAGCTTTCTTTCTCATTTTAATGAGAATTTTAGAGGCATGAGGGACAACTTCACTAGCACGACATTAACAGGACTTAAGAGCCAAAACTGTTTACAGAAAAAGGCATGCCAGTTTATGGAAGAGGGAGGGGTGAGACAACTCGTTTAAAAAAAAAATAAAAAAATCCTCTAACCCCAAACACTAACAATCACACACAGAGGGAGGCAGTGTGTGTTACCCAGTGGGGGTTGCTGGGATGGTACTCCTGCTCCTGGGCATTGTCTCACCAGCCTGAGTCAGTTTTATGGTAGGTTCTGTTCCTGCAGTTTGGAATGTGGGGCATCCCGGGATAGGCCGTCTAAGGAGATGTGGCCATATAAGGCTTGTAGTGGAATGGGGCGGCAACCTGTCAACCATTTTAGGTTAAACCAAACCCGAAGAGGGGGCTACATTAAGAGGAAATCAAAATCAGCCGCTCCTAAAACGGACACTATTCTAGAGTGACGCTGCTAAGAGCAGTGTGGCGTTTTGCACCAAGCTGCGGACATTTCGATTAGTCGAAATACACGATAACAAATAAATTTAAACGAATAATTGCGTTAAACGGTGTACGATTAAAGATTTGGGCGTTTCCAATGCACGGTTTAACCTACCGACTCATGGGCTGCATCAGCGGACCTTATATGCAGGACAGAGCGGGAGCGCTTCATGCTTCACGCCACACGAGTAATGCAGTGGCTTGCATAAATATCTGAACGTTTAAATCCATCGGATACGTTTGTTAATGTTAGCGAAGGACGCGTGTTAGCCGATTAGCCGTCCAGCCCCCTCTCTCCCCAGGAAGTCAGGAAGTACTGACATCAGCGGCACCCCCCTCCCTTCAACCACAGTGGACAAATACGGTCTAAAAACTGTACTTGGATAATCTTGGGATAGAAGAATGCCGGGCAAATCCCAGCTTGCCCAGTGACAACGGCTATGCAGATTAAGCCATCTGTAACGCTTCGGCCAACACGATACACAGAGAGCATGCGTGGAAATGAATGCAAGTGTGAAATAAACGACTGTCAAGCTTTTAGACACAGGAGGGCCTCAAGCAGCCCACATCAAGGCAGTGTGTTAGTGTCCCACACTTCAGAAGTTAATATTCTCCATCTTAGGTCAAACTCCTATTCCGCTGGAGAGACTCACCATAAATCTGGTCCGGCTTAAATTCAACCTGGAAAGAGCAAGCCGGGGGGGTTCACGCATACAAGAGACAGAAGAGGACAGATGTTTTCGAAGGAGGATGGATGAAAGGAGAGTGAAAATGACATGCAGCCACAACAGGGCTGCGGAACAAGCAGAGAGCTACCGTGGCCAGACCAGCGGAAAAGGGCAGGAAAGGCGGCTCACTCACCGATGATCTGGTCTTCTGTGAAGTCAGACTGTTCAGGGAAGAACACACGCATCAATACATGCATTTCAAGATTACAACAGTATTAACTTAAACTGATGAAGGATCATCGGAACGCACTGGGATCCGAACGAACCGAACTCGATTAAAAACATGATCAGACATTTTTACTCGTTAACTTATATCTGTCGGAAAGTCTAAACATACCGACTATTGACGGACGAATCGTTAACTCCAAAAGTACATCAAGCTGTCAAATCATGAAAGCAGACGGCTCTCCTGTCGAACTTTATAACCAGACATTTTAAGCGCAATTAGCCGCTTATAGGCTTTGATGAATTCACTATCAAAGGGTAGCAAGTGTTATCCGCTCCCCCACCTTACTTTAAGCGTGCTAAAATTTTATAAAGGAATCTTGCAATAAAATGCCGCATAATGATTAACACACCATATCTGCAGTCTTCCTGCTCCTCCGGCGCCGTCAGCCACAGGGTGAAAACTTACCGCCGTCGGCAGCCAAGATAATATCCCTGTCACGTCATTGGGTGTGGACGCTCGGCAGCCAATAAAATTACAGCAAGGAGAAGTTGGTATGCGCATGTGCACCACCCTGCATTTTTTTTTCGTTGCAGGGGTCCTTAACTATTCCTCTTCGGGGCCAAATTCCATCAGCAATACAAAACTCAACGTCCGCTGCGTCCGAAAAGCAAGCCGACCTGGCACGATTGTGGAATCGATCGCACAGTCTGCATTCAATTATGTTTTGGTACGGAGCCCACGAGTTGGTGATCACTGGTTTGTAATGAAACCCTCTTGCTTTCTGCAGCGAGTTTCCATAAAAATAATGTAAAAAAAAATCATTGCGTCCTTATTCTGTTAACTTGTTATATATCGGTCACGTTATACCATATATTTTAATATGACCGATAAACTTGTTAAATACTTAAATGCTTGAAAATGCAGTACACAGCGGAATGACAATAATTGGAGAATAGATCATTTATTGCAGTTTAAACCAAATGAGTTCTAATGATAAACAAATCTGTATTTTTTTTATCAGCAAATGCATCTGTGATTCATGCCTATTCATGCCTATAAACCTTGCAGGAGGAGCGCAGCACAGCGCTCATCTGTGAAATCACCACGCAGCGGTGAGGTGGATCAGCACAAACATTAACCTGAAGCCCCAGCACTGGCCTTTGCAGGAACTAATCCTGCCAAAATGAATGACAATGCTGCTGAAGGAGGAGGACAGATAAGGACTTGCATAGATAAGGACATCGAAGAACAATTTTAGTTAGCATTAAAACAGACCTACATAAGGGAGCAGTTAATTTCCATCTGTTAGAAAAGACATTTAAAATCCAATTACTCATTTATCAGTTGAGTATCAGTTATGAGATGATATTCAGTAAAAGCAGAGCGAATAAATACAGTGAACATTCAGACATTTTCAAAATTACATTTGCTGTTTTTAGTTAATCCTGAGATTCATGTGCTCTTAAGGAAACAGTCGAATTCTAACATCTTGTAACACCATGTACATGCAGAGTAATGCAGAACACAGGACAACTATGCACAAAATATGTTAACAGCAGTCATTCATCTCTCATCTGTAATAGAGAGGCCCCTCCCACTTACCTCCACAGCACTGGGATCAAACTGTGAGTCGGAAGGGCGCAAGAGTCGGGGCCTCAGCTCCGGAAGACGTCTGACTGGTGTGGAAGCTGGGGAAAGGCTGGGGAACGGTGGTCCCAGCCTGGGGGGGACGGTGGCAGAGACCGACCTCCTCAAGGTCGATTCTCGCTTTGAAGCCATCATTCGTGCGGATGCCTCTCCTCCGTGTGATACGAATGAATGATTCCTGCGATACACAAGTACAGTGCTGTAAAAGAAATGATGTCAGATCCAGGAGACCCTAAGGCGGAGAGAGAGATGATTGGAGTTTTACCAGGGATATGGAGATGGATCTTGAGGGAATAGCTGAAGAGGGTTTAGTAGCAGAGGGGGAGACAGGAATTAAATGCAACTTCATTGGACAAAACCCTTCATGAACTGTCATGCATGTCGGCTGTTTTCAGTAGTGGGGTGTAGCAGGTCCCAATGTTCAGGAGAGCAGTATCTTTAGGGCAGGCTATATAAATTGTACATATGGCCCATTCTGTTTGTCGCTGAAATCTAGCTGAGCTATTTCCATTGTGATCCCTTGACAGTTTGCCTTACCTCCTTCCTGTGCTAATTCTGATATGTGGAGCAGGCTTACATGCTTCGCTCTCTCTCTGTGGCCCCATCTTGACTGCGCTCTGGTCATGTCAGCTGAGACATGACATCCTAGACCATCACACTCCTGTTTGTGTAGCCCAGTCCTTTCCCTGGGGGAATGTACTATCCTTTCTAGGCGTTGTAATTACATACAGCGATTTGCTGCCATTGAATGACCAAACCACACTGTTTATGTTTGATGTATTAACTTACGTAACTGATTGTTTTGTTGCATCCCTGTGATCAGGGTAAGGGGTCTCAGGGCTGTATTTTTTTCAGTCCTGTATGAGATATACACATAGCATGACTTGGTTTAAGCTGTTAACCAGCTAACTGTTGGTGGACTTGCTAAGTTTGGCCATTGTCAGCACTAACCAGCATTAGGCATTGATGAGACTTCCCCCTCCCCCCCAGGGATTAATGTTTATTCTGGACTTAACAGGATTTATTTGTACTTGGACCGTTAGTAGATAAGCAACCATTCCCTTTTACGTATCATATAATCACTTTGCACTTCTGTGTTATACCAGCAGTATCAATCCTGTGTAATTAAGGAGAAGGCAGACTTCATGACTCTCGATAACTGATTTATTAAGTGTTCAGTTCATTAATGGTCATTTCCAAGCACAGACAGTACGTTACTCAGAGCTGGTATCCCACGGCGATGGATCATGCTGTGTAACTGTATTTTTATTTTTTATGATAAAGTTAATGTCATATGGAGTTTGGATTTGCATAAAACGTCCCAGCAGAGAACCAGCTGTCACATCTGGGTAGGACAGTTAAAAGTCTTCTAAAAAGTCCTAATGGGGGTTCTCGTTCATTGCTCAACATTGCTGCTCGCTTCTCCACACTGGAATCGGACGAAGTCCAGCACACGGGCACCTTGCTCGGTCAGGTACTGGCTCACTGTCTTGCTCGGGTCCGACAGGAAGCTCTGAGGTAGCAGCCGGGTTTCGGAGTCCCCACACGGCAGATCATCCATGTTGCCCAGCGACAGAGGTGCCTCGCCCACAACGTGCTGCCCCAGCTTCCTCCCTATGGTCTCCATATCGCCCTGGCCACCCTGGAGGACCACAAGGGCGCCATATCGGCCCATGGATACGCCCAGCTGTCCGGGCACCGTGCCATGGATGTAGGATCCCATGTGCCACTCCACGGGCACTCCCAGGAGAACCGCACGTCTCACGGCAATGTTCTCGCCAAGCCGACCTGTGGGACACATCAACCTTTCTGGTTATGGAGAGGTGGAGACTTCACCCTCATGTTCACAAATAGGCATGTTCTTCAGTAGGCCCTCCCCCATAACCTCCAGACTACAAAGACTCCTATCAAATTTTATATTCATTTGGCCCTTGAATAACTTCTCCTAGAGGCAAAGATCTTCAAGCAAGGAGCAATATAGAAGAACACTTTTAAATGATGGGTTGTGCTGCTGAGAATCATTGATAGCTACCAGCATCAAGCAGACAACATTCACTCACCGATGGCTAGGGCCAGCTGGTCAGCGATGGAGGATCCATCAGACATCCTCAAGGCAGAGAGGTCTTCTGCAGACAACATACTCTGAAACACAGATACAGACCACTTATTCACCGAGGGTTTATTTTTAAACTACTGTTTTTAGTCCCAGGAAACCTTTAACTGAGAAAGCCTGGGTGTCTCAGTGGTCAACACTGTTACCTCAAACCACGTGGGTTGGAGGTTTGAAACCCACTTCCATCCTGTATTTGGAGTTTATATGCTCCACTCACCTTTCCTCTGGGTACCGTGAGTTTCATTTGCCCTTAGTGTACAACTATGTGTGTGTATATAGGCGTTTTCCCACCACAGGAACCTTTCTCAGGAGCTGTATTCCCACCACAGGACCTGAACCCAATTGTAGTTCTTCAGAGTGGCCTCCTGAACCTCTTTTTTCCAGTCCCTACACTGGAGGGACCCCAACTGGGGAAGGTACCTTTCACTTGACTGAGAAATATCAGGTGGGACATCAGACATGCACTGTTAGATACTCTGTCCGTGTTATAAAGAAAACTTGTATCATTTATAGTTGTTCACTCAGCTTTCCACAATTTAAAAAGTCTGCAGTTTATGCAATAAATTGAAAAGCAGTAAAAAAAAAAACTGGCCTGCAAAAATTTTTGACTAGTACTGCCATGTTCCTGAACATCGGCGGGAACATGCTTATATGTTTGGAAGATGGATGGTTGGATGCATTCCATTAAGATGACGAATTTCGAATAATGTGGCCCCCTGTCAATTAGTGGTTTGATTAACCATTAAAATGCCACTTCAAGTGAAGTGAAGGCCAGACTGCCGCTGTGATGTCACCCTACCCCACTGCTCAGGCCGCCCCGGCCTGCATTGCTGGGAGGGAGTGGCAGTCGGCCCCAGGCCTTGTCCTCACCTTCACGTAGTCACCGTGTGAGACAGCCCTGCTGCGGTGATGGGCCATCACTGCAGAGGCAACGTCTCCAACCAGCTTCTGGAATTTCTCATTTCGGGCGACAAAGTCGGTCTCGCAGTTCACCTGCGCATCAACGAGCATCATCACGCACTTTTCAACGTTAGTGGTGGCCGGCAGGCTCAAACACTTCACATGGGACGCTATAAGACTGTCGCATGGCTATCAACTGTACTATTGTTTACAAATAAACTGGGGAAAAGCACAGATCACCAATAAAAGGAATACAGCCGTAAAAAAAAACAAATTAATGAGTAACCAGTATGGTAGAATACAACTAAATGTACAGACTGTTTAGACAGTTTATTAAGTGATGACTGATAATTCACATGTAATGTAAATAAGTGAAGGGCACACCTCCACCATGACAGCGGCTCTCTCCCCCATCAGCTGCCCGATGAGACCTTCCTGGGCGCGTCGCCCCTCCAGCCGCACTGCCTTCGTCCAGCCTTCTTTCTGTGCCTGCTCATGCAACCAAAGCTCTGCCTGGAACAAGACACAGCGCACAGATCCTGGACCCCGTGTGGAAATGAAACATAACGGCTCGGCTTGGCCGGTATTAAAGTTATATGGTAAACCGCGGTATTTTGGGCATATAGCAGTATTCCGAAATCATCGAGAGGCATAATACCTGACGAGGAAGCGAGGGGAAAAAAACACACGTGGCAGAGCTCTTTAATGACTACAGCTGTTAGAGACAAGCATCAGGTAACCTTACAAATATTAAGCATAATACTCAACAGTACTGCATTGTACAAACACAGGTTTCACTGTCAGGCAGTTCTGCCCCTACTCTGTGCCGCTGGTCTCAAACACTAGGGTGAGTATTGTTAAAATAGGACACTTTCTGAAAATTTGCTTTCTGGAAAAATTTACAGAATCATCTCAATTCCATGGGCTCCTGAGTGACAAGGGCCCTAAAAAGTTTGGGACATAATTGCATTGGTCTGGATTGCGGGACCAAAATCTCTAGCGGCATCTCTGCCTGCGCTTACTTAGTCTTTTTCCATGGTGAAGTACTATTGGTTTCCATTACCTGTTCTACATCGTTGTTGAATTTCTCCAGGGCCTTCTTACAGCTGGTGAAGGAGTAGCCAGTCGTCTTTCGCAGTTTGACCAGAAGCGATTTCTCTGCCGTCAGAAGGGGACGGTTCGTGTGGATTAACTGGACATGCTGAGAAAAAGGGCCCTGAGAAAGACACTGTCACATAAAGAAGGCGGCGAGATATTTAGATAAAGCGGGGTGGGGAGGCTTCCCAAAAACATTCATTACAATTTATCTCACAGCCGCTAAACACCTCACTGGGTCAGGCGGTACTAATTAAGCGGTAGGCTAAGCAACTGTCTCACTATTAAGATGCTATTCGGGACAAATCTCAATATTCACTTTCAAAGTAAATCCTAATTCGTATTTTAACCACAAAGAGAAGTATTAATTATCCAATCAGAGTGATGATCAAGCGCGCATATTCCGATTATCTGGTGGAGATAAATTACACTCCTGGAAGCCGTTAAACCTGTGAAAAGATACCCGGTCTGGACGCGACATGCCGGCTTACTAAGCACGCTTTCGTGTCATCATAAGGTACAATCGGCGTCTTCAAATGCCGGATCTGCGCAAGACAAGCTGTTTTACAGAGAAAATCTAACAGTTACCTTTGTGAGGTCTGCTTTTATAGATCGCAGCACATTATATAGAGCCATAACGCGCTGGATGCTTGGCTCCGCCGACAAACTCACATATACCCTTAAAAGAACGAAATGTCATTGACCCACGTTTTCGACGGATAGCACAGAGGATTAAACCGTGCTGCGTGCGTGTTTCCCTAACTTTTTAGTTTGAGTGGCTTCGTGTCTCCCCCTTCTGGTTGGGAGGTAAACATTTCAAAAATAATAAGTAAACAACTATTTGATACCAGTAGTAAGTCATTCTAGTAGTAGCGGCAATTTTTAAAAAAATATAATTAGCAATTACAATAATTAAATTCCATTTGATGGTTAAGATGGGTGCCAGTCAATTAAAAAAGCATGACAAATTAAAATTTTATCTTGTAATTTTATTTGCTTGCTTTTTTAAAAAAAAACTTATTTCTCTATACTGTAATTATAGCTCATTGAACATTGTTTCTACATCATTTTTTGACCTTAAGCTTAACTTCTATTGCTAAAGGGGTCTGGCTCTTCAGGTCTCAGGCTGTCATGGGATTCACGTGGATGCTACACGTGGTTTGCAGTGTGTTTGAACTCCCTGTGTCCTCAGTGGACTGAACTCTGTCTCAGCGCTGATAACTGTCTCTAG
The DNA here is from genome assembly GCA_026777985.1 of Mormyrops attenuatus. Lineage (NCBI taxonomy): Eukaryota > Metazoa > Chordata > Actinopteri > Osteoglossiformes > Mormyridae > Mormyrops > Mormyrops attenuatus. The sequence goes on from JAODKC010000088.1 coordinate 700,659, forward strand.
TTATCCATGCAAAGTGGTAGCTGTGCAGATTTTCCATGTGAAACACAGCAGATGGCAAGTCCAATGGCTCTTACGTGCTACATGTCAAAATATTAAACATTAATCATAAACCACAGGTGACAAGGAAGACCCTGAACTATATACTGTATATATACACACACAAACCCTATTAATGGTTGTGTGGTGATGGCAGAGTCAAATTCCAGGCTGTCCTTTAACTTTAAATGCACTAGTTAACCGTTTCATCACATGAAACAGAGCAGTATTTAATGTCCCTTGTAGAAAGAATGCTTCAGATTTTCTCTGCTGTTATAACTGCTAGAGGAGGTTACTTTGGTGAATCAAAGATATTACATTTTCTTGCTATTAAAGGTACTCCAATGGTGAACATACTGTAATTTGTTAGCAAATATATTGAGTGTATTTTTATTAACTGTTAAGTGAGTAACATGCAAATGTAGAAAATCTCAGTGTGTGCAAAACTTTTAACTGGTAGAGTGTGTGTGTGTGTGTGTGTGTGCATTTCCTCAAATAAAAAATGCCTATTGTCTAATATGACATAACTTTTAAGTGATGGGAAGCCTATACCATACTGGTATGTGTACAATTTCTATAGCACAGCACTGTTTTTGATGGTATTGAAATGTATCCAGTGTCGTGACTTGTAATCTTCTTATTTTTGAGAAGGTACACCTGTTCCCAAGGTCCAAGATAATCCTTGCTGCGTGTTAACCCTTGAAAACAGACTGAGTGCCTCAGCGACCTCTGGCATGTCCAAAACTATTTGCCAGCATTAAAGATGCATGTAAACATTCAAGCAATTAGTTTTTTTTTGGCAGTAGGACATTTCATAATTTCTATCATGATTTTTTTCCTCTTTAATTGATGAAATGACATGAAATGAGAAAATGACGTGTCAATTCCATGCAGCATGCTTGCTGTAGGAGTGGTCAGAGGATTGCAGCGGTTTAAGGTTCTGTGACTTTTGATTGGTCAGATCACCCACCTATAAAACTGAATGCATGCACTAAGCTGCACTCCTTCTGGGTGTAGCGGACCAGCAATGCATCTGTACCTACTTCTCTCACTCTGTGTGTCTCTGTTGGCTCAGGCATACAGCAGTAAGTATATGAGTATAGATGCCTGCAGGCAGCTGTATACCTCCTCGGGGTCGTCACCTGACACTGCAGTGTCACTCCTGGGTTTGTCATCTTTAAATGATGTGTAGTTTTTATTACTGTGTTTGCTTGCTGTATCTTTTATTCATATACCTAGAAGATTCAATTAACTGATGTTTCTGATACTACGAGTTTTGCTTTTATTCTTTGGTCTGTTTTTTCTAAGGCATTTCAGGGACTGACATCTCGGACTCAGAGATAAAGACAGTGTCTGAGTTACTCTATAAGCTGGATGTCAACAGGGCCTCTTCCGCTGAACTTGTCATCGACCGTCAGACTCTGATTCCTGACTCGGAGACCGGCTTGGAGAAGGACCTCTCCCCCCGCCCGTAAGGGTTGCCCCCCCTAGCTGCCTTTTAACACTCATGCTTCAAGATGCCAAATATAAAAACATTTTCACAGACCAGTGAGTTCTGACCCAGCTATGTTGGGATTCACTCAAGCTAAACTTTACATTAATAAGGCATGATTAAAATAGCCACACATATGCTAACAAATGTTTTCATCCATCCATCCATCCATCCATCCGACTTCCAACCACTTCTAATCCAGAAAGTGTAACAAATATGAATATGCTATGATTTGTAATTAATTGTTCTTAAATATAAAGTTCTTTCTTTGATTTATTACCTTTACGAAGAAGTAATCACTGATTAATTACTGAACACTGATTTATTTAGAAAACAATTAATGAATAAGGTGGTCATCTCGACTAAATACCAGCATCATGCCAGTGTTCAGGTTGAAGGGGCAAAGGTGCTGTGACTGTCTTTAGCCCCTGCCTGCTGAAAATGTTCAGTGTAAGTCATCCCTGGAAATTTTCCAAGTTGTGCACCTGACCCACTGTGTTTGTATGTTTTATGTTGCGTAAACGTATGTTTTTTTGAGAACAGCGGTCAAACAGACACCCAGGTGCACTTACGAAGTTCTGTCTGTCAGGCTATTCAAGTTTGTGGATGAGGATTCCCTATTCTCCAAGCCCACGTTCTCCGCCCTCCTGGCTCTGCTGGACAACTACCACAGGCAGACTGGACAGACGGAGAACTTTTCAGAAGCTCAGGTGGCTGAGCAGGACAGGTTCCTCCATGAGGTCATTTCCAAGACTGATGTGGGAAGGGAGCTCTACTCCTTTTTCCACAGCAAAGGTTTGTTTACTGCCATACTCCTTTAGGATATCCGCCTACATTCAGCAGAGTATGGAGATGATGAACATCTGACTCATCTTCCCATGCCCAGGCCGCTACAGCTCAGAGGCAGAGTTTATACAGGACCTGAAGATGATGTGGTTCGGTCTCTATTCTCGCAGCAGCAACAAGATGGATTCCAGTGGTTTTGAACACATCTTTGCAGGTTTGTCTGCATTCTCTCCTATTTGTGAGCTTTTTTCTGAAGGTCTTTCCCAATGGCTGCCTTCTCAGACTCCTCCATCTGTGCTGGTCTCTCTGCAGGAGAGATTAAAGGTGGTAAGGTATCTGGTTTCCACAACTGGATCCGGTTTTACCTTCAGGAGAAGGAGAAGTCACTAAACTACTACAGTTACAGCTTTGATGGACCTGTAAGTTCACACATCGTCCTTGGCCTGTTTTGCATCATTCCTCTTATGTTTTCACTCTTTTTCACTGCCTTCAGCTTCACCTGTGCTACTGCCACACATATATTTTATTTATGACATATTGGAGCAGGATCATTGGGCGTTGTCTATTTATATGGATACAAATGTGGAAATTAAGAATTTTCATGTATTTACTTAAATATTAATATTATAATATTTAACCCCTGCCTGAGCTGTGAGGTTTTAGTACATTAGTATTTATTGTCATATACTGCTATCTATATTTATAATAAAATATGATCTAAAATTCTCTTTTATTGTCCATCTTGTCAACTTTTAGTATTACGATAAAAAACAAACAGTCGTGAATGTCTGACTAAAGAATTGACTCTCCTCCCTGGTAACCAGTGCAGCGTATGGAGGATGGTATAGAGTACGTGTCAGACTGTAGTATTCCCTCTTGTGGCTGATTTGTGGAAGTGCAGCTTTCGGCTGACACTGTCTTTCTGCCTGTCAGTGGACCACTTTCCCTGACGTGATGGGCATGCAGTTCGAGTGGGGCGGTTACTTCAAGCAGGTTGGCTCCTCCATTATTGGCAGCAGCCCAGAGCTTGACTTCGCCCTCTACAGCCTGTGCTACATCAGTAGACCAGGAAAGAGGTGAGAGGTCTTCCTGGTGAGGAACTGATTCCCACAGGGTGTTTGGGAATGAAAAGCCACAGAGAGCAGGACTGAAAGCAGTCAAGGGTGAGTTTGCTTACCAGGCTGGGTTTTACATTTTCAGATGTCACCTCAGCCTGGGAGGGAAGGCAATGAGCATCCAGACCTATACCTGGGATAACTCGTCATACGGGAACGGGAAGAAGTACATCGGGTCGGCCTACCCGGCCACCCCTTAAAGACGCCTGCAGTCCCTCATGTCACACACCAAATGGCAAATACAAACCCAGCTTGATCAGACGTTTTATTGCTGTTAATAGATATGAGACTCTTACTCTGTCTGTATCATTCTGTATTCCCTATCCAAAAGTGTCCATCTATGAATGCCATTTTATGTACCCTATATTAGCAGTCCAAAACCTCCACTGGGATTTTACTCACTTACCCTTCCCATACATCAGCTACAAAATGTTAATTTAAAATCTAATGGGCAAACTAGAACACTGTTTTAGAATACTTATACATATAAAACATATACAAGCATTTCCTCGAAGTTAAACTAGTACATCAGTGTAAAAGTGTGACTTAACATGCATAACATAGTGACAAATATATGATAAATATTATTATTCTAAATTCTTGCCACAGTCTCAATATCGACATCATGACTCAACTGCACGATCACTTAGCATAAAGCTAAGTAGGCGTAATCTGCATTTCAGTAAGTTTATTCTCACACATTTAAGTCACAAAAGTGTGATCAATTGTGGAAGCCATGTTGGACATGACCCAGTGAGAAAGCCCAGTGGTGTACCCTTTGGCTGACAGTATTAAAACCACCCTTGTCTAGCACGTCAGAAACCCTCCATGAGACGCAGCAAAGTCACGTGGTGTCTCCTTGTTATTCTACTTACATGTAATCACGAGAATGACGTTCTCTGTGTTTTAATTGATATTTACATATACCATAATTTGAAATCATTAGATGTTTATAGAAAACTAAATACTGCTCCTCTGGCATTATAATTAGTTGCTTTATTTAATTGATCTAGCTGTTACATTATATATATTTTAAAGCCTGATTTATTTAATTACAAAATATTATCATGCTGTGCTACCACCAGTGCCTAATTAGTCCTGAGACAGTATTCCTCTTTGGGCCCCATGAAAGCATGCCATCCAAATCGTCCTAACTACAGATCACTCACTGCGCACTGCGCAGCAGTTTTCTTGACGTTTTTGAGAGAAGCCACTGGAAGATGAAACCAACTCAAAACAGATTTGTCTCAGGGCTGAACCTGAAGCCTTATTCATATTGTTGGGGGAGGGGGGGGTGTCAGGTGCAAGATTGTTGGAGTCTTGTGTTCCAGCAGGGCTGAGATGCTCCTGAGCTGACCTTCATCTTGGGTGAGATGGACATTCATTAGATATGGTGAATGAAAGATCTTTTCTATTGTTCCTATTGTTGCCCTCAGAGAATCTATGAGCACGATCTACATCTGCAACTTTCACAAGTAGTCTGCGGTTCCCAGATTCACCTTAATGGCTTTGACTGCATGACACCTTTGCCCTGCGTGCATCCTGGTAACAAGTGGCTTGTCCGCAAAGCATGTGGGAACCTGACACCTGTTGGGCAGATCGCCAGAAGGCAGCTGACCAGGCAATTTGCACCCCAGAGGGCTTAAATCGGATAAACTTCATTGCCAAACCTCCCTTTGTCCCCAAGGGACAGCACCCTCGGAGTGACCCGGGACGCCGGAGCGACTGGGCCTGGAGCCCGGCCTCCGAGCGCCCCGTGGGGCGTCTTCCACCCAAGCCAAGTCGCCGGGGCCTCAGGCTAGCGGACTCCCTTTGTCCTGTGGGGGGGGGGGTGTCCCCTTCTCGCTGCAGAAAGTGACCCTTTGCTCGGTGAAAATACAGCCAACACTTCACAGCTGCTTTTCATTTGGGGGGGAAAAAAACGGCTGCGCCAGAGCCCCCAGGGCCAAGCAGGATAAACCACAGGACACTTACTGGGGGGGGATGCATATGGGGGGTGTAGGTGGATTTTGTTCAGATGGCAGAAGGTTCTGGTTCATACAGGTAGCACAGTGGTGAGTGGATGTGTCTGAGTTTGACCACATTAACACTCATTTTCGTATCAGAGTTACGCACAGACACACTGTTGGGGACCAGACTGAGACACTGTAGGGGACCAGGCTGAGACACTGTAGGGGACCAGGCTGAGACACTGTAGGAAAAGGCTGCCACACCTCTCCAGACCTAGTACCATATATATGAGTTTAGTGCTGTCTGTCTTGTTCTCTTTTTGTCTCTTCCCCTGAGTATTCCAGTATCTCTCAGGACAGGCAGCTTGACAGATGGGCTGGGGGGGGGGGGGGGGGGGGGGGGGGGGGGGGGGGGGGGGGGGGGGGGGGGGGGGGGGGGGGGGGCGGGGGGGGGG